>BSBK01005981.1:1130000-1687500 GCA_027943335.1 Chamaecyparis obtusa | reverse complement strand
GCTGTGCAAAGGTGCAAAACTTTACCATGGAAGCATTGTTTCAGACCTCAAACACATTGCAGAAATTTTGTAAGCACTATAGAAACTATTAGATGCACTGTAGAACCTGTAAAATAGAAAGAAACACAAGAATATGCAAGAAAAAAAAATGATTTCTCTGAATTTAAAAAGAATGAGGCCTAAGGCCGCATGGTGGGTGCCATTTTGTGTGTTGTGGTGATGCAGGAGCATTTTGGGTTCCTGAAGATCTTTCTTAGTCTTGGAGGAATTCCCTGTCAAAGGGATACAATACTTTATTTTGGGCAGCTTTCTAATTTTTTGTGTTGCGATGATCTATGGAGATCTCTAGCATGTGCAATGAAATATTTTTGTTCCTTTATGTTTTTGGAGGCTATGTCTAAGAACACATCTCTTGAGGTGGCATTGTTTGGGAGATCTTGGATGATCTTCTCTGACTGGTTCTGTGTGTTTCCTGCCTGGACCATTTGGAAGACTGGTTATGTGATCAATGAACATTGGGAGTTAGCTTGTGTGGTCTTGGATCATGGTTTTTGTGCATTGGATCTATTCTTGGACCTTCTCCTATGAGCACATAAGGATTGGATGGACCATTTTATAGTTAGAGTTGTTTTCCTTGCTATTGGAGTTGTATTTTCTTGCTTTTCGCATGCTGATTGCGCATTGTGTAGTCATTGATCCTTAATGAATCATCATTTTTGGCCTTAGGTCCTTTAAGAGGACCTAAAATAATATCATTTACCAAGACCAAAAATCCTAATTCATTACAAGTTGAAAGTTATGACCATTTTTCTCGGGTATCAATTTTTCAGCCAGTTTCATGCGAAATGTGGAGTTTTTCATCTTGTGTGGATCCGTATGATGAGATGGGATCTTGCTAAGTTAGGGGAATGTTCTTGGGTCATGTAAGGACCTAAATATATATTTTCATATTTTTTTTAATTTCTATCTTTAGTTTTTGGATCTCTCCTTAGGTTGGACCTATAATGTAATTAATGTTTGACTATTCAACTTGTGGCTTAGCTGGCTATATATTGAGAGCTTGGGTTGATGTAGAGTATGAGGAAAGATGTAGTTGAATGAATGATGGAGTATTAGTAGAAGAGGAGAATTAGATGATTAGTATGGGATTAGAGTAGAATTAGATTTATGAATTTGGGAGTTTGTAGCAAAACTAGTGGCTTGAGGGCTTAGGACAACAAGATGTTGTTTGGTGGCTTGTGAGCACAAGTTTAGACCTTGTCTTGGTTGTTTCTATCAGAGGTTTCCTTTTGCAGATCTAAAATAGTTGGAGGTTCCTTTGGATCTTGTGAAATCTTGCTGATACTTTGTAATTTCATTTTCATAGGCTAAAACCTGGAAGGCCTCACAGTCGGGTATGTTGAATGAAATTCTATTTTGAAGCATTATATTGTTTTCTTCTATTGTGCATATTATTGTTATAATAAGCAGTGTAGGTTTTGACCATCCATTATTGGATCCTCCATCCCTACCTTGCGTCAAGTGGTATCAGAGCCTGAAGATCCTGAGTGTGTGGACAGATTGCTGAGGGTGAGGTAGTTTGCACCAGGACCTTGGATTGAAGATACTTCTGAGGAGAGAAAATTTTATGTGAGAGATGAAGGTCTCCTTGAGTGAATAGATCACTAAATTGAGGTAGGTTGTGAAGATGGATAGTAGATCACCAAGTGTGTGGAGGCAACTGGAATCTTGCAATCAAATCACCGAGCAGAGGTAATTGCACTTTGAAAGGAACTTGATGGATAAGTTGGGTGAGTTTTGGCCTAAATTCAATCTGAGGGTTGAAGAGATGATGAAGTCTTGTCGGAAGAAAGTTGTCTGGCTGATTAAGAGGATTATTTAGAGAAGAAGACACTTTGATGTTAACGAAGAGGTGAAGGATGACTTCGCTGAAGATGATAAGGTATGTGTTGGTTTTCATGAGAAAATGGATGGATCTGGCATGAGAATTACAGAGCATCTAGTTGGGCTTGATCAGATTGTTGTTGGTGAAGAGTTACTTGTTGCTGAACACCTTTGTGATGGTGGTGTTTCTAACTTTCTTTTGTTCAGTTTTATGGTGCAGATCTTAGTTGTTGGTTGTGGACATGAATTGTTGGTTGACAGTAATGAGTCTTGTGATGAGTTGCAAAGATGGGATGCTGATGATGAGAGATTTCATATTGATGTGGATCTGACATTGGATCTACTTGTTGGGGAGTTTGATACTCTTCTTTCTAGGATGGGTTATGGTGATTAGTGGTATGCTGATTAGATTGTTGAGATTCATATGATCCTGATGTTTGAATGGATGAAGCATAGATGGTTGATTTTATGATTTGTTCTCTTATCCTTGATGGATTGGAAGCCTTTGGTGAAGATGAAGTTGATTGCAAATAATTATATTGATATTAAATTATGGGACATACTTTCTATTTACCTCGGTACTCTGATGTGGGAGCATTTTGGGTTCCTGAAGATCTTTCTTAGTCTTGGAGGAATTCCCTGTCAAAGGGATACAATACTTTATTTTGGGCATCTTTCTGATATTCTATGTTGTGATGATCTATGGAGATCTCTAGCATGTGTGATGAAATGGATTTGTTCCTTTATGTTTGTGGAGTCTATGTCTAAGAATGCATCTCTTGAGGTGGCATGTTTTGGGAGATCTTGGATGATCTTCTCTGACTGGTTCTGTGTGTTTCCTGCCTGGACCGTTTAAAAGATTGGTTATGCGATCAATGACCATTAGGAGTTAGCTTGTGTGGTCTTGGATCATGGTTTTTTTGCATTGGACCTATTCTTGGACCTTCTCCTATGAGAACATGAGGATTGGATGGACCATTTCATAGTTAGAGTTGTTTTCCTTGCTGTCGGAGCTGTATTTTCCTACTTTCCGTGTGCTGATTGTGCATCGTGTAGCTGTTGATCCTTAATGAATAAGAATTTTTGGTATTAGGGAATTTAAGAGGACCTAAAATACTATCATTTCTTAGGACAAAAAATCCTAATTCATTATGAGTTGAAAGTTATGACCATTTTTCTTAGGTATCGATTTTCAGCCAGTTTCACATGAAATGTGGAGTTTTTCATCTTGCGCAGATCCATATGATGAGATGGGATCTTGCTAAGTTAGGGACATGTTCTTGGGTCATGTGTGGACCTAAATTTATCTTCACATCATGTTTTTTTATTTCTATCTTTATTTTTGGTATCTCTCCTTAGGTTGGACCTATAATGTAATTAATGCCTGACTAGCCGACTTGTGGCTTAGTTGGCTATATATTGAGAGCTTGGGTTGATGTAGAGTATGAGGAAAGATGTAGTAGAAGGAAATATGGAGTAGTAGTATAAGAGGAGCATTAGATGAGTAGTATGGGATTAGAGTAGAAGTAGATTTGTGAATCTGGGAGTTTGTAGCAAAACTAGTGGCTTGAGGGCTTATGACAACAAGAGGTTGCTTGGTGGCTTGTGAGCACAAGTTTAGACCCTGTCTTGGTTGTTCCTATCAGAGGCTACCTGTTGCAGATCTGAACTAGTTGGTGGTTCCCTTGGATCTTGCAAGATCTTGCTGATACTTTGTAATTTCATTGTAATAGGCCGAAACTCGAAAGGCCTCACAGTCGGGCATGTTGAATGAAATTCTTTTTTGAAGCATTATATCATTGTATTCCACTATGCATATTGTTGTTATAATTGGTAGTGTAGGTTTGGATCATCCATTATTAGATCCTCCATCTCTGCCCTACGTCATGTGGAAAGAACCTTCATAGGGTTAGTTCATCTAATAAATGAATAAAATAACTAAATTACCACAAATAGTGAGATAATTAAGAAAATAAGAGACAATAAGCACTCTATGGACCTCTATTTAGTTATTCTAATGCGAAGCTCTCAGCAAGCCTCCATTAGTGATAGCTCTAAAATGAGAATGAATGATAAGAAAACTAAGAAATCATTTCCAAAATGAAATTAAGCCTAGTTAACTCTATATTTGCCTTTCTAGCTAAAAAATGCAAGAGGTTTGATGCTATTCTCATATTTGTAGATGATTTGTACGTTCTTGATTTATGCCTTGATTTTATAGGTTTTGGCAAGGGTAGGGGGTAGAGTTGAGTTGATCATGGTTGAATTGAGGTTAAGTCCATGGTTCCACCTTTGGAGACAATTTAAATGGATTATCCTCAAAGCTTGGGACATAGAGACAAAATGGATGGCCAAGATGCTCTCACCTTATGTGTGATTGAGATCCATTTTGAGCTTGATCCATGTGATTCCAATCCTTATTTCCCATTGGTTGATGCATTTCCTCCCATGTGGTTTTGAGGGAAAATAGGGATTTAATAATTGAATTTATTTAATTTGTTTAGCCATGTGTACCCCTTAAATGGGTTGATTTGATTTAAATTAAAGTATACAATTAATTAGATTAATTGCACAATTTATTGATTTCATTTGAATTATTTGATTTAATGGCATTTGATTTTTCAATTAAAATTGGATTATGGCCTGATTGCAATTTTGCTTTGATTTTACCTTGATTTTAGTTTATTTCTTTGATTTTGCCTTGGTTTCTCACTTGAATTGATCTTGTCCATTTTTAGGTCATTACACTCTTGATAAAAGACAATTGAGAATTAGTAAGATTTTTGGATGTCAGATGGACACTATGCCTACTACTTATCTAGGACTTCCCCTATGCTTCAACCCCCCAGACTCTCTCTGGAGCTCTATAGTGGACAAGTTCAATAATAACTTAGTGGGATGGAAATGCACTCTCTTAAGTCAAGATGGTAAGGTCCAACTTCTCAAGGCTTAATTTTAGAGTATTCCTATTTATTCTCTTAACTTAAAATTCTAGGTAATTTTGTTGATTCTATTGAAAAGATTCAAAAAAAATTCCTTTGGACATGGGCTGAGGGAAAAAAGACAATGTCTCTTATTTCTTGGGATAAAGTATGCAGGCCAAAAAATAGGAGTGGGTTAGGTCTTGGGGGTATTAGATTGATGAACATAGCTTTACTTTCAAAAAAAAAATGGAGAACTTACCACTCTAATGGTAAATGGAATCAAATTTTGGTAAACAAAATACTCTAGAAACTTTCCTACCTTGGAAATTTTTATTTTTTCTGATGCTATCTCCAATGGATCACACATTTGGAAGAATATAGCTAACAATAGAAACTTGATGATCAAGGGTCTTCAATGAAAGGTTGGGAATGGTAAGAAAATTAGGTTTTGTGAAGATCACTCGATTAATGATGATCCTCTTATCAATCATCATGAATAGGTTCCTTTTACTTTAAAATGAAAAATAAATTTTGGTCACTATATTGCTTATTACTGGGATAAGGACAAATGGAGGGAAATTGAAGATATCAGTCGTAATTTGAGACATCTTAAAAAGATTATATTTTCCATTATCCTTAATGATGAAGATGATATTCTGATATATAAGATGAATTCTAAAGGTATCTTCACAACTGCCTCCATGATCAACATGATATCTAGCACTCAGGAAGAGCCTCCCTGGTGGTCTAATGTTTGGATTAAGGGTCTTACAACTAAGATCAATATGTTCTTCAGGATATTAATGCAGAATAAAGTTCTTACTATGGATAACCTAAAGTGCAGATGCTTTAGCATCCCTAATCGATGCTCTCTTTGTTGCCAGGAGAAAGATATGATGGAACATTTGTTCATTCACTATCCTTTTCTTGTCTATTTGTGGTCCAAAATTTTAGAGTTGTTTCAGATTGCCTGGGTTTTCCCTAAGGATATGCAGAGTTTTTATTCCTCTTGGCATCCCCCCCCCCCAAAATTTTTTTTTTTTTTAATTATTAATCTTTGGAGATTTTTTATGCCACATTTGATGTGGGGATTATGGAAGGAGCGGAATGACAAAATTTTAGAGATGGGAGTTCTCCAATTCAAGTTGTTTTCCAAAGGATTCAAAGAGATATTCATGAAAATATTCAAATCATGGGTGATTATAGTATACCTATTAAGAAAGTGGATGTGGATATTCTTGAAAATTGGAAAATACATGGTAGAAATAAGGAGAATAATAACATCACCAATAGGAAAGAAGCTATATGGAAATCTCCCCCTAAGGGATGGATAAAAATAAACTTTGACAGGCCTCTAAAGGTAACCCTAGACCTGTTGGTTGTGGTGCTATTATTAGATATGAGGAAGGTAATTGTAAAGAGATTATTGTTGTCCCTCTTGTAACACAAACTAATTACATGGAAGAAGCCATGACGGCCTTCCATGGTCTTCTCCTAGCCAAGAAATGGAATTGTAAAAAATTATGGGTGGAGGGGAATTCTAAAAATATTATAAATTATCTCACAAAACATTATGACCCCTCATGGAAAACTAACAATATTATTAAAGCCTCGTGAGATATTATTTCCAAATTTGATAAGTGCACTATAACCCATGGTTACAGGGAGATAAATGGTGTGGTTGATTGGGCTGCCAATGTGGTTGTGACGAGTGATGATGTTAGGACTTGGAGCGGGGAAGACAACCTAGCATATGATTTCATATCATTACTCTTTAGAGATAAAATCCAAAGTACACAATGTGTTAAAATCATATCAAAATAATAAATTATGGCATGACTAAGGGCATAAAGGATCATTATTTTTTAAGAAAGGATTGCAATACAAAGTGCGGCGTCATTATTATCTCACACATTTTCTTGGTAAATTGGGCTTTATTGCTATTGGTGGGCATTCTTTTGTATTACCATTTTTTTTACATTCATTAGCTATCTATAGAGAGGAAAAAACCTAAGTGAAGAAATTGGAAGAGAAAGATGGGAGGAAACATAAATTGGATGGAGTCGATTCCTACAAATATTGGAGGAACAAGGATGAGTTTTGGGACATTCTCAAGGAGGGAGGTATTTCTATGTTTATGGAAAGCCTGCATGGTAGGGATTATGCCATAACCAAGTTTCTCCTTAATCACTAGAAGAAGGGAAGCTTAACAATGGGGGACCAAACTATAAAGATTGATGATGGCCTAATGGAAAAGATTACTGGTATGCCAAGTGAGGGAAGTATATTTTATAGAGATATGAAGCTAACAAAAGGTGTTTTCAAACATTTCCCCAAGATAGACAAGGAGAGGAACAAACTAGTAAAGTCTACTAACACTTACTTATCTCCTAAAAAAATCTATAATCCATGGAGAAAAGTTTTATTTGTTGTTATGAGCTATACTACGTTGGATGGTAGATACACTAGGGCTTATGGTTACCACTTTGTCCTTCTTAATCACTTCTGGCATGGGGAAAAAGTCTCTCTACCTCATTAGTTAATATGTTCTATGAATGCAATCGTGAGAGCTAAAAGGAAAAATCCCCAAGGGGATCATGCTTTGCACTAGGGTTTGATGGGTCTCATTTATGACCACCTAAAAGCCAAGTAGATTGTTCACTCTTTATCTCTGAATTCTCAGTTGGAGTATGAAACTGATGATGATTTTTCTGAGGGTTTGAATTTGGAGACTGATTCCATGTCTGAGATAGACTCCTCGTCTAAAGATAAAAAAAGGTAAACAAAAAATCTCTTCTAACAAAAAGACCAATGATTCCTCCTCAAAAAAGAATGCTAAGCCTAGGAGGAAAAAAGACTTCATTGTTGAGGATTCCTCTTCTAAGGAGGAAGAAGAGGGTGTTTATGATTTAGATGAGGGTGAGTAGAGTAAGGCTAGAAAGAAAACTCACATTCCTCAAAAGAAAACTAATTCTGATAATAATACTAAGAAGGAAAATGTCATTGAAATGGAGGAGGTTGATAGGGTTGTTAAGATTATTAGTGGGCAGGATGAAGAGAATGGAAAAGATAAAGAGGTTTAGCTAAAGGAAGTGGGGATTCAGGAAAATACTTCCATCTCGGTGGATAATTTGGGGGTGAGAAGCTTCACAAACACCATTGAGGGGATCAATGATGATAATATGCATATTAAGGATGAGATGAGGACCACCAAAAATGCATCCAAATTATTGAGGCTATAGGGTTTGGTAAAAGATAAATATTTTTTAGAGAGCTTGGAGGAGATGACTAAAGCCATTGAGTGTGCTGAAAACCTGAAGGATCCCCTTTACTTCCAGATTTGATACCATAGAGAAAATAATGTCTCACTTTGATAATATAGAACAGGGAATGGTGGATATGGAGACCAAAATGGCCAAGGTGGAGGATAGTATGAAAACAATTGGGGACCAAAGCTACAAGATTCTAAAAGTGTCAGCTGAGCATGTCAAAATATTTCTTGGTAAGTTGGAGCAGGAGAGGGAGTCTCAAGTTGTCGAGGTGGGCAAGGAAGTTGTTGATGATACCCCTGGACCGGGAAAGAGGACTAGATCTAGGACTAAGAAAAAAACTCTCATGAAAGACAAAGACCTAGAGTAACTGAAGAAAACTATTTTCAATAGGGATATTATTGTGATATAAGTGGTTGAGCTTCTTAAAAACTTCTAGTTTGTTGTTATTTGGTCTTTTGATTCTCTGTCCTATTACACAATTACTGTCGAGTTGCTGGTTTTTTAGTTTGATGGCTTTTTATCTTGGTGGCCAATTTTTTGTTCTAGTTCTGGTTCATTTTTGTTTTATGTTGTATCTATGTGGACTCTTATGGTTATTTGGATATGATGTAATCTTGGATGTAAAGGTTTTAGATCCTTTAAAACTTTCTTTTCTTTTAATCAAACTTGCCAATTCCACTCCACTAATTAGTCCCTTTTGGTGTGTGATGACAATTTTCTTTTTCAGATCAAATCTGCCTTGAGATGCTCTATCAGAAGTAGTGCTCTATATTTGAGGAAAAGGGCCCCACAAGTTTATCGACTATCAGTGGGACACATGTCACAATAATAGGAGTTTTTGGAACTCCACTTAAAGTTGGGCTTGAGGACATGCAGTGATTCCATACGGCACAAAAGTGGGCTCTTGGTTAATTCACTTTCCCTTTTTACCCTTAGAACCTCTATGGTGCCAACATGTGGCACTCTTTTTAATGAGCACTCTTTGAAACTAAAAGCCTAGAAGAAAAGAGCTTGCGAATTTGGAAGAAACTGTGTCATTTGGTCACTTGGTGATCCTAAACTGGCAAGGGCATAATATTTTTCTCGATGCTTAGAATCTCAAACCGCTAACATAATTGGAAAGGTCTTTGGATGATCAAATTTCAATCCCTTCACACCATTCCTTCAAAAAATATTGTTAATGGATCAAAAATAGTTTCAACCTCAATTTTTTCTTTAAAGGCCTCCAAAAATGCAAATTACTTAAATATAGAAAAATACCAAAAAAGTAGGATTTTCAAATTTCTCAATTCTTCTCACTCTTTCACTTCTATACTACCTCACATCTCCTTTAGATTACTCTAGATGAAGGTTTTGGCATATAACATCTACAACAACTCAACAACATTCCATACAAAAATATCACCAAATACCAATAAAAAATTTATAATAGATATAAATGATCTTTTTACAATATTAAGTCAACAAAAAAATTACAATATTGAGAGATATAAAATTCAAAGATTGAAAGACAATGACCAAGGAATGTGTAATATACATAGCTAAACCATGCTACCATACCCAAAGATCAAGATGATCGTAAAAAAATATAAGATATGATTTTACCTTTATCAACTCACTATGAACCAAAAGAGGTGAAATATTCAAAGCATGAATCGTATGGTTCAATGATATGAATCCAATATTTGAATTGAAAATTAATTACTAAGCTTAAAAATTAGTTAGGTTGTTACTACACAACTCTAAACATTTGAAACTAAAAGAAGAAAGAAAGTGCAATGAGAAAGTAGCAATATCATACCTTAAAATTAAATCACTTCATCCATATTAAAAAATTATATTAGTAAAATAATGAACACTAATATATGATGTACAACCTAAAACTTGTAAATAACAAGCACAATTAAAGAAATCATTTTTTGGTTGATATAGAATTTACTATCAACCATGGATTTTTTGTTGCATCAAACACCCCATATAAGAATAGAATGAACCCTTACCCTCAATGGTTCTTATATATCTTGAAGGTTGTGGCCAAATTTGATAACTTTGTCTAGAGATAATCCTAATGCAAGCTTCTCCAATGCTTATATTTTTCTACTTAACTAAATACCTCGTTGGAATATTGATGTGCTTATATTTACTAATAATTTAGTTGGTTATTATATATTTAGATAAAACAAATAACATTAGTTAATTATTAGTAAATATATTTATTTTAATATATAAGTTAGGAAGTTACTTTTTCCAAGTTAGTTGATTGATAGAAAATAGGGCTTTAAAAATTCATTGCAATATAATATAATATTTGATCAATATCATTTAACTCTTTAGTTTTAATGTGAAAATATGATTTGATTTTTCAAGTAAGTTATCTTTATATATTATTTTCAATTTGATACTAGAGGAGAATATATATTTATGTGTTTATGTATATTTTGGGTATTAGACTAATTTAGGAGCATGTGGAGGAGAAAGTACCATGGATAGATCTTGGAAGGCCCAAGTGTTATTACCAACCGGTTACTAAGAGGGGGGGTGAATCAGTAAGAACTATTTTCTACTATAATTCCAATCTTGTTTAGTACTTCTTGTAATCTAAGAAAAGTAAAGACAAACATTCATAATTGTAAAAGAAGTACACAGATCAATGCAAGATATATACGTGGAAACCCTCGGTTAGAAGGAAAAAACCACGGTGAGACAAAGCTCACAACTTCACTACTGTAGAATGAAGGTGCTATGTTAGGAGCGTACAAAGCACTGGTTAAGGTGCCACCCAGTTAAGGGATTTTACAAAAGATTGGTTAAGATCTTAACCCTGTTAAGAGTTGCCTGGTTAGAGGAATTTTAACACCAACACTGATGTTACCCTGTTAGGGGATTTTACAAAGAACCGATTAGGTCCACCCTGATGAAGGGATTTAAATTTTCTTTCACACCCAATAAAAGAAATAATCTGTAATGACATTGATTGTCTAATTAGATCATACCTATTGATCTTTCCCCAGTTTGTCTGGCTATTGAATCTCTTCTGCCTCTTTGCCTTTCACCTCTGGTGACTATGATCTCTTCACAAATTACTCTTTACTGCTTTGTTTACTAACCAACTTTCAACAACACTTTTATTGCGTCATATGATCTATATTTATACAAGAGTTCACCGTAATGATACTCTTACTCATAGAACCACCAAGCTGTAAAATCAATGATAAATCATGCAAGTAGCAAAAAGCTATGTGTTATGATCTGGATTTTACCTTGCAAAACATCCGTAGAAATAAAGCTAACTCCTATTAAAAAGCTAACTCCACTTCAGAGTAGTGGATGTCCCGTATAATCTGATTTTAAATCAAACTGCCCCGCAGAATCCAGTACAGATCTTTAGATAGTTTATATCGGTATACCTTATAAATGGTTTAACTCTGTATGCACTCTAAGACCGGTACTTGTGTACTTAAATTGATCTACCGGTGTATTCCCTATTCTTTATCTACTGGTGCATACACTTTGTTTCTAGTCTAGCGGTGTCTTCTGAGTAATGTGAGTGACCGGTGAGATTTCACTAGTGCATGGTGTTTGTGAAGTTACACTAATGACAACTTAAATTTCTAACTATCTTCCCCTTTGTCATTGGTGGAAAAACCATACACAAACCATACTCACTTACTTGTGACAGTTTATACCTTGATCTTGTAGACTGTTCTTTCCTTTGTAGCATACTTCCCCTATGTTCCAGACTTCCCCTATCTGACTACTCTGGTGGTTGAGTGACTGAAGCTATTTTGTCCTGATCATGTTCTGATCTTCTCTTCTCTTTCTTTAGTTGTCTAAGTCCTTCTCTGCTTCCCATTTCCCTTTCTATATCATCTTCTCTCTACTGCTTCTTCCCCTTTTTGCCTCCATAGGACAAAGGGTTATGTGTCTCTTCACATTTGAAGTTTGGTGAAGATATCCTTATAAATTTTTTTGGTAGAGTGAAGGAATGGTGCCCACTGACCGGTTACATATTCTATGTTCTTTTGGGCTACCTTAAGAGAAAAAATGATGTTCTCCATATCTTCCACTATTTTGTAATCCGGTTTATTTATCAGAGCTTCTGTTGTTGTGGCAGTGTGCTGCATGGAGTCAAATGTTGGGGCTAAAAATAGTTGAAAGCCAAAAATTTCCTTAATTCTCTTGTTTTCCTCTTCTATAGTCTTCCTTTTGATAAGAGCCAGACTTGTCATTTCTTTACTAAAATGTGTTGCAAATTTATTCTTTATGTCAAACTGGGAGGATAAAGATCTAATGTCCTATGTGGTCTTGGCAGACTTTTCTGTTAGATCTTGCAAGAATAAATCAAAGTTTGAAGTCTTGGACATCAAACTTCATGCCACTTGTAGTTGTTGTTGCAACACTCTCAGATTGGTAGGCACATTAACCTTTATTTCTTCAACCTATTTGTGGAGAATCTCCACTCTTTTCTTTTCACAATGGTCAATCACCACTATTTCTAGATTAGTGAGATCCTCACCGATTGCTTGTGCTAGAACTTCTAGCTGATCAATGACCGGTTCATCTTCATCTAGGTCAACATCTGGTACAAAATTTCTTAGAATGTTCTTTACTGTGGTCAAGACCATATCCTATTTTCTTTTGGTCAGCTCTTTTAGTTGCCTTGTTGACATCTTGCTGATGTCTACCACTGGATCGGTGACCTTACTCTTCTTAGCTTCCTTCACTTTGTCAAATGACAACTTCCTCTTAGATGAGGAGATTGGTATGTCTACTTTTTCATGTTGCCTTTGCTCTGGCTCCTGTTTAGCTTCCTCAGTGTGGACTGGGATCTCTTTCTCTTGACCCTTATTCTCTTCAGCTCCTTGTTGAGCTATATTTTCTAGTTGAACCTCTTCTTCCGATAGGTCTTCTTTGGTAGGTGGTTCTTCCTCTGTTGGTGGTTCTTCCTCGGTCTGAGCATCATCTTCTAGTTTCTCTTCAACCTCTATATTTTGTTCCTATTGATGTAGTGCATCTAGTTTCTCTACAATTGTATGAATTTCACCTATTGGTACTTTAATCTCTATCTCTTGTTTAACATTTATTTGTTCACTAGTTGTGAACTCTTCTGTTTGACCATTTTCCATTCTAGTGGTAGATTCTTCACCAGTGGTGAATCTTACCATTAGTACTTGTAATTGTTCAACTGGATCCTGAGGACCTAAGTTTTCCAAGGTACTGAAATCATACTTTTTCCAGAAATCTAGGGTCTCTTCATAGACCTCTTTATCAAGTCCATTTATTATTTTGGCCACTCTGATTCCAGGTTGAAAATTCATTGATTCCTCTTCTAATAGAAGATTTATGGAGTCTTCACTTAGGCTTGGTCTAACTTGAGTCAAGGTTTCTCTACTTATTCTTGTATTTATTCCTAGACCGGCTCTCCATTTGGCTTGAAGCCTAGAATTCAATTCTAGTGGAAACTTTGACCTATAGTCCCTTGGAGTTCTATGAAAGTCCAGAAGTGTTTCCACTATTGCTATAATGACTGCCTGTTTATCCTCTTCTTCTAACACACTATACCACTTGGTAGCATTATCTACTATTCCAAAGTCCATTACTTCATCAACTATATCATTAACTGACATAGGTTTAGTGTTACCTTTTCTCAGAGAGATGAGAATGGCTGGCCATGTAGGCTCATTTCTCTCTTCATCGGTGATGTTGATGACCAGCACTTCCACTCCAAGAAATCCTTTTCCTTTATCGGTTTTAGGGATCAGTTGAACTGTGGCTCTTTGAGCTACTTCTTCTGCTTTCTACTGAGTTTGAAGAAGTTTGGTCCAAATTTCTACTTCTTCTTTATGCACTGCCTCAGCTTCACCAATAAGGATGAGACCGATTCTCCTTTTTGTTAAGAAGGATTGCTCATGCAATTCAGCCTATTATGTGGCTTCTTTTAGAGTGAGATGGTTCTGAGCCTCTAGAAGAGCTTGAATCCTCAGCTCCTCTCTTTCCATTGAAGCTTTCCATCTAGCTTCGATTACTTCTAGGAGATCCTTAGGTAAAGTCTTGTGAAGTTCTTTAGGATGTAGATTAAATTTATGAAGGATGAATACTATCACTTCTTAAATTTTCCTTCTATCTTTATCATTACTTAATTCGTACCTTCTTCCCACTTGACCTAACCTCCCTATATCCTTTATTCTTGCTACTAGTTCATCAATATCTTTCCTTTTTGGTGTAGGTTCAGGTTCCTTCACCAATTTTATTGAACCTCTCTTCCTTTTGATTAAAGGAACTGTATCCTCTTGTTCTACTTCTTGAGTAGTAGATAAATATTTTGCCTTATTCTTTTGAGCCTTGGGTTTCTCGATGGTCGGTTTCTTCTTTGGTGTGGGTGCCCTCTTGTAAAAATTCTTGATTGGTGTTTTCTTCTTCTTTAGATTCTCTTGAATCTCTTCGAACGTGACAAACCAGTTTGTAGAGAGATCCAGGTTTGCTTCAGTTAGGGAATCAACATATGCCTTAGCATTTTTGGTAGAAATCTCATACCCCAACTCAAGAGCATACTCAGTTCTCAGTTCCATTGCTTGAATGATGCAGTGATTGGTAGAAACTAGAAAACAAACATCATCCTTGTATGATTGAATGATTTTTGTTAGTATCCATTCCCTTGCATGCATCCTTAGTTGAAAGGCTTCAAAATATTCATTCATTACCTTAATTAATTGGTTTCCTAGTTAGCTGGCCAATTTAGCTATTTGGTGCATGACCGGTCTATCAGTCTTCCAATCCACTTTGCCAATTCCAAGAAAGAATTTTTGATAATAGAAATAGAGACATACCAGTAAAGTTTCGTACTTCATAGATTTCTTCTTGACCATACCGAGCTTATTCATATTCTTGAATATCTTCCCTCGTAGCATTTCATAGATATCATATTTTGCATTGTCATACATTATCCGGTGGGCAGCATAAATGGATCCTCCCAGTATGCTGTTGAGATTACTGGATTGATAGATTTTGTAACCAATCACTGCGGACGCAAACCAAACACCATCATCTTTGATGTTGTTCACTATCATGAGATGACTATCATATTTGGATTTTGTCAACTTGGTGACAATTGCATTTGAGATGGTTCACAACATCAAGGCTTCCCCTTACTGACTGTATCTGGTTACCTGATGTAGATCCTCCTTGGTTATTTTTGTAATTGCACCCTTTTTTAACCAAAACCCTAGATCATGCACTTGATTGAGGACCAGTCGAATCCAATCTACTTAGAAGATGGTTGGATAGGTAACACCATTGATAAGACTAGACGACACCAACCTTACATATCAATCTTGCAATCTTACGTTCTCACACAGGGAGACATACTCACCTTGAATGTATGTTTCACCAAGTTCTTCCTACTTGGCATGGATGAACACAATTACATCTTCAATCATGAAGATGCCATCAGGTATAGTGGACAAAGCTCCAGCCATGTCGGCTGCTCTATTCTAGATTGGTGCAATATTGTATGCATGTTGATCCACTTGATCTGCCTTGATCAACTTCACAATAGTGGATGATGAGCCATTTCTTGCTAATCGATAACGTAAAGAAAGTAGCTTAGAGCGATATTACACAGTAATTCTCAATGATCAAAGCACAAGAATGATACTTAGCACAAGAATTTGTAAATCACAAAATAAGCAAAGTAAAAACTTGTGATTAATTCTCCTTTCTTTTATAGGGGTAGGTCATAATGGTAATTACCAAACAGTAACTATTCATTAAACGACTACAGTAATAAATGCCTTACCTAACTTTTCTTTCCATTTTTCCAACCGATGATCTGAATTTTTCAATTTGGAAGTCCTTGGTTAATTTTTGCTTACCTGACTAGTTATCCTTGTAGACTGAG
Organism: Chamaecyparis obtusa; assembly: GCA_027943335.1. NCBI lineage: Eukaryota > Viridiplantae > Streptophyta > Pinopsida > Cupressales > Cupressaceae > Chamaecyparis > Chamaecyparis obtusa. The sequence goes on along the minus strand of BSBK01005981.1, from coordinate 1,671,523 downwards.
TGAGTCCAATTCTCATCAGTCTTACCGATAACGGTAGATAGTCTACTGGTTCCCTCTAGGCCTTTACAGCTTAGTTTGCTGAAGAGATATCACTAACCAAATCTGTTTGACTATTTTCTCATTCTTCTCTTCCTTGTTGATCTTCTCTACTAGTTTGACCAGTTCTTTCTTCTTGTTGGATGACCGGTTCCTACAACTTTTGGCTAAGTGTCCAACTTTTTTGCGGTGATAGAAGACTATCCCAGTTGCCTTCCATGGGTTCACCCTTCTTGTATTGGGTGATTTGTACCATAAGTCATTGTGGCTATGTGTTCCACAATTTGCATAGTTGGTTGTGCTCTGGTTCTTGTTTCTCTTGGTGAATACCGGTCTTGGGGATTTGAGTGCCATAGTCTTCAATTTGCATTCTTCAGCCTTGTGTCCAAATTTATTGCATGCATAGCAGTAGTCCTTGAAGCTTCCCCTACTTCCACTAGACATTGATGTGGGGCTGGACCAACATTCATTGGTCTTGTGGCCAAACTTGCAAGATTTCTTGCAATAGCTATTGTTTGGCTTTACCGGTGCATTCACGTAGACATTAGATCTATGACCCAGTTTCCCACAATGATTGCAAGATGTGTTAAAGGTCTTCTTACCTTTTTATGCCAAGGACTTCTTCTTTTCTTTCTTTCTTGTCTTAGCTCTAGAAGACTCACCAATTTCTTTGGTGACTTCACCAGTGAATCCAAGACCGGTTTGGTGTTTATGCTTTCTTTGAGCTTTAAGTTTCTCATCAAGCTTGACCGAGCTCTCGTTGTATCTTCTCAAGGTTTCATTTCTTTCTTCAAGTTCTTTTATCTATTCCTTTAGTTGATACAATTATAGTGCCAATTTTTGCATGCCTCATCCCTATCATGCCAGCCTTTCTGCATGTTGGCATTTTCTTGGGTGACAATCTGCATGTCTTCTTGAAGTTGCAGAATGATAAGCTCATTTTCTCCTACAGCTTCCTCTTCCTGGTTCCTTTCTTTTTCATAGGCTGTTAGTGAATTGACTATTGTATTCCTTTCATCTTCAACTTTTCTCTTTTTCTCAATAAATTCAATCAACCTCAGGGCATTATCCTCTTGTTCCCTCTTAAGGTTGGAGATCTGATCAGTCAAGATCTAATTCTTTTCCATGAGTTCAGATACTACCTCCTCAGCTTCATTAGGTCCACTCTACCCAGAGAGTTCATCAATGGTTTCATTTCTCTCATTCAACTATAGAGTTAGCTCCTTTTTCTTTGCAAGTGATCTCCTCAGTCTATTCTCTAGAGAGGCAATAATGTTGTTGGCTTCCTCTAGTTATTTCTGATACGGGTAACCCTCCATGATCTTTCTCTCAAACTGTTAGACTTTTAAGTATAAAGAACTAGGCTCAGATACCAATTGTTATTACCAACTAGTTACTGAGAGGGGGGGGGTGAATTAGTAAGAACTATTTTCTACTATAATTCCAATCTTGTTTAGTACTTCTTGTAATCTAAGAAAAGTAAAGACAAACATTCATAACTGTAAAAGAAGTACATAGATCAACACAAGATATATACGTGGAAACCCTTGGTTAGAAGGAAAAAACATTAGTGAGATAGAGCTCACAACTTCACTACTGTAGAATGAAGGTGCCCCGTTAGGAGCTTACAAAGCACTGGTTAAGGTTCTAGCTGGTTAAGGGATTTTACAAAAGATCGCTTAAGATCTTAACCCTGTTAAGTGTCACCTGGTTAGAGGACTTTTAACACCAACACTGATGTTACCCTGTTAGGGGATTTTACAAAGAATCGATTAGGTCCACCCTGATGAAGGGATTTCAATTTTCTTTCACACCCAATAAAATCAATGATCTATAATGACAATGATTGTCTGATTAGATCATACTTGTTGATCTTTCCCCGGTTTGCCTAGCTATTGAATCTCTTCTGCCTCTTTGCCTTTCACCTCTAGTGTCTATGATCTCTTGGCAGATTACTCGTTACTACTCTATTTACTAACCAACTTTCAACAGCACTTTTCTTGCATCCTATGATCTATATTTATACAAGAGTTCACCGTAATGATACTCTTAACTCATAGAACCGCCAGGCTATAAACTCAATGATAAATCATACAAGTAGCAAAAAGCTATGCATTATGATATGCACTTTACCTTGCAAAACATCTATAGAAATAAAGCTAACTCCTATTAAAAAGCTAACTCCACTTCAGAGCGGTGGATGTCCTTTATAATCCAATTTTAACTCAAACTACTTCGCAAAATCTGGTGTGGATCTTTAGATAGTTTAGACCGGTATATCTTATACATGATTTAACTCTGTATGTGCTCTAAGACCGGTACTTGTGTACTTAAATTGGTCTACTGGTGTATTCCCTATTCTTTATCTACCAATGCATACACTCTTTCTAGTCTACCAGTGTCTTCTAAGTAATGTGAGTTACCGATGAGATTTTACTGGTGCATGTTGTTTGTGAAGTTACACTAATGACAACTTAAATTGCTAACTATATGAGTCTATCATAAATGAAGAACAACGATGGGTTTCACATAGGCCAGATTGAAGATTTCCTAAAACAAGGGTGAGATAATAAGAGAGACACAAATGGTTAATGGGAGAATGGGCTAGAGCCACAAAACAAGTCACAAAGATTCAATTAAATTGTGTGCTAGCTAATTTATTTGAACTAATATTAAAAATAGGATATTATTATGTGCAATCAATCATATTTATCTATGTCAAGCATTTAAAAAATATTGAATTACACCCAACAAGTTTTGAATAGAGATAGGTTGTAGTGATTTGTTTTCCTAGCAGGCAAAGTAAAGAGTTTGAAATATTTGTCGGTGGATGAATCTAGTGTCTCCCATGGCTACATTCTATTCCATGATATTTTGATCTGACTTAGACTCTTCTTACTATGTTGTGATTATTCACATGATGAGATGCATTCGATGATAGTACATTATTTTGGTTACCATTATCATAGATGTGTTAGATGATTAGATCGTATTGTTGTTTATTGTTTTGTTCATATATGCATGATTATATCTAGTGTATTTTGCATTCGAGAACAATGGATTTATATATTGTGATGATTATATTTGATTCCTTGTTATATTGTGTTGTGTATGCTATTGGATGTTTCATTTTTGTAAATGATTATTTTATACTTTATATTTTTTTAAATGTTTAATTTAAATGCAATGTTTATTTAATGTAATGTAAATTGAGGAGTAGAATATGGTACAATCAGTGCCATGATATTCTATATGTCTAATTACATCACTAGAGCGTCAGTGTTCCATTAGGCATTTTATTATCATTATATGTACTTTGGCTATTTATATTGTGAGCGGCTACACTTGATTTTTGCATGCTTTAGTGAACAAGTACCAAACATCATTCTACTTGAGCTGTAAGAATTGAGTGTGTCTTTATCCTGGTAGTGGCATAGGAGATAGTTTCACCGTTTGTTCATTATTGAGCCAATATTCTCTTAGTATGGGTGATGTATCCATGATTATTATATTATTCCTCTAGTGTCTATTGGTAAATCCAGATTTCATATGCACTCATGATAGACTAGTTATGTCTTTTTGCATTTACAGTTCTCATAGTTGTTGCAGTTGGGTTAGGACTAAATGTTAATTTTAATTGTTTTGGAGTTATTTTTAATTACCGAATAATTTTTCGTACTTTAATTCCATTTATTTAGAATTGGATTATTTTATCATGTGGAATTTTAGGAAATTTTATATTGGGTTTAATTTATTTAAGGGATTTAATTTTATTGTCATTTTTGAAAAGTGACTTTATATTAGAGAAAAAGAGTTCATTTACTCATTTCTATTTGTGTGAATTTAGATTTTGTTCTAATTTTCATTCAAGAAAATCACCTTTATGCGTGTTGGGTTTGATCTTGTTTTCAAATTTTTGTGGGCATCAACTCATTAGACTCGTATCGATATTGTTGTGCTTTGCTGAAAGTTTTGTTTGATTTTTTTGGGTCTTGGACATTTCCTCTTGATTTGGGTTTTCTCAAATTTGTAAAATGGGGTTTTCTTAAAACTCACTCAATTTCCATTATATTTGTTTAAATCCCATTTGTTCCTTCATGTGTTTATTTAGATATTTGCATTTCCTCATATATGGTTTTTATGGTGTTACGCTGCCAGTTTTCTCGTGTGTGCCCAGAACAAGAATTTTATTAGATAAATGTGATGTTGGTTGCATTAGAGAAAATAGGTTTTTTGTATTTTTGAATTCTTTAAAGTTTGAATTTTGGGAAAATTTTGAAGGTCTGTCAATGGTGACCCTTTAGAACTAAATTTTAGTCCATTAGATTTTCTTAGTTTTTCTTTTAACTTGGGTTAGGGAAATAACTTCATGATTATGACAAACATGTGTTTTTTTTTAATATCAAATTTACCTTGGAATTCACACTCCTAGAAAAGTGGCCATTTGAATGAGTTTATACCTTATATTTTCATAGCTTGTATTAATATTCATTACTTGCATTAATCTCATTTTTTCCATTTCGAGTTAAGAGATTTATTGTATGGATGCCTGGTGTTGAGACTGCATCTAGGCATGTAGTAATATTGTGCTCCTATGTTAGGTTCTAATTGATCCAAGCTCTTGGCAAGTCCAATTGAGTGTACCTTGTCTCCTCCCAGTTTCTTGACATGACCTTCTTGCATTATGTTTTTTTGAGCATTGAATTGTTGACTAATAGGTGTATTAGTGGGGTGGAGTGGATCCTTACATGGATCTTGACCCATGACTAGCCGAAATAGAACAAATGAAGGATTTCTTAAAATAAAAATGATGATGTAATAAAATAAAATGGGGTAAAATATAATTAAAAGATTAAAATGAACATTGATACTGTGGCAAGTGACATGAGATTGATATAGTCATGGCCATATATATATGTTGAGCTCGCATAGCCATGGCCATCTGTCGATATTGAGCTAGCATAGTTTTGGTCATCTGTAGATGTTGAGCTAACATAGTAGGGCTCCTTGATGCAAGAAAGAATGTTCAAGACCACACAGGCTACCATTTGATGGGTGATGACATTCCATCCTTGAGTCTTGAAAGATGACCCTATCTAGTTATGAGTAGTGACCTTAAAATACTTGCATTATGTTATCTCCATTCATGCGATTGCATTACAATCTCTGCACTATCCTCGAAGTTATGCATTTTTTGGCATGTGTGTTCCCCTTCTTTGTGTGTGTTCATACCTTATGCTTGAGGTCAGGTCACTATCATTGCGAGCATGGTGGGGTGGGCATAAGGATTCCAAATAGTAGGATGTCATTTCACTTTACCACTACTAGGAACCAGCATATAGGTGGTGGACTTCTTCCAAATATAAATTATAGAGCATGATGTGTCGATTCCTTCCTTTGCTCACATGCTTCAGTGATTTTCTACATTGGATTGATATAATCAATAGATTAGATTTAATTTATATGTATATGATTGTATCAAGTTTTTATGAAATTGAATGATGTTATCTATCACTCCCTAGTGTGGAGCTAGTTGTTTACTAGTCATACGTTAGTGTCGTCTTTGGTGTTTTATTGTTTTCCTTTTAATTTCAGCATTAAATTATGGATTAGTATCTCTGCCTGCATTAGTGTATGTGCTATTTAGTGTTTCTACCACCAACCAGAGCATGTGACTCATTGGTCTAAGACTTTATTGTCTCAAAAATTTACCATTCACCAATCAGTGTCTTTTCTAATTGGCATTTCCATCACCAACCAATGCCTCTGCCTACATTGGCATTTGTGCCTAGCTAGACTTTTCAATCAGGTTTTAAGGCTAGGTTCTTTTATTATGTTTATGGGTTGGTTCCTTGATGGTTCTTGGTTGGTTTTCTTATGGTTAGCTGGAAAGTAATGTATTACAAGGATGAATTAGTCTCCTCTATGTTTGGAAGTGAATTATTGCTAGCTTAGCCTCATGAAATTTGTGGACATGGTTTTAATCCTCATAGGGTGGTCTCATGAATGTGTGTACTCCATTTTGAGTATTTCATTGGGTTGTCATGGAACCCTTGGAAGTACTTGATAATGTTATGTGTGTGCGTGATTGTGTAATGATCATGATTTACCTTGTTGAATGTTATACTCTTGCTTATGCATTTTGGTTATTGGTGCACTTATGTTCATGATGTTTATACTATATTTTAAAAATTATTGTTAAGTACATATTTGACCCTATGTTTCTAAGGGTTCCTTGGAAGGGCATTACATCTAGTATCAGAGTTCATGTTCACATGTTGGTATGTTTGTTTATATGTACCCATTTTGTTTGGTGTGAGTGATGTGTGGTTTTTATATTCCCTTATTGTGGTTGTTACACCTCATGTACTTAGCATGTCTTGTTAGACATGTTTAACATGATTCTAATTCTTATGTTGTTTTCTCTAAAGGATGCCTCCTAGGGGTAGAGGTGGTCACCAAAACTTGCATCAAAGTCAAGGAGGAGCATCATCATGAAGAGAATCAGGAAGAAGAAGAACAAGAGGATCACCATGAGGACTAAAGAGAGGGTCATGGTGGTAATGATGGGAATCCCTAGTTGTTTCAATTTTTGCAGGAACTTATTACTTGGTTAGGACCTCAACAAGAGGAATCTCACCATGGGGAGTCTCAGTTATTTGATCGTAGAGAGCGTGAGAGTTCTTGTACTCCTCCTATATTAAGAGTAGAGCATAGGAGAGATAGGGAGGTGGTAGATGATGATTCTATCCATGCAAGTCACATGAGAGATCTATTGAGGTCTTGTCCACCTACATTTGATTGTTCTTGCAATGGAACTAAGACTGAGACTTAGATTTTAGATCTTGGACATTTCTTTTCTATCCACCCTTATGTGAGAAACACTAGAGAAGAGTGTAAAATTATGCCCCTTAAGAGTTTCACATCTACTTGGTGGTACATAGAGGAGTTGAAGCTCCAATGGATATCATAACAATTTCATGGGGGATTTTTGAGAAGCAATTTTGTGAGCATTTACTTTCTGACTAGTACTAAGAGGTATGTACTAATGAGTTTTATGATCTTTGACAGGGGAATATGGCATCAAATCAGTACGAGCATAGGTTCTATGAGATAAGGTAGTATTCCAACTACACTCATGATGAGCCCATGTTACTGCAACATTTTATTTGGGGCCTTAATAGTCACATTGCTAGAGATTTTCATATGCATCAGCCTAGGAAAATTTCCCTTTCTTCCGAGAAGGCAAGATTAGATGAGGATAACATTTCTAGGGGTTTTGGTAGTAGGATAGGTGCACAGGTGCATAGTGCACAACCTTCTAGACCAGGTGCACAAAGTAGATAGGTACGACCTGTAGGTTCTTCTAGGGCATATTAGATGCCATCTAGAACAAGATGTCAATAGCCACATAGATAGAATTCCTCTACGATTTATCAGTCTAATCATAAATATAGGTGCCCCAAGAACTAGAGGCTACATTTTAACTCGCAATAGGCAGTCACAACATATTCATCCATCTTAGAGTATTCAGTAGAGTGCTAGTGGAGATAGTTCCCACCATTCTAGTGTACCTTATATAGGGCATGGATGTGGTTCAAGGGCATGTTTCTATTGTGGGAAGTATGGTCATAGGGAAACTCAATATCCTTAGAGAGTTTTTCTAGGGGCTAGTCAGAGGCAGAATACTTTTGAGCCTACCATTGGGGATGTAGATAGATCTCATAGAGTTTTTATGGTGGTTGATAACCATCAAGATAAAAATCAAGACAACATTATTGAGACTACAGGTGTGTTACATGTTATATCTAACTCTATATTATTTGATTATAGTACTTTAAATTCCTTTATTTTCCCTTCCTTATGGAGTGATGTGGGCTACTGGTAGTACAAGTTGATAGTTGGTAGGTTGAGTTAGTCATAGGTTCTAGAGTGGTTGGGGAATCCCTTATTCATGGTTGTGTGTTAGATTTAGGAACCTTAACCACCATCATAGATCTTCACACCCTACTTTTGGGTTATTATGGTATTTTTTTGGGTATTTATTGGTTAGCTTCCCACTAGGTGAGTATAGATTGCCAACATAAGTCAATACAATGTATGGATGGCACAAGTGGGCACATTGAATGGATAGAAAAAGGGGTCTAAAGACATATTTCACTTTGCATGATCTCAACCACATAGCTAAAGTGAAGTATGTGAAAGGGTTGTCACTCATTTTTAGTCTTTGTTAGTGATTATGGGATTCAGAGTTGATAGGTGTCTCTTGATGACCACCCACTACTTCATGACTTTGTAGATGTATTTCTAAGTGAGATTCCTAGTATTCCACCTCAGTGCGATATATATTTTTTTATTGATCTCATTCTCAAATCTAAACCTATTTCTCAAGTACCTTACCATATGACCAATCAAGAATTTAGTTATCTCTATTGCAGTTAGAGGAGTTGTTGGCTAAGGATCGTATTCATCCTATTATTTCCCCTTGGGGAGCACCAGTTGTCTTCATAAAGAAGAATGTGTCCTTACATTTGAATAAGGTGATAGTGAAGAACCAATCTCCCTTGCCAAGGATTGATTATTGTTATGATCGGATGAAGGGAGCAAGAGTATTCTCAAAGATTGATCTTATGTCAAGATATCATTAGCTCTGTATCCATGAGACTATTATTCATCGTAAAAATTTTCACACTTGATATGGGAATTATGAGTTTACAATTATACCCTTTGGGTTGACCAATGTTCCATCGATGTTCATGAGTTTGATGAATGGTTTGTTTCACACCTATATTGACTATTTTTTCCTCTTTTCTTGGATGACATTTTTGTGTATTTGAGGAATATGAAGGAGCATGAGGGTTATTTTCATAAGGTTTTGTGTTTCTCTTCATGACCATGAGTTATTTTGAAACTTGGCCAAATGTGAGTTCTTCCAAACTAAGGTGAAGTATTTGAGCCATATAATCTCTAGAGAGGATATATCCATGGATCCTTCAAAGATACAAGATATTATGGATTGGCCAATGCCAACTAGTGTTACTTAGGTTCATAGTTTGGGTTTGAAGGGTTACTACCATCAATTTATGAATGATTTTTCCTAGTTGGTTCATCCTATCACTTGTCTTCAAAGGAAAGGGAAGAAGTGTGTTTGGTCTATGTAGTGTGAGTTAGCATTTCAAGATCTTAAAGAGTGTTTGACCAGTGCACCTATCTTGGTAGTCTTTGATCCTGTAGGAAAGTTCATGGTGTGCACTAATGCATCATTGGAGGGTGTGGGGGTAGCTTTTATATAAGAGGTAAGAGTGATAGCATATGAGTCCCAAAATCTCAAGGATCATGAGTTGAACTACCCCTCCCATGCTTTGGAGTTAGCAGAAGTCATAAATGCACTAGTACATTGGAGACATTTTTTTTTCAAAGGTTTGAGTTGCTTAGAAATAATTGTAGCTTTTAGTATATCTTTTCTTAGTCAAACATGAATGCATGACATCATCATTGGATGAAGTTTCTTTAAGAGTACAATTTTGATGTTCATTGCATCAAGGGGAAGGAGAAGATTCTTGTGGATGCCTTGATTAGGAGAAGGCATGAGATATTTGTCTTGTCTCTTCATGTAGATATACGTAGTCGTATTCTTGAGTTTTTACCTAGTGACACTTGGTATTAGAAAGTAAGAGCAGAGATTGAGTCTGAGTGTACCCTTGCGATATATTTTTTAGGTTACTCTTTGGAGTTAGATGAAATTTTGTGGCACCATGGATGCATTTATGTTCCAGTGTCAGGTGATCTTTGTTCCTTAGTTTTTTCTAAGGCACATTGTGCACCATATTTTGCACATCCTAGAATCAAGATTAAGATGCATGCCAAACTTAGACAATTATACTTTTGGGTTGGGATGAGGTGTGATGTTGCCAACTTCATGGATAGATGTTTTTAATGTGAGAGAGTAAAGGAAGATAATCATCATTGGGTAGGTCTTTTTTAGACACATTCCCTTTCCAAGTTGAAGTTGGAAACTATATTTATTGATTTTATCACTAGGCTACCCAGGTCATTGCATTGGCATGATGCCATTATGATTACTGTGGAAAAGTTGTCCAAGGTGGATCAATTTTCACCCATGATATATTCTTATACCATTGCTTTGGTAGCACAAGTGTTCATGGAAGATTTAGTTTGGTTGTATGGGATACCTCACAAGATCCTTTTGGATAGAGATAAAATGTTTAATTATGCACTATGGACATCTCTCCAGCATGCTTTGGGTTCAAAAATCAATTTAATCTCAGTGTATCACCCTGAGACTAATGGTTAGATGGAGTGGGTGAATTAGGTTCTTGAGGATATGCTTGACATGTATGTCATGGATCAATAGTCAAGGTGGGAGGATGAATTTTACTTGGTTGAGATTTCCTATAATAATAGGTACCATAAATCTCTTGGCATGTCTCATTTCAAGGCCTTGTATGGTCGACCATTTCATACACCTTTGAGTTGGGATCATTTGGAGAATTGTTTAGTTTAGGGTCTTGAGATGCTTCAAGATATGGACTAGTAGGTGTTTTTTATTAGAAAGCATTTGGTTACTACTCAATATTGATAAAATAAGTATGTTTATGCCCATAGGTTGGATCATCATGTCTTAGTAAGTGATCATGTGTTATTGTGAGTTTAGTCACATCAGCATCCCATCCATTATGGAAAATGCTCTAAGCTAGAATTGTATTTTGTTGGACCATTTTAGATTCTCCAGAGGATTGGTCCTATTTCCTATCACTTGGAATTTCCATCTATTATATTGTGCATCCATGGTGTTTTTCATGTTTTTATATTGAGACAGTATATTTCTTATGTGACCCATGTTCTTAATTGGGGTGCTTTATAGGTAGAGGATGAGTAGATTTCTTTAGAGCCCATCTACATTCTTCAACATCATATGTTGGCCCTTAGTGGCTAAGACATTGAACAAGTAAGGGTCTACTGGGACCCAAGTGATGAGGCTTCTACTACTTGGGATGATGCTTCACAGTTGACAATTTTGTACCCCTATATTTGGCAAGTTTCTAGGAGTAAGCTTATGCCTAAGGGAGAAGAATTTAGTTCCTCTCATGGTTGCATCATGTTCCTTGATATTTTGATCCAAGATAGACTATTGTTATTATGTTGTGATTATCTGCATGATAAGATGCATTCAATGATAGTACATTATTTTGATTATCTGTATCATAGATGTGTTAGATAATTAGATTATATCTTTGTTTACCATTTTGATCATATCTACATGATGATATTTGGCGTATTTTGCATTTGAGAATAATGGATTTATATATTGCGATGATTATATCTGATTCCTTGTTATATTGTGTTGCATATGCTATCGGGTGTTTCATTTCCATAAATGATTATTTTAATACTTTATATTTATATGAAATGTTTAATTTAAATGTAATGTTTATTTAAATGGCATGTACATTAAGAAGTAGAATATGGAATGAACAATGCCATGACATTCTATGTGTCTAATCGCATCACTAAAGTGATAGTGTTCCATTAGGGATTTTATTATAATTATATGTGCTTTAGCTATTTATACTATGAGCAGTTGCACTTGATGTTTGTGTGTTTCAGTGAGTAGGTAGCAAAAATCATTCTACATGATCTGCAAGAATTGAGTGTATCTTTATCCATGTTAGTGGCACAGGAGATAGTTTCACCGACCATTTATTAGTGAGCCAATATCATCTTGGTATGGGTGATATATCCATGATTATTATATTATCCCTCTAGTGGGTGTTGGTAAATTTGAATTTCATATGCACTTGTGATGGACATGTTATGTGTCTGTGAATTTAGAGTTCCTACAATTGTTATAGTTCAGTTAAGGATGAAATATTTATTTTAATTATTTTGGGGTTATTTTTAATTATTGGATAATTTTCCATAGTTTAATTCCATTTATTTGGAATTGGATTATTTTATCATGTGGATTTTTGGGAAAGTCTATCGTTAATTTTAATTTATTTGAGGAATTTAATTTTAAAGTCCTTTTTGAAAAGTGACTATATTGGGAAAAAAGAGTTCATTTCCTCAAATTCTATTTGTGCGAATTTGAATTTTTTTCCAATTTGCATTGGAGAAAATTGCCTTTGTGCTTGTTGGGTTTGATCCACTTTCTGAATTTTTGTGGGCATCGGTTCATTGGACTCATTTTAGGATTGCTCCACTTTGCCAAATTTTTTGTCTGATTCCATTAGGTTTTTTATTTTTCCTCTTAATTTTGATTTTCTCAACTTTGTGAGGTAGGGTTTTCATAAAATTGACTCAATTTGTATTATAGTCATTTATAGTTTCTTGTAATTTATTTGTGAGATGTTTTAGATGATTTTCCCCATGTGTATGGTTTACTTTTATGCATGTTTAGGCTTCCATGTGTTTATTTAGTTTTTTTCATTTCCTCATATATGGTTTTTATGGTGTTATTCTAGTTGTTTTTCTATGTGTTCCTAGAATGGGAGTTTCATTAGATAAATGTGATGTTGGGTGTATTAGAGAAAATGGGTTTCATATTTTTGAGTTCTTTAAAGTTTGGATTTCGAGTAAATTTTGAAGGTCCTTCAATTGTGACGCCCTTCGAGACTAAATTTTAGTCCATGATATTTTCATGGTTTTTCTTGTAACTTGGGTTTGGGAAATAACTCCATGATTATGGAAAATATATCCTTTCCATTTATGGATATCACATTCACCTTGGAATCCTTACTCTTGGCAAAGTGGCCAATTGAGTGATTTTATACCTTGTGTTTTTATGGCTTGTGTTGATAGTCATTTCTTGCATTATTCTCAATTTTTCCCTTTTGAGTTGAGACCTTCATTGTGTGGATTCTCGGTGTTGAGACCTTATCCAGGCATGTAGTAGATTTGTGCTCCTATGTCTGAGTTTGAGTGACCTGAGCTCTTGGTGAGTCCAGTTGAGCATACCTTTTCTCCTGATTTGTGAGTGGTCAACAAAAGATACATGAAGGAGTTCTTAAAAGAAAAGTGATAATTTGATAAAATAAAATGGTATAAAATTTAATTAAAATATTAAAATGGAAATTGGTACCATGGTTTTGTGAGTGACACGGAGGTGGTACAATCATGGTCATCTATGGATGTTGAGTTGATATAGTAGGGATTTATTGATGAGAGAAGGAATGTTTGAGACCACATGAGCTACCATGAGATGTGTGATGACACTCCATCCTTGAGTCTTCACACTTGACCCTGTCTAGTTTTGAGTAGTAACCCTGACCTACTTGCATTATGTTAGTTGCATTCATGTGATTTTATTAGGATCTATGTATCATCCTCTACGTTATGCATTTTTTTGGAATTTTTGTTTCCCTTCTTGGTATGTGTTATTACCATGTTCTTATGGTATGGTTACTATCTTTGTGAGAACGGTGGGGTGGGCCTATGGGTTCCACATGGTAGGGTGGAATTGTACTTTAGCACTACTAGGGACTAGTGTATAGGTGGTGGATGTCTTCTAGAGATAGGGTATAGATTATGACATGATCATTCATTCTTTTTCTCACATGCTTCATTAATTTTGTACCTTTCATTGATATACTCAGTAGATTAGATTTGATTACTATGTATATGATTTTATTGAGTGTTTATGACTTTGAATGATGTTATCTGGCACTCTCCAGTATGGAGCTAGTTGTTTACCAGCAATACATTGGTCTTGGCTTAGATATTTTAGTATTTTCCTTTCAATTTTGGCATGAAATTATGGATTGGTGCCTCTTTCTACATCAGTGCCTATGCTAATCGGTATTTTTGTCGCTAACCAGTACATATGACTCACTAGTCTAATACATTTTTGTCTCATACATTTACTAGTTCTCAATTAGTATTTTTTCTAACTGACATTTCTTTTTCCAACCAACATATCTATCTACATCATTGTTTATTCCCAATTAAACTTTTTGATCAGGTTTGACGGTCATGTGATTTTCTTATGTTTATGGGTTGGTTCCTTCATTGTTCTTGGTTAGTTTTCTTATGGTTTGATGGAAAGTAATGTACGTATGATTAATCATCTTGGAACATTTCCCTTTGGATTAAAATAAATCTTTGTTAAATGGATTGCGAGGATGAATTAGTCTATTTTATTTTTTGCTTTGAATTATTGTTGGCTTAGTCTCTTGTGATTCATGGACATGGTTTGAATCTCATAGGGTGGTCTCGTGAATGTGTGTACTCCATTCTGAGTATGTCATTGGGTTTTCATGTAACCCTTCAAAGTACTTGATATTCTTGTTAGAATAACTGAGAGGGCGGGGGGGTGGGGGGGGGGTGAATTAGTTAGATCAGTTATCCTATAGTCCCAAATACAAAGATGTAACAATTTAAAAAAATTCAACAAATTATGCAACTCGGTAACATAAACTACTAAATTGTCTGTGCCTTTACTGATTACCAGTTAATTAACTCATAGTGATTATCGACCAAATCAAATATGTAGTATGTAAAGTATGATAATAAAGAAATCATCACAGAAACACATAACACAATGATTTAACGTGGAAACCCTTTTAAGGGAAAAACCACCTGGGATCGGTAACCCAAAATAATTTTCACTCTTCTGAAGTGAACTCGGTGAAGAGCCAACCCTGTTAAAGGTTACAAACACACTGTTAGGTGTGACCTTGTTAGAGGATTTAAGACTAAAATTTATCGTTCAACCAGCATTCACTATGGGGTTAATAGGATAACAATGTACATTCGTTGAATGACATAGGGGCATAACATAAGATGGTTAAGTCCACTCAGTTAAGAGATTTTTCTGTATCAATGGTTATTTACTGAAATAGTATTTGATCTGATTACAATGCAACTCAATTTTTAGATGTTCAGATCTATTCTAAGCCCATACTAATCCTTTGATCAATATATCAATTCACTTCATCAACTTACTTTCACTCGGTAATAGCTCTCTGACACTTGGCACTATCCTGTAGTTCGGTTCTCCTTCAACTAGTCTGATCAGGCATGGATGAAATTGTATTCACATGAAATCTTTGTAGTCTTCTTTCTTCTGACATAGTTTCAATAGTGAAACTCATATCTCTTATATAGACAAATAAACCATTTTCATATCAACCATTATATTTTGTCGTTTATTCTCACTCGTTGATTTTGCCTCTTAAACCTTCCTCAGCGGTTGTGTCAGTAACATGTTTCAATTCCATCCTTTAGATCTTCTCCAAATTTTGTCAGTTGTGGATCTTATAACAAACTTTATCGTCAATCTCAAAATCATAAAATTTCCAGCTCATCAATTTATGTCGGCTAAACTTAAGCATTTAATAATTTCATCCATACTCAGTTAACAAATAAATGTGTCAGTTAACAAATGAATGAATGAAGGTATGTTGGCATGAGGAATTTGTATTGCAAAAATAAAGGCTT
Source organism: Chamaecyparis obtusa (assembly GCA_027943335.1). Lineage (NCBI taxonomy): Eukaryota > Viridiplantae > Streptophyta > Pinopsida > Cupressales > Cupressaceae > Chamaecyparis > Chamaecyparis obtusa. Next base: position 1,656,028 of record BSBK01005981.1, on the reverse strand, counting down.
TGGTAGAAAGGTTTTTATGGATTAAAATTTGTAAACATTGTCTTATATATATGTGCATGAGGTATAATTATTATAATGATTTTTAAAATTGGTTCATTTTTTGTCAAGAGGTGTTCAATAGTTAAAATTTTGTGATCCTCATCCATATGAAAAGATATAAAATGATCATTCTTCATGTATTATGGCCTTTTATTTTCAATTGAATTTAACACCCAATGTATCTCTTTAACATGATTACTAATATCTCAAATGTTTCTTATATTTATGAGGCCATTATTATAACTTTTAATAATGGTTTCAGTCCTTCCAAAGGCTCACATATTGCATGAAGTGGATGACTTATTGGAGGTTGGAGGGAATGGAGCTAGGAGAACATCTATCATCTTCATCTAGCTTCTTATTTAGAGATAATTTATTTCATGAGAAGTGATGAGCCCCATTTATGTCTCCTTTATTAGATACTTTTATGATGGGTTAGACTTTGTTTGTTATGAACCTATAGACTATGTGGTTTTACACTTTTTTACTGAGTCACGGTGATAGACTATCCTACTATATCAATGTATTTTTTGATAAAAATGGTGATACTTATAAATGAAATATAAATATATTCTCATGAATGATAATGGTAATCATTATATTTGAGATATTCATGCATGTGCAATGATATACATGGTACTAACATTTTGAATGAAAATATTTGAATAAGTCAATGGACATCAAAGTGTGGTAGGTAATTTAATGCAGTCAATGTCCATCAAGAAAGGATAAGTCAACGAAGTTATAAGAATTAGTCTAGATATTGATTTTATAGAATATTTCTTCAAGATGGTTTGAATAAAATTTATCTTCCTAATTTCTTGCATGCTTGATTATAGAGAAAATTTAGGAAAAGATTTTATTTGAGTTATGGATGGGATAGAGTTCACTGTTTTCCACTCTTTGTTGTTTCTATTTTCTATTTTTTATGAAGAGTACTCTCCCTAGATTTGAGGGATTGAGGTTCTAATGTAGCTAGTTAGTTTTAATTCTTTCTTTCTATAAAGTCACCCACGTTTCTTTAGAATGAACTTTTGCATTTATTGTACTTTATGAATAAAAAGAAACTTCTATTAATTTTTTGCTATTATCATGGATGGATAAAAATGTCTTAGATGTTTATGTACCATCCTAAAAATTTATCACTCATAAGTGGATGCTTAGTTTAGCCCTACTTTTGTGCTTTTGAGATTTCATGTTCATTATGTTTGATCCTAGCTACCTATTTCCACTTAATCCTGCATCTACCTCATCTTCTCGACACCCAATTCCAATTTCATCACATTCTCAAAGGAACATAATATTTGAAACATTATATTCCCAAGAATATAATGTTTGAAATGTTTTTTTCTCACATAAAATAGCCCAAATTTGACCTAGGGCCTTGTGTTGGTGTTTCGGTGGAAAATTAGGTCCCTTGGTCAACCTGGCTCAATTTTGAATCCCAAAATGTTTGAGAAATGCCATATCTATCTTCATTTTGGTAACTATGATCAATTAGAGGCAATAAATCATTTAAGCATTCAAGGTGGATTCAAGATTTGAAGGCGAGCATTCAAGATCTAGCATTTCTTCAAACATCTAAGGCAATTTGATGTAAATCTTCTCCATTAAAGAAAAGATTATCTCCCATGATGGCCAAGTAGAGGAGTTCGCAATCAATAAAGAAGATCCTTTACCTATCCACATGCATTCTTCTTTCATATTAAGTGGTTATCAAGCATAGGAACATTGAAGATCTAGAAATGGTGAATTGATAGATCCATACATTTGTGAGGGCATCCTTGATTCCTTTTCTAGACACCTAAAAATGACTTGTTGCTCATATGCAATGATTTTACTATAATTCCTCTTAAATTATTAAATATTATTTATTATTTAATTAATTTGCATCCTTCTACTATATTCTAAATTTAAATTCATAATTTCTCCCTAATTTTTTAATTAAATGGTTTTAATCAATTATTTAATTATTGAACGTCTAATTAATATTCATCACTAATTCTTCTATAAATTAATTAAATAATTATTATTTAATTATTCCCTACATCTATACATTAATTAAATAACTACATTATTTAATTAAGTATTCCCTCTTTTTTATATTAAAGCAACCAAAAAACTAGGGGGTTGACCCTTATATACAATGCCCCAAGGCAGACAAAGAGTGAAAGACCATTGTCATCACTATGTGTTAGCTACAAAAAAGTATCCATAGCTAACACCACCAGAAAATTAAGATACATAATACTAGAATTAAAACCTAAACTATGAGTATTCATCATAATCTTCTTTAACATGATAAAATAACCATAAGAGTTTTTATTTATCTATTATGTAGGCCTAAACCAATAAATAACTATAAGTCTTAACTTCCATACAGGGCCAAACTAGTAAAAACATATACATCTAGAGACCAGCATATAGCTAATAATCTTTTAAAAACTAACCCAAAAAGTAGTTGGGCTACCAAAACCATAGATCACATCAAAACTAGACCCGAACATAGCAAAAAATTAAGTTTTCTTTTTCTTTTTCCTAGGCTTGGAGAGCATCATCCAAGTCTAGTCATCTATGAGAAATTTGAGCATCTCCTTGGAAGAATTATTCTCCAAGTCCTTCACGTCTGATTTCTCCTCTTGTAAAAGACAAAGGGAAGCGGTTGAAGAATGCATAACCTTGAGGGAAAATTTAGAAAATGCCATAAAACTGTCCTCTAGATTTTCAAAATCCTTTTTCAACTCCTAAATTTTTCTCCAAGTAGCAGCATAAGAACCACATTCCTCACCCAAGGTAGTTTTATCATTGTTCACTGTAGTTTGAATAGGGATGGTGGTGATAAGAGGAGAATTGGATTTGCTTCCCACCTCAAGTTTTTTGGTGAGGTCTAAGGATTCAGTTTTGATACTCTTAGAGATATGTGTAGAGTTGCTGCTATTTTAAAAAATATCCGTTTTGGACCCTTTATTTTCAAGGCTTTTAGAATCACTAAAGGCCTTCTCCTCAACTAACTCCTCCTTCATATTTTTACCCTTATTCTGGTTTTTAGCAGCAATTCATGTAGAATGGTTGGTGGTGCTATTTTCCTACGTGATTTTGACATGCGAGTCAATTTTGTGAAATTTGGCTTTTTATCACTTTTAGGCTTGGGTGGGGCAAACAGGTCCTTCTGCTTTATATCAACAACCTTCACAAGGGACTTAGTATAGGGAGATATCTAAGAGGAGGTGTGTGGGGTTTTGGGATGTTTAACACCCTTCTTCCTTCTAACTCCAGGGATATCATTGCAACCAGGGGATGGGGATGGGGAGGAAGGGGCCCCTTGCATATAAATAAAACACAAAGGGCATAAAGCAAGGTGAAAATTAAATAGTCTTAGAATGAGCCCTTGGTGTAGAATTGTATGATTTTTACCCTATTTTTTACACTTACACACATCCTTAACAATGAATTACAAAGAGTGTAACAAATAATAGGGAAATGAAATCAAATCATGATTACAAAAGTGGTTCATAAAAGTCATATAATAATAATAATGATAAAATTCAAAATGCCCCTCCAGAGTGAGATATTTCATTATTATGATATACACCTGGTCCCAAGTGGTAGGCATTTCCTCCCTATTAAACACACCATGAAGCTTCACTGGCTCTTCAACAACATGGAAAAATTGATTCATGTTGGCCTCATCTTAGACACAACTTGTTTTGTTTTCATTTGTGGCCTTCTGTAGAGAGACTAGTGGCTTGGGCTATCACACCTTCATTGACTTCAAATGTCATGTTACCCATGGTGACTTTACACTCCTCCCAAGACACAACAAATTGGTGTGAGAGAATTTCATCAAAACCAGTCATGGCTTGCATAAATTGTACAAATCCTCACTCAGAAATAATGTGCCACACTGTAGGGTTATTGTGAATGAAATCATCAATTTTTTCTAGCTCAATGGGGACTCTATCCCCACCCATTATAGAATTCACTAGAATAAGGGTCGCGTGACTATGCAAAAGCACAGAGGAATGAAATTTTTAAAGTGATATTGTAGAATCAGATTAATAATATAGACAAACAAATTTAAGCTAATAAAATTCTTTGAAAGGGTGTAATAATTGATATAAATGTTCCTTCCCAAAGCCAATATCTCATTGGTATTAAATCCATGTGAATAGTCTTTCTTGCAAATTTGAGAGTTATAAAAAATAATGTAGGATCAAAAAATAAATCCAGAAGGATTCATTGAGGCCATTTTAAAATAGGATTTGTGCCTTACAATAAGCTCACTTTTCTAAACACTCATTACATGTAATCTTTTCCAATGTTCCTCATTAATAGGAATGTAGTGATGTGGTGACTTTAATTACCATCTACTTGGCATGAGGTGGGTCCTCCAAGAGTAGATATTTATAAAATTTAAATTCAAATAAGGATTTAAATTATATCCCACCATATAAACATGACCCAGGAAAGCCATAGAATGGTCCACTTGATAACCATGTAAATCATGTTAGTCTGCATTTTTACTTGTTTGTATATGTTCCTTCCCTATAAGGTATCCGACAACTTTTGGTAAAGCATAGTATCATCTCTAATAGTGGAGACCTTTCTTTTCAAGTCCTATGGCCACAATAGAATCTAAAACATCATTCCCATCTCTATAAATATGTTTTAGAGAAAAATAATAGAAAATCCTCAGTAACGGTCTAATGTCCTTGATGATTTCATCCAATTTCCATCTCGTCTTCATTTTTCCTTTAGTGTCCTTAATGATTAATTTAGAATCTCCCTCAATTTATAGCATCTTTAGGCCTATGGAATGGGTGAATTTGAATCCCCATAAAAGGGTCACCGCTTCATCTTGATTACTAGATGAGCCATCCATATTACCAACATAGGAAACCACCATAGAAGCATTATGGTCCCTGATGAGACAACCTCCAACAACATTTCCCATTCTAGCTGCCCCATCAAAATTTATCTTAGCCTAGGGAGGTTGTGGATCTTTCCAAATAGTATTCCTCCTAGCTTCACTCTTTGAGTTGTCATACGTCTAAAACATTCTTGGGAGCTTCCATATTTCTGCTAGTTTATATTCCTGGGAAAGAGGGGGGTTTGGGGGGGTCTTCGAGTTGTTGACAAAGACATTTTCAAGGAGGAGTTTGTCAAATATTGTTAGCACATTTCAGCCAAATTCTCATTGTCTCTAAATATTTGATTGTTATGCTCCTTCCACAAGCACCAACATACACGTGGAGGATTTTGTCTCCAAAGTTTATTAATAAGGAGGTGCTTTGAAGGACATTTCCAATTGAGAATGAATTGGTATAAATTATCATTGAATACCCACTTAACATTGAATCTTCACATAATATTATTTCAAATAAAAGATGAAAAGGGACAATGGATGAAGAGGTGTTGTATATTCTCTTCCTCCTATTTACAAAGGACAAAATTATTAACCAATTGAAATTCCCATTTTATGAGATTATCCTAGGTAAGGATTTTACCATGCATAGTTGTCCACCAGAAGAAAAAAATGATTTTTGGTAGGAGTTAGGGATTCCACACCTTCCTCTAGCTAGCTATGTTAGTAGTGCCACAAACTAAGTGTATGTAGGTGGATTTAATTAAGAAGGCACTAGATAAAATCTTAGCCTAGATGAAGTCATCATCCCTAAGGAACATTAGAATAAATATTTTGGCTAATAGCCTTTATAGTTTTTAAGCCCAAGGGATAAGATTATGAGTATCCATAATATCATCCTTAAGAGATTTCCATCTGCCATATGGGGAGACGTAATATGCAATAAAAGGCCCAAAATGGTCTTTCAGATGTCTCATAATGTGGCTATATATTCTTGCATCCAATGGTTTGTCACCGATCCAAAGATATTCACAAAATCTAATACTATGGCCATTGCCAATTTTCCTTTTCAACTCTTCCCTAATAATAGCTTGGATTTTAAGAATGTTGGCCCATATCTTGGAACCCGTAGGGAGGTCTTGAGAAGCCATACATATATGGAAGCAAGAGTTGTTGAGATACTTTTCTTTCATAGTTTTGCACCAATCAGCTGATTCTAACACTAAATTCCTTCCTACCTTAGAAATAAAAGGTTTATTTAGGTCTGTCAACTTTTGTATCCCCAATGCAACCAAGAATTTGATTTTGCAAATAATGAGGCTCATTCTCATTTTTCTTCCATTCTAGTCCATAGGAATGTACATTGTATTCTTTTAAGTTTCTCACCCATTCCCTTATATATTTTAAAGAAAGACAAGAAGTAAATTGGGATACCTTGTAATGAGGCATAAACAAACTAAAGTTTTCCCCTATTACTAAGAATATTTCTGTTGCACCCTACAAGATTTATTTGAATTCTTTCAAGTATGATATTCCAAAAGTTGGGAGTGAATTTCTTGACTGTGAGGGGTAAACCCAGGTAAGTGCTCGGTAAGTAAGCAGATTGGCAGCCAAGAATATCCTTGATTATAATTTGGAGATCCACCTTAGCATTGAAGAAATAAATTTTACTTTTTCTATAGTTAATTTGTTGTCTCAAAGCATTGGTATAGTCCTTGAGAAGGCACCTCAATTCCTTGGCTTCTATAATAGAGGGTATACCAAAAAGAAAAATCTCATCTACAAACTACTGAAGAACTTCAAGAGGAAGTGAAGAAGCAACCTTGATACATTGGATTTTTCAAATTCTCATTATATGGAGAAAAAATTTGCATAGGACCTTAGCCACCATGATGAAAAGGTAGGGGGACAAAGGGTCCCCATTCCTTAGGCCTTTTTTGACCTTGAAAAAACCCCAAGGTGTCATGTTCATGAGAATTAACTAGTAAACTATCTCAATTGATTCCTTGATCATCCTTAACACTCACTATTTAAAACCCAATGTGATTAGTATAGCATTTAAGAAATTCTATTTGAATTTATCATAAGCCTTTGAAATATCAAGTTTGAAATCCACACCTAGGCGCTTGCATTTGTCCATGTAATGTATGATCTCATGAGTAGTTATAGAAGCATCTAGAATTTGATGACCTGGCACAAACCCTTTTATGACAAGGACTAATGAATTTTTCAAGGAGGTGTTTTATCCTATTAACCAACACTTTAAAGAAAATTTTGTAAATGATGTTACAAGGACTAATAGGCCTGAAATAATCCATATTTTTAGGATCATGCATCTTTGGGACAAGGACAGTAAAAGTGTTATTCACATTTTTTAGGAGATTTTTATTTCTAAAGAAATCTCTGGAAACTTTGGTAAAATCATATTTGATTGTATCCCAAAATTATTGAAAGAACACATGAGGGAACCCATCTAGTCTAGGAACTTTGTATGCTCCAATAGAAAAATCCACTTCTCTGACTCCATCTTCAGAAATCAGGGTAAGAAGCAACTCATTGTCAACTTCTTCAATAATAGTGGGAAGGTGGCTGATGAGGTTGTCTTGTACCATATAAAATCTATTTATTCTTTGATCAAAATCAGATTCGAAGAAAAAATGAGAGGCCATTTCCCCAATTTTATCCTCATCCTTGATTTCTTCATTATTTTTCATTTATCAAAGATTTAATAGTATTCCTCTTCTTATGCTTACTACAAAATATGTGGAAAACTATCATTTTCCTATCTCCTTTTAGCCACAAAACCTTGGATCATTATTTCCAATAAATTTCCCCATTGTATAGATAGTCTTTCCATTTAGTTCTCTAGGCTTCCTCTTCTTCATGGATCGACTATGAGAAATTACCTGTAGCAATTATCTACTAACAATGCTAAATATTAGCTTCTATTTCTTTTTTCTACTTCAAAATGTCCCTAATAGAAGACTTACTCCAATTTGTAACTTCCCTTCTAATAATCTCTAGCTTTGTGGAAATTTTGGACATGGTAGTACCAAGAATTGAGGTATTCCACCACCTTTGGATGTAGCTCCTGAAATCAAGATGGGAGTTCCATGTGATTTCATAAGCAAATGGTAGGGGGCCTGAATAAGCTTTATCATTTCATTGAAGGAGGATGAAGGAATGGTCTGAGACTCTTTGTTGAAGGGAAGTTAGGGAGGTTTTTTATCCCAAATCCCATTTAGAAGTCACTATAAATCTATCTAGCCTAACTTGAATCAAATGTTAGTATTTCCTTTTATTGGACCAAGTAAAGGGGTTGCCTTAAATTTCGAGGTTAAAGAGTTCATTTTTGTAAATAAAGTCAGAGAGATCATTCATGCTATCACTTAAGTCTATGAGACCTCCCATCTTCTCAAAAGGATAGAGAGTGGAATTAAAGCCACCAACCACCATATAAAAAGAATCCAAATCTTTATAAATGAGAGAGGATATTTACTCCCAAACCAAGGACCTACCATCTTTTGTGTTTAGGGCATAAATATTGAACACGTGCCATGAAATGTTACCAAACTAAAATGACACAACAAGGAAGTTGTGAGAAAAATAAATAGCTTCCCCATCCAACTTACCTGGGCTCCATAGTGTAGTGACCCCTCCAGAGGCTTTTTCAACTTTGTTGTAGTAAAATGAGGCACCCAACCATAGTTTATCAACTATATTAGCAAAAGTATGGATGTCATTTTAACCTCCTAAAGAAAAAATATCAAGTTTAAGATATTTAATATACTTCTTTAATGCATACTTCTTTTGGGGGTTGTTCATTCCACTCAAGTTCCATGAAAGGAACTTCATTTTTTACCATGGAGAGGGGCTTACAGAATCAATTACCGATCATTAACAATCTCTATGGGCATCACTTTATGCCTGAGCACTCATTTTGTGGTCCTGCCAAGTTTTCTATCATTCCTCACATCAACCTTTTTTCCTCTGGTCTTCTCCTTTAGGACTTTTAGCTCCTCCTTCCTATCCCTAATGTGTGAAATAGGAGCCAACATGCAACCCAAAGAAAGGATAACAATTTTTGTGACTTTAGCAGTAAGATCATCAAATGATGAGGTGGTAGAGAGGAGCCAAGGAAAATTGAAGATTTTTAACAAGTTTGGCAGTGCCTATATCCCACCATGTTTGACTTATCTGAAATGGGGGTTGTGTGGAGTTATTTATTCTAGAGATATCACCCAAACTTTTCTTACATTTTTTTGTCACACTACCAAAATGGGCGGTCAAAACCTACCCATGACTATTTCTAGTGACACCAATGAACCCTTGTCCTAGGGTGGAGTATTCTTTGTCTTGAGAAATCTATCCATCCTCAAGGGGATCCCTATGGGGGGTTAAGGGCTTCTCTTGAGGGGCCTTCTAGGCTTTAGAATCTAGGGTTTCTATAAGGTCTAGGATACCCTCGACAAAGGGGTAACTCTCATGGTCTAAATCTTTGTGAGTAGTAGATGTCATAGGATACTCTTTAGAAGAAGAAGGATCCTTCTTCTTTGGGTGGTCATTAGCCTAATCAATTCTTGGATAATAATCCTTATCCTTCTTCTTAGGTTCCTTAAGAGAAAGAACCTTAGAATCTAAAACAACATGGCCATGTTTGGCACAACACTGATAGTATAAAGAGGTATTTTCATACACAGTCACTTGAGTCCACTTGCCCCACTTTGATTTAAGAGTAATAAAATTAGGAAGAGATTTATTAACTTCTACATTAACATAGAAATAGGCATAAAGTAAACTAGATTTGGCTAGGGTAATATATTCCTTTATAACATGATTTCGACAAGAGTTTCCAATCCATCTAAAAATCTTCTCATTCCAAGAATCTAAAGGGAGACCGGGAAAATGAACCTAAACTAGAGCCATGCAATTGAGTTCATTGGTAAGATCAAATTCAGGCTTCCACCTGGAGAGTTCCAAAAAATGGTTACAATAAGTCTATGTGCTAGAGATAATAGAGATGATGTCTTCCTCTACAGTGAACTTAAATAAAAATAGACCACACACGATAGCCAAGATACTGATGATGCCCTTAAGTTTCCAATGCGAGTTAGCCCAGAAACCAACCATGTTAATGGTTGGGTGAAAGGCTAAGAATCTTCCAACCAAATATAGATAAAGAGAGGAAAAAATCTTGTCCATGACCTTATTTGGAAGGTTGATTTCCATACCTCCTTCAGCCTACAAGACCTGAGGGAGAATGAACTCTAGTACATTATTTGATGGGCCAACTATGGAATTATTCCAAGCATCATTTGGGATTCAATATTAGAAATACCCTTATCATAGTTGAGAACTCGATCAGAGGTGATCGTCACAATTGACGCATTACCCTAAGAAACACTTCTCTCAGTCTCAACTTTATTGTTCTTATCTAATTTGGGAAACCCAACTGGAGTGACAATCATATATTCCCCCTCTACTTGAGCTCCATCCAAACCCATAGATCTAGGTAAAATAGACACCTTCATAGTAAGTAGAGGATCAAGGTTGAGGGGGATTGGGCCCTCCCCAGAGGCCCCAACAATGTGCAATAGATACAAAGGTTAAAATTCAAAAATACTTTGGGCAAGAAGAAGTAGAATGAAGTTATAGAATACACTTAATATTCCCTTTATACATTATTATTACACCTATGTAATAATTAAAATTAATTAATCAATTTCCCACTCATGATTAAATAAATGTTAATTTATTTAATTTACTAATTATTCTTCTCATAAATAAATAAGTTTTATTTATTTATTTATATTCCCCCATGTGCAAATCAATAAATTATTTATTTATTTAATTGTATTTATTCTTCTAGTTATGACTAATACTAAGTTCTAGTCTACTAATCAATCATACTTTCTAACTCACCAATCACATTTTTTTGACTAATCAATCTATTTAGTCATCGATTCAATCTATCTTGTCATCAATTCAATCTATTCAGTCTTCTATTCCTTCTAATCAGTCCTCTGATCCATCTATTTTATTGACAGATCAATTAATTCACTTCACTTCTCAATTAATTTACTTAATAAATTAATCAAACATGTTGATAAGGTAATCAATTGAGTTTACTCTTCAATCAATCTGAGTTCACTGTTAAATTACAGTCAATCAATCCTATCAATCAAGGAATCTTGATTGAAACCCCAAAATTTTTATAAATAGAGAGCCAATTCTCATATTTTAAAATCACATACATGCTTTGAATTCTTATCTATTCCATTTGAGCTTCAATCTAAGAGCTCGCATTGCATCATGAAGGAGAACAACAAAGGAGGACTTATTGGTTTGCATATTTATTATTTGAATTGATTTCATGTATTGAGTATTTATGCATTCTTTTGTCTTGTTTCCTCTTTTGATATTAGGTATTTACACTAACTTATATTAACATATATTTTGTGGTTAGATTTGTGTTACAATTGTAGGTTCCAAATCCAAATATACCCCTAATTATAATAGTAAGCCCGACGTGAAGCACCAAGCTTCTAAAATCTCATTTTTTTCCACACTATGTGGAAATAGTTTTAATTCAATGTAGCCTTAGGACCCATTTGATGCACTTGTTCAATTCAATCAATGTAACCTTTATATCTAAGCGATACACATGTGTACTAGAATTGACATAGTTACCCAATTGATTCATTGCAGCTGATACACATAAACAATGCACTTGGGGACATAAAGGATGCACTTGACATGCTAATGCACCATAGTGGCTTGTTATTAATTTCATTACTATTGTCATTTCTCATTCTATCTATTCTATTTTCACTTTTGTTTACTAGTCATTTTTTATCTAATTCCAAGTATCCCACTAGGATCTACTATTTTCATGTTAAATTATTTAACATTGATCTCCTAATATTCTGACTAGAAATCACACAATTGGAAGAAAACATTGGATACAAAGGACTCTTCAACACTTACTTGGACAAGGTAAGTAAAATTGTTGACAATTTTGGTTATCTTCGTATTGATGCAACTGTGCTCATGTATTATCAAAATTGATTGCTACATCTTAGGTTTCTTGATACTAACATTTGTTTTTTAGCTTGTGGCTTGGAAGTGTCTTTAAATTTTCTTAATCTAAAATTAATTCACTTTTATTTTCAGTGCACCTAAAATGAACATTGTATGGATACACAATAAAAACTTATATTTTGCTTTGGTTCTTTAAATTGACATGGTTTAAATAATTGAACAAAAAAATCTCAGTTGGTTTGGTGCTTTAAAAATTAACCTATGTGCATGTATGAATGGTCTTTAGATTAGTTAACATTTGATTTTTGGTGTTTAATTTGATTAACCACATCTCTTAATTTGTTGGTTCCTTTGCACATTTATTTTGTTAGCTTAAAACCCTTTTAGAGAGGCCTATTCGGGGGAAGTGATCACCATTAGAGGACAACCTAAAACTAGAAAATCCTTCTTCCTAGTATATAAATGAGATATGGGGTAAACCCTAGAATCATCTCAATCTAACCAAGCTCAAGAAGAAGAGTGGATGATAGCTTGGATCAAGCTTGTGTGCCTAAGGAGAAAATGTGGTCCATTAGAGACTTAAGTGTCTTAATTTTTTACCAACTAATTGGGTAGATGTCATAGACCTAATTAAAAACCTATTGAATTAGAGGCCAACCCAGTTCACATCTGAACATTGTCTTTTTAGTGTGAGGGGAAGGAATAATCTCCTTGAAAGATCCCTATCATATGTTTCCCAGGGTATTGTATTATTTGAAGATAAATATTCTTTGACATGACAATAATACCTGACAAAAGGCAAAAGAACATGCACCTAAAATAGAACCCTCGTGTTCTAGTACTGTGACATGACTATGTGAGCTAACAGACTACCAATCAATGGGCCTAAAATATTTCAATGATTCCATTTTGACATTAGGTTTGAATTTTTGTATCTATTTTTTGTTGTGTCAAATCTTGTAAAAACTTGTAATTTAAAAAAGTTGCCAAATCTACACATAACATTTCTTTTCAGTTAGTCCTACAACCATATCTTGAATGTGTGATTTTTGTGTATGTACATCATTAGAACTTGTCCTAAATAGTATCCTATACAAAACAACATAAGCAACATGGGTCCAAAATGTACTATCTATCTTTTATCCAAAAAAATTGTTATTGGAAAACCCTTGCATATTAGATTGTCATATTTTACATTTTAGTGACATTATTTCATTTAGAATCTAGAACCAATCTTATTCATTTACATATTTCATAGTCCTCATTCAAAATCTAAAAAATGTATATATAGCTTGTGTATCCTAGGGTCAAGTATTACACTTTCTAGATTCATTTTCCAAATTAGAGGGTACATCTTTTTTAGGACATTCCTGCAGTGGTTTTGTGCATTAGCTTGACTTCCTTTAAATTTAATTATCACCTTTTTCCATTTTCCTTCTCTTAGGCACTTTTCATTCTTGTCAAAATTTGTCTTATTCATAGACACCTTGTTACAATTTTTATTTTGTTTGTCCCAAAATTGAATTCAAGATAGTCCCCAGCATCATTTAGGTCTTTCGATAGAAGTTTTACATTTGAAGTTTCTAAAATCTCTTAGGGTATATTGTTCATGCCTTAGACATCATTTTAGTCGTTCATATTTTTCATTAGAATTCCAAAATTATCAAGGATCCAAAAAAGATAGTTTCCCTTATTGTCACTTCCCTTATTTGTCTCTCAAAATCCTAAATACCAAAAAAAAAAGTCCTAACCTAGTTGTCCTAGTCATCATGCATATACCTTAGTCTTATATTTCATTATTTCACATGTCATTCACATGATCAAAGAAGGATAAAGACAAAATGGACCACAACCATGTATTATCCCACCACCAATATTGAATTCATTATCTTAAGAAACTTAATACTGGATTTCAATGCACTTGAGATAGTACAATGTAAGTAGAAAATAAGGGTTGATATTCCCTAATTACCTCCCATTCCTCCACCAAGAGATGAATTTTTGACTGAGAATGTTAGGGATTCATGTACACAAGAAGAGGTTGAAAATTCTTTACAAGACCCTAGGATCATGTTTGTCATGGATTCCTTTCTATCAGTAGACCTAAATAGATATTTCCATCTACTTGCACATAATGGTTCCAAATTACCCACTAGTTTTGACACATCCACCTTAGTAGAGGACACACCCATACAATCATCAGTGACTAGTTCAACTGCACCCTCTCAACACATTTCTACCATACCCTTTAGCAGCATGACTTATAATATAATCCAAGTCACCAAATCTTCCACTACACTTTGGATCCAGTACAATAACACTTTATTCACCAAAAGTCAACCCATATCTAGTGCATGCACCTTCTATATTATCACAAATCCATCTAGTGGATATTTCACAAACAATGGTAGAAAGTTCCTCCAATACAACTCCCCAAGGTCCAAATCCTAGTGGTCTTCAATCAGGTATCCCACCCAATCAAGGACCACCTATGATCCTTCAAGGGGAGCCTCCAAAAAAATATCCTACCAACCCTAACCATCTAGGGATTCTTTCAATCCTTTTAGGACAATACAAAAATAACTAGGTCCAAAACTTTCACTTATTCATCCCCACCCCAATATGTCCCACCATCCTATTTTCATTCAATGCATACAAACATGGGGTACAGACCCCCATACAATCAAGCACCATCCTATAATAGTTGGAATCAATTTTTTTATCCTAATGTAGTGTCTTCTCCACTAACACCCAATAAATTCCTTGCTCAAAAAGTTCAAACCCTTCAACAAAAGATCACAAATCTGTAAATAGGTGCTCCCAAAAATTCATACACATTAGTTGTTCTTATTCCTTATCCATTTTCTAGGATTCTATACACACCACCTTTTCCCCACAAATTTGAAACACCTAAATTTTATAGGTACAAGGAAAAGGTTGATCCTCATGACCACATCTGGGAATTATTCATGGCCTATATAGAAGTGGCCCACAATGAGACATACCTTATGGGATTATTTCCCTATTGTCTTAATGGGTCATCCATGAAGTATTTTTCTATACTTCCTGCAAGGATAAGATCATGGAATGAACTTACTAAAAGGTTCATATATCATTATTCACATAACATTATCATAAAAATAATATTGATGGATCTCTGCACTACAAAGTAGAAAAGTGGTGAAAGATTTTCCTTATTTTTACAATGTTGGAGGAGTGTTTCCTCCAAGGCATCTTTCAACATACCCATAAAGTAAATATCCATATGTTCATTGAAAATTTTTAATTGGATATTATGTGTGAACTTAAATCCCAATGCATTGAGTCCTTTGAAGAAATAGTCAAGCAAGGGATAAAGGAAGAAACATCCCTCTCCTTAAAGGGAGTAATCAAGAAAGAGACCAATACCACAATGCCATATGATAAAATTAAGTACTATTCTAAGAATAATAATGTGACAAATGATGGAATTTTTTACTCTAAAATAGCACAACCATTCCTACATTTCCAAGTGTCAACAAATGTCCAAAACTTCCAACCCTCACCAAACATCCAAAATTCCAACACAAATACTCATAGGGGGAATCCTCTGTCAAATTAGATAAACAACAACCAAAGTTATCCAAGAAGACAAAATCTAATCTAGAACTATACTCCTCATGCAGAACCTCTTTAGAACATCCTAAAGAAACTTGTACAGTCCCATTTGATTAATCTACCTGAAAGCATATCATACAAACTAGGTCCCTTCAGAACAACTTGGTGGGATGACAACAACTTTTGTAATTACCACAAAACTAAAGGACATAAAATGACCAACTATTTTCAATTAAAGAACATATTCCAATATTTCATCGAATGTGATGAATCAAAGTTGTCAATAAATTTGGTACTACAAACCAAGATCATAAGATCTTTAAAAATCCATTGATGGATCATGGAAAAGGCAAGGTCTCAACATCAAGAAAATATAACAAAGATAACCTTACCTATACCAAGATAGATCTCAACTTGACCATCAATACCATCACTATCTAAGGCCTAGACACTTACTATGATGTTACTACCCCTTGCTCCAAAATCATAGTGTAAGTTTCCTTGTTGAAACTTGCCATACCCTCCAATTCATTAACTCTTCGACCAGGTTAGTATAACTTTCTAGACCATCTAAAAAATACCTGTTCCCAAATCTCCATCTTTTAACTACTATGCAATTCACCAAACTATAAGGCAGTCCTAGATAAATCTTTACTACAATCTTCTATCCTAAAAAACATAGATGTTGACAAATTCTAAGCCAGTGTTGGATATCTATCCACCCCATACCATGTCATTTTCACTAAGAGGGATCTACTAGTTCATAATTCATCACATAATAATCCCTTACATTTATAAGTCTTTATCCACCTCCACAAGATCAGATGAGTTTTGATAGATGGAGGAGAAATTCTAGATATATGTACATTAAAATTGATTTAAGCATTGGCATACTCTAAGATTTGTGTGGTTGCAACTAAAAAGATCATAATCAGGGGTTATGATGATGAGGAATGTCCTTCCAAGGGCATAATAACCCTTTGAATCATTTTGCATCCTACAACACAAGAAACTACCTTCCAAGTGTTGGACTTAGAGCTAGAATACAACATACTCCTAGGGAGACCATGGATTCATTACATGCAAGAAGTACCTTCCACTTATCATCAATTCCTTAAGTTTCCTCATGAAGGAGTATAAATCACCATGTCAGGTGATTGAGATTCTTTCATATACTACATAAATCTAAAATGAGTCATTTCCAACTAGGTGCCCAATAATCAAGAAGCATTCACTATTTCCTTTTTCCAACACATGGACTCCAAAAGTCTTGGTAAATCAACTACAGAGCCCATATCGGAACTCAAGATCCAAATTTAGGAAAAAGGATGTGGAGAGTACATGTATGCAAACACCTTCTATGTAGGCAAGTTACCTATCTCACCTCGTACATATGGAAAACCAAGAAAACCTCTTGAGAGGAAACAAAAACTAACAATTGTCTATCCACCAATAGTTTTCCTAAGATGGGGTGACATACAAGAAGAAACCATTGGAGATGACTTGTCTTCCTAGTTGTACATAGATGAAGAACCACCTAAAGTCATAATTCTAGCTCATGAATATAGATGGGGTATACTATTGTACAAAATTAGGGATATAATAGATTCTTTAGCCTTGGAAATAATGGTCAATGAATTGTAGAGCCAATAGTTCCTACTCAAAATCAAATTTTTTGTGCCTTGGGTTACCGACGACCTAAAGAAGGCATGTCAAATATCTCATTTTCCATTGATAATAATGCTTGGATTTATCAAAACGTTGAGACATTTGAAGAAAACCATTCAAATATAGACTCAAATGAATATGAGTGGGATACCCCATGAATGTCCAGCACCCTACATCTTAACAATGTCATTGCCCAATTATCCCTGTAAGATAGACGAATAGATTGTTGAGCATGGATTAAACAATTCTTGAACTGATATGAACCCCCATCCTCTTCCTCATCAAAAACCCATGAATCATTATCTAATCCATATATCAACACCCTAACTAACCCTCACATTTCCTCTTTTCAAACCAAGGATAGCATAGCCTTGGTGTACCCTAAACTTATTGATTGGGAATAGAAAAATCCACCAACCATAGACATTTTTAAGATTGACAAAGCAATAGTTGATTTCTTGTGACTTTGACAAGGTGTACCTATGGGAGACCATAAGGAAGGATTTAGTATTGACTTGGATAGAGTAGCGTACTTTGGGGAGTTATATCAATCCTCCAGCCAAAAAAATGAAAATAAATAAAATTTAAGGCTCTTAGGTCAACATTGAAAGGAACCTTCTAGCCATAAATTAATAAAAATAAAAGACATATCTGAGGGTGAAAACCTACATAAGGCACTCAAGGAAAAAGATATTGATATACTCCTTATCACTAAAGAGAAGTCACCACTTTTGGTAGAGAATACATAGACCATCAACATAGGCACTGAAGAAACAAAAATATTAATCCACCTAGAAGAGTCTCTAATAACAAAGGAGAGAGAATAGTTCATATAGTTCTTCAGAGTAGGAAAATCAACTTTTATTGGTCATACTCTGACATACCTAGATTAGAGATCCAGAACTAGTGCTTCATTATCTACCAATAAAACTAGGGGAAACACCTTATAAAAAAAGCTCCATAAAATGCATCCTAAAATAGTGCTACTATTCAAAGAAGAAATAAAAAAGCTACTGGATGTAGGTTTCATAAGACCCATCAAAATCTGCATAGACTTTAGGGACTTGAATTTAGAATGTCACAAGGATGATTTCCCTTTACCTAACATCAACATGATTCTCGAACTAACTTCTAGGTACAAAATACTAACACTCATGGATGGATTCTCTGGTATAATCAAATTAAATTTTCACTAGAGGATCAGCACAAGACAACTTTTACTTGTTCTTACAGAACCTACTACTGGTGCGTCATGCCCTTTGGTTTGAAAAATGTTGGTGCCACATATAAAAAAAATTCATGAATACTATTTTCCATGATATTATGCACATAAAAATGGAGGATTACATATATGACATATTAGAAAAGTCATTGGAAATAAATCTACACCTATTTGTATTAGAACTCATATTTGATAGACTTCAAGAGTACAAGATCAAATTAAACCCCAAAACATGTGTCTTTGGGGTCACTTCAAGAAATATGTTGGGATTCATTGTATCACATAGAGGAATTGAGATAGATCCTAAAAAGGTCCAAGAAATAATCAATATTCCTCCACCAACAACTCTCAATAACCTAATAAGTCTATAGGGAAGATAACAATCAAGAAGATTATTTTTCCACAATCCATCATTGCAGCAAGCAATTCTAGATTAGAATCATTCATAAGGTTCACCTCACAGTTGGTAGATAAGTGCCATCTATTCCAGTATCTAATTTACAAAGGTGTAAAATTTGAATAGATAGAAGATTTTCAAAATTCATTTCAAATACTAAAATACTATCTTCTCTTGGCACCAATCTCGATGTCTCCTATTCTAAATCAACCCCTACTATTGTATATTTTAGCTACATGACACTCGCTAGGGGAACTATTGGCACAGAATAATTCAAAGGGAAAGGAAGGGCCATCTACTACATCATTTAGATACTTGTGACTTATGATCTCAACTATACTGCTATTAAGAGAGCATACTTAGTTGTAGTTTCCACTTCACAGAAACTTGAGCACTACATATTGAGTTACAAGATGCTCATAAATCCCAAGATTGACCCATTAAAATATTTGTGGAGGAAATAAGTATTAATAGGGTGGTTAGAAAAATGGATCATGATCCTCATTGAGTTCAACATAGACTATGTAGACATAAAATCCATTAAGGGTCAATCTATTATCGATCAATTGGCAGATGCACCTTTACCTTCAAATCACCCAATGTTGATAGAATTCCCAAATGAAGGTATGTTTTCCTTACAAGGGTATAAATTGCAAAATTTGTAATTTGATGGATCTCAAAGACATGAGGGTTCATGTTCTGATATAATCTTTATCATGCCTCAATGACACTCTATTCCTAAATCATATAGGCTAAAATTTGATTACACAAACAACACTTCCAAGTATGAAGTGCTCATCATAGGTTTGAAGACTATTGTCTAGTGGAAGATCAAGAACCTATAATTATAAAGGGATTCCCAATTAATCAATAAAGTCAATGGTAGTTATGACACCAAGGACAAGAAATTAATTCCATCCAAGGCCATGACCATAGATTTCAAGCAATACTTTGAGTAGATATAATTTGAGAAAATCCCCAGAATCCGGAACAAGGCAATAGATGCCATGGACACTATAGGGTCATTGTTGGACATTCCTCCTAAAGAGACATATTTTGAGTTCTTGGTCAAACAACTCATGTTCCCTTCCTTCAAAGTCCCCACATCAAAGGTTGTGTGTGATATTTCCTATTTTGATTCCCCATGGTGCCAATAAATCTATTCTTATCTAACAAACTGAAAAATTCCCCTTGACCTTTCCTACAACCATAAGAAGTCCTTAATAAGGAGAGCCTCACATTATGCCATTATATCCAACACACTCTATAGAAAAATTCTAGATGGAACACTCTTAAAATATCTCAACTCAGAAGAAGCAAAAATAACATTACTAGAAGTACATGAGAATATTTTTGGTTCCCATTATAATGCCTTAACCTTAGCTAAATAGATTTTGAGAATTGGGTACTATTGTCCCACTATGCAGACATATGCTGGTATATTTGTACAAAAGTGCTAAAAATGTTAGATACATGGTAAAGTCATCCATGCACCAACTTAGGAGTTATAGCCACTCACTTTATTGTGGCCTTTCTCACAATAGGGACTTGATCTCATTGGCAATATTCACCCACTATCCTCTGGCAGTCATAAGTACATCATTACATCTAGTAAGTATTTTACAAAGTGGATTTAATCTATCCCTATGACATTTACAACTAGAAAAAAATTTCAAAGTTTATCTTAAACTATATCATATGCCACTATGGAGTGCCTCAAGTTATTACCACAGATAACAATACTTCATTCATAAATAAAAATATTGATGAATTTTGTGATAAGTTCTACATCCACCATCACTATTCTTCATGATACTATCCATAAAGTAATGTCCAAGAAGAGGCATCTAATAAAACCATTCTAAAAATCCTAAAATAAATAGTCAATGATGTTGGTTGACACTAATACCTCCAACTAAATCCTACCCTATGAGCATATCGCACTAGTTTCCATACACCCACAAGATTCATTCCATATTCGTGTGTTTACAGAACTGATTCCATCTTTCCAATTAAGATCGAGCTTCCATCACTGTGAGTATCCCTTTAGAACATCATTTTAGATGAAGAATACCATGTATCCTGACTATAGGACCTAGAGTTTCTTGATGAAAAAAGATAGAATGCATTAACCCATTTGCAAGCATATCAACAAAATCTTCATAGGAGAAATAATAAAAAGGCCAGAGTCTAATCCTTTGAAGTTGGAGACTTGGTACTCATGGAGAATCAAAAGAATCAAATAGAAAGAGAGAAACCAAGTAACATTGAACCTAATTGTTAATCACAACAGTCTATGGGTCTGGAGCATATCAGATATCTACATCAGAGCTCCAACCTCTATTAGACCCCATCAATTACTTGCATTTGCACAAGTATTATACATGACTCTTAGAGGAGGCCTATTTCAAAATATCAAAAAAAAATTAAAAAGGAAAAAAGAAAAAAAAATGGTTACCTTGACGAAAACTTGTCGAACAGGTGTCTTATGTGACACAAAAATAGAAAAATAAGAGAAATAAATTTGTACTATGGTAAAAACCACTTCGGTGGTGACTTGGAAAAGTACCATAGTGAAAAATAGTAAATTTGGAACCATGTGTAAGGATCATTACTCCATTATCTATCATTACTCCAACTTGGTATCACTTGTCATTTCACCTCATTTTTCGCAGTAAAAGTTTTAATCATCTATTTTGTAGCTTGTGATTCATCAGTTGTCCTTATCCTATCATATCCCACACTAAGTCAGTCCAACATACCCATTGCACAATAAATTATCTATTATTTCCTAACTAGGAGAGGCACAATGTTATGATCCATCAAAAGTCCTAAAAAATTTAAAAACATCGAAAACATTCTGAGGAAACACCACAAATATTACAAAAAGTCATGAAAATTTTGTCAAACAAAAACAAAAAATTTGAAAATTCTTGAAAGTTATACAATAAATCCATTTGTACATAAACCAATTATTTCACATTTCAATAGGAATTGAACAACATCAAATAGAAAGTATGAGCTCAATCAAACCAAGTCAAAATTGCCAACTAGTCAACAAACCCTCAATCAAACTAACCAAAGTGTCTTATCTATCGATCAATTCAACATCAATTCTTTTGTGAAAAGATCATCTTGTATTATACAAAGGATGAAAAAAATCAATACCAAATAGGTTATTCAGAAGTGGGGTATCTCATTCTTGAAACCAGACACCATCATCAATCATCAATGTCATTGTCAAACAACTACAAAAACACAGACACATAATCAGTATGGTTGTTAACTTGTTGATTCAAGTTGCTTTATTATGTCTTGATTTTTTCAATTCATGTTCTTATGCATCTCTGTGATTTCAAAAAGTGATTAGAGATGTCAGGATGGTTAATGACTTATGTTTTATTTGTCTGTTGTTTGTAGGATGTTTTACATGAAGTCTTAAAAGAGAATTTTGGGTATCTCTTAGAAGTACATTCACACATGGAAAAAGTATCTCAAACACAAAAAAATTCTAGAGATAGAGATGCTCATGGATTTCACACATACCTCGACCCTTAATTCCCAACCTAGATGGATTGGCCCACATTCCTTGTCTATTCAAAGTTTCCGTTAAAATGAAATGGAATAATTGTACCTAGATCATTCATATCATGGTAGAAGAGTATCCAATTTTCTATAATAAAGTGGCTAAATGATGAAATAAATTTCTCAAATAAGTTGGAATTCAAAGGTGGTAAATGGAATTTAATATTTCATTTGAGATCCATCCCGAAACTCTCAATTATTCAGTCAGTACTAATAATTCTCTTAGTTAGTTATAACAAGTCCTTATGATAGAGTATCATGATACGACAAAAATATTGCATCTTGCATCCATAGCATGTTAGTATACATATATCATAAATCATATAATGCATTCATCCATTATGTAAATACATATAAAGAATAAATATAATCAGGCATAGTCTATCATCTAATCTACATCACATCTAGTCACATCATATAAAGTGCATATGAAAAAAAATAAAAACATAACTACATAGTACATCATCGAGACATTGCATCATGTAGGAGGAGCATACATCAATCACATAGACATAAAGTAGAAGCATATAATTAATCATTGCATCTCATAAGACATCAAAGACATCATCATAAAAAGTAAGAATCATAGACATAAACATATAGAAATCATATGCATAAACATATAAGGCCACCAAAACTACATCATATATATAACTTAGAAAGCATCATGATATAATGTCTAAAGGAGATCTCACAAGATCATAAAATATATGCAAAATATATGTCTACATGAGCACTTAGATAGTGCTACCACAACCCTCTGAATAGTGGGTATAGGATTGGGATCTACTGATGGTCTTGACGATCCTATATTTCTTGTTTGTGCTTGACTAGAGGGTTGGTATGCGCATGTTTGAGATGGCCTAGCTAGTGGCCCCATAAATTCTCCACTACCCTTTGATCCCTGGGATCTTTATGGCCTATGTGATTTATGAGAATCTGTATAAATGGGTACCCTCTAATCAGGAGGGGCAATGCTCTCATAATGAACCCTCTAGTATTGAATCTCTCTCCTAGCCTCCCAAGCCTATCTAGTGGCATCAACCCCTACCTAATATAGTCTCTCTATGGCTCCTTTTAGGGTAAAATCCTACACACTAGAAATAAAATTGTGTGCCCTAGCCTCTAATACATAAACCTCTACCCTAATATCACCTCTCTCATAATATATGTCCTACTTCATCTCATCTATTCTCCTCTCA
Source organism: Chamaecyparis obtusa (assembly GCA_027943335.1). Lineage (NCBI taxonomy): Eukaryota > Viridiplantae > Streptophyta > Pinopsida > Cupressales > Cupressaceae > Chamaecyparis > Chamaecyparis obtusa. Next base: position 1,632,413 of record BSBK01005981.1, on the reverse strand, counting down.
AAATTGGTCACCCTCAAGGAGTGCCATTGTCTCTCTGTCTCTATAGTTATAGCCCTATCCTTGGCCTCTATCTTCCTCCTCTCAGCCTAAAATTCCCTAGCATTGACCTATGTCACCATCTTAAAGGATCCATCTAATCTCCCCTATAGGTCTCAGATCTATTGTCTTAGGCTGGCTACATCAGAATTCTATGTGTCATTCATGCTCTCTCCCACTATAACTTGGATAGGTGTAGTCTATACTGCCAGATCAAAGCCTCTCATCACCTCATCCATAAGTCATGTTTTATCTCCTCCTGTAGCATCCTCCATCTCATCATCCCTAGAAGAATCAAACCTACTGCTCCTATTATTCTTGGTTGATGAACTACAACTGATTTAGAACCTGAATGAAGAATCTATAATTTAAGATTACTGAGGAGTTGATGATTAGATATGCAAGATGATTAAATCAGTATTATGTTGTCATTGATGTCAACTAGCTTGACAATACTTATCTTGTAAGTTACTATACCGACACATCTGAAGAAAGGTGAAAGAGATGAAGAATAGAAATATCTACATGAGGAAGATGTATATGATAGATGAGGATAAGGAATACACTAAGTAACTTGTTGATGAGTCTATGACTTGATGAAATTGACTTTATTATGTTGCATTCATCTATGATGAAGAATAGAGCTGAAAGACACAAAGTAGTGTTGTTGGTAAATAAAGCATTCTAGTATACACCGATGAAATGTAGTGTATACTGAGTGTAGTGTTAACTAAGCTTGTGTTCACCGACACATTTTTTTGTTAACTAAGCAAAACAGAAAGGAATTAAATGATCAGTTTAGTCGATAAAGTGATGAGTTGTAAAGTGTATGAAATTGAGGTAACAGATAAGGTTTGTTATGAAGATCGACGGCTAACATAAATCAAAAGGGATCTAATGGAGTAGATTGAAATGTGTTACTGACACATCAGCCGAGGAAGCTTAAAGTGAAAAAATCTATGAATATGATTAAGTGGCAAAATCTGATGGAGGAAAAGAAAATGATTTACTCATCTATATAAGAGACATTGGTTTCATTATTGAAAGATAGCCGGAAGAAGAAGATACTATAGAATTATCACGTGAAGAATTTTTCATGCATTCTGATCATACTGGTTAATAAGAACTGAGTTGCAGAATAATTACCGAGCTACAAAGAGTAATTACCATTGGATAGTAAGTTGATATAATATTGAATCTAAAGTTTTATATTGTTCAGAATATTTGAATAAGCTGAACATTGATCTGTAAACTGCACATTGAAGTTGTTTCAAGGAAGATCATCTACTGTTACATATTTAACCATTGTACATAGTCAAATCTCTTAACCGAGTGGACTATGAAAGTCTTTTGATGTTTCATTCATAGAGTGAACATTGTTATCTTGTCAACCCCAGAGTGACTGTTGGTTGGATGATAACTTCTGGTCTAAAATCCTCTAACAAGGTCACACCTAACAGTGTGTTTGTAACCTTTAACAGGGTTGGGTCTTCACCGACCTCACTTCAGAAGTGTGAACAATTTTGCATTGTCGATCCCAGGTGGTTTTTCCCTTCACAGGGTTTCCACATTAAATCTCTTGTGTTATGTGTTGATTGTGATATTTGTTTGTTATCATACTTTGCATATTACATGTTAGATTTAATCGGTAACTATTATAAATTTTAGACTAACAATTGGTAAAAACACAGACAGTGAAATTATTTTATGTTTATCGAGTAGCAAAAGTAGTAGAATTGTTTTGGATTATACATTTTGAATTGTGGGACACTGGATAACTAATTCACCCCCCTCTCAGTTATTCTAAAAATTGGTATCAAAGCGATGGTTGCTTAGAAAAGGGTTTTAAGGACTCCAGCAAAAGGTCTCAAGATGTATAAGAGGGAAGTGCCAAAGCTAAACAAAGATAACTTCACAGTATGGCAAAGCCGGATGAAGTTGCGAATATCTAGAATTGGGAATTCTGCACTAGAACTGATGGATAATGGATACATTGAACCGCCCACTGGTCCCTTAACTCTTGATCAACTGAAGGATAGGCATGCACACAATATTACTATGATGGAACTTGTTGCTGCCTGTATTGATGCCGAATTTGAAGACATCAAGGATTGTGATACAGCTAAGAAGATGTGGGACAAGCTGACCCTAATATACAGTGGAGATGTGAATGTTAAGAGAGCCAGAGCAGAAAGCCTAGGAGGTTGATTTGATGATATGAAGATGAAAGAAGGTGAAAACATTGTGCAATATACAAATAGACTAAAAGAGGTAGTACATGCTATTAGAGCATCTAGTGGAGTTATTGATGATGAAACAGTAATAAGAAAGATTCTCAGAACTTTGCTGCCAGTTTATGCAATTAGGATCTCTACAATTCATGAAACAAGGGCTACATCCAACCTCATCCTTGACACTCTGATCGGTAAGCTTACAACCTTTAAATTGAATAACTTTGACAACAGTGTTGTACCTTCTATTGAATCTTCTTTCATGTCTTCTTTGAAGATTAGTAAGTCTAGTAGTAGGAATGATAAGAATAATGATAGTGACAGTAATATTGATGATGAACTTGATGAGCTTGAAGCTCTTATGCCCAGAAGATTGCCCAAAGGTAAGGGAAGGTATAGAGGCAAGTTAACTTTAGCATGTTTTAATTGTAAAGAAGTTGGCCACATCGCTGCTAGATGTCTGAATAAGAAAGATGATGATAGATCCAAAGACCAATCCGAAGGAAGCTATGGGAGAAGAGTCAACAAAGGCTACCGAAACAACAACAGAGACAACTGAGATAGCTATGACAAAGGGAAAAAGGTATGTTACATAGCCGAAGAATTTGAATCTAAATCTGATACTAATGATGATGTAGAAGTAGTATTTGTTGCTATGAAAGATGATTCAGAGGAAGAAGAGAAACATGAAGAAACAACACTGATCTCTAAAGTAAGAAGAAATGATACATGGATCATAGAAAGTGGTTGTACACATCATATGATTGGTGATATAGAGAAATTTGATCTACTTGATGAATATGATGGTGGATCTGTTAGAATGGGAAATGATGCACCTTGTATGATGAGAGGTAAAGGTTCACTGATGATTAATGATAGAATAAAATGTGAGAATGCATACTGGGTAGATAGACTAAACTACAATTTGTTAAGTGCGGCATAGCTGAATAACTTAGGCCACCAACTTGCTTTTGAGAGCAGAAAGGTAAGAATCTATGATGATGGAGGAAGACTTGTTGGAACCGGTACACAATCTAGAGGTAATCTATTTTATCTTGATATTGATCAGTGTTCTTGTTTATTAATGAAAGATGAAGATGCATGGTTGTGGCATAAGAGGTTATGTCATGTGAATTTTGATAACATGATCAAGATTAGTAAGAAGAAAAGAGTTAGAGGGTTGCCTAACTTGTCAAAACCAGATCATGCTATATGCCATGAATGTCAGAAAGGTAAGATGACTAAGTCCAGTTTTAAAAGCAAAGACTACTCAACAAAGAAGATACTTGAGTTGGTTCATACTGACCTATGTGGTCCTATGAGAACTCGGAGCTATTATGGTGATAGATACTTTATTCTTTTTGTTGATGACTATACTAGACTGATGATTTTTATGTTCCTGAAAGAGAAATCTGAAGCTTTTAAGATGTTTAAATGGTATAAGGTGAAGGTATAAAAAGAGACTAGAAAATTAATTAAATGCTTAAGATCTGATAGAGGAGGTGAATTTATCTCTGATGAATTTACTAATTTCTGTAATGAGAATGGTATTAAGATACATGTCTCTGCACCAAGAACACCTCAGCAGAATGGGATTGCTGAAAGAAGGAATAGGTCAATCATTGAATGTGCTAGAACACTAATGCTATAAAATAATATTTCTCAGACACATTGGAGGGAAGTTGTCAGCATAGCTGTATATGTGCTTAACCAAGTACAACTGAAGAAGGATACCAACCGGACACCTTATGAGCTATGGTTTGGACACAAACCTACTGTAAGTTATTTCAAGATTTTTGGAAGCAAATATTTTATTCTAAAATATGAGAGAAATGGGAAATTTTATTCTAAAGGTGATGAAGGAATATTCTTAGGATATTCTACTAAGATTAAAGCATACAAATGTCTGAATAAGGTTACAAATAAGATGATTGAAAGTAATAATGTCCGTGTTGATGAGTTTGATGACAAGAACATAGAAGAAGGAAAGGAACTAGAAGACTATGGTAGATTCACTTACATTTAATTTCCTAACTATCTACCAAAGTCGTAACCTATGATAATCGGTCAGCAGTAAAATAACCCCGAGGAACAGGAAAGGGAAACTGACGAACAAGATGGTGCTACCGAGCAATCACATGAACTTAAATAGGATGAACAAGAAAGAAGAAACTAAGTACTAGCTAGTTTTGTCAAAAGACATCATCCTAAGACACAAATTATTGGAAACAGACAAGTTGGAATGCAGACAAGAAGCAAAACAAGACAAGGTACATGTCTAGTCTGTGAATTTGAACCAAAGAATGTGAAAGTTGCATTAGAAAATGAAGAATGGGTTAATGCAAAGAAGGAGGAAATAGAACAAATAGAGAAAAACACAACTTGGTCCTTAGTACCCCAACCTAAAGATAAGAATGTTATCGGTACTAAATGGATATTCAAAAACAAACTGAATGAAAATGGTGAAGTGACAAGAAATAAAGCGAGATTGGTATGAAAGGGATATGCACAGGAAGAAGGCATTGACTATGGTGAGATATTTGCACCTGTTGCTAGATTGGAAGGAATTAGAATGCTACTTGCATATGCTGCACACAAGAAATTTAAGGTTTATCAAATGGATGTGAAGTCAGCATTTTTGAATGGTATACTTGAAGAAGAGGTCTACATAGAACAACCTGAAGGATTCGTTGATCCAGACAATAGAAGCATGGTATGTAGATTACATATTTACTTGTTAAGTATTGGATTTGTAAGAACTAGTGAGAACAACAATTTGTACATGAAAGGTGATACCGATGACACTATTATTATTGCTGAATTTTTTGTTGATGATATTATTTTTGGAGGTCAAGATCATGTATGTAAATCTTTTTTTGATGACATGAGGAATGAGTTTGAAATGTCTATGTTTGGAGAGATTAAATTATTTCTCAAATTACAAGTGATCCAGAAGAGTGATGGGATATTCATCACACAGTCCAAGTACATAAAGGAAGTCTTGAAGACATTTGGCATGGACGATGCTAAACCCGTGGGAACACTGATGGCTACTAGAAGTAAATTGACAAAAGAAGATGAAACTACAAAGGTAAACTAGACACTTTACCAATCCATGATTGGTAAGCTCATGTATGTAGTTCACAATTAACCAGATATAGCACATGTTGTGGGAATTGTTGCTAAATATTCTGCTTATCCTAGAGAATCACACATGATTGCTACTAAAAGTATCTTAAGATATCTGAAAAAGATAGAGGATTATGGATTATGGTATCCTAAGGAAGGTAAGTTTGAGTTGAAGGTTTATACTATGATGATTGGGCTAGAAATGTGGATGATAGAAAAAGTACCATCGAAGGAGCATTTTTCTTTGGTGAAAGACTTGTAACCTGGACAAGTAAAAAGTAGGCTTGTATTTCTTAGTCTATAGCTAAAGTAGAGTATGTTGTTGCTGCTACTAATTTCTCAAACATTGCATATATCAAGCAAGTGTTGGAAGGAATGAATGAGGTAATCACTGACCCGATGATCATATACTATGACAACACAAGTGCTATTAATATTTCAAAGAATCCAGTGATGCACTCTAAGACAAAGCATATATCAATTAAGTATCACTACTTAAGAGAACAAGTGCAAGAGAAGCAAGTGAAGTTAGAATTTGTTACATCTAAAGAACAACTTGCAAACATTTTTACAAAGCCTCTACCGAAGGACACATTTGAATATTTGAGGACTAGACTTGGGGTTCGTCCCCTCTCTATCGGTCACTAATGTGATCTAGATGTTGCATCAACCTAATCTTATCAAAAGATCATTCATGTTGATGCAGCATAGTTCACACTTTGGATATTGTTCAAGGTTGTGATTAAGTTTGAAGAACTCAAATAGATTGGGATATCAGTATACTACGATACAGAGAATGTAATGGACAACAGAGAGTTACTTAGCTACTACATAGCTAATTGTTTATTTGTTTCTTTGGCATTGTTGTCAAAGGGAGAGATAAATAATATGAAAAGGAAAAGGAGATATTGACCGATGGGAACTATCTAAGGGAGAGATAATCTTAAAGGAACCCGAGAACTGAAAAGGTTATATCTATAGAATGACAAAGTTGTATTTTATAATGATGTTGAGTAACATAGTGATTAAACATATTAAGCTAGGGAGAGCTTGTACATAATTTGATCACAAAGTTGTAGAATACATGTTTGGTATGTGTATGGTACATTTAATATTACTTGAGTTGCCATCAATGCCAAAGGGAGAGATTGATGAACTATAACTGATTTAGAACCTGAATGAAGAATCTATAATTTAAGATTACTGAGGAGTTGATGATTAGATATGCAAGATGATTGAATCAGTATTATGTTGTCATTGATGTCAACTAGCTTGACAATACTTATCTTGTAAGTTACTATACCGACACATCTGAAGAAAGGTGAAAGAGATGAAGAGCAGAAATATCTACATGAGGAAGATGTATATCATAGATGAGGATAAGGAATACACTAAGTAACTTGTTGATGAGTCTATGACTTGATGAAATTGACTTTATTATGTTGCATTCATCTATGATGAAGAATAGAGATGAAAGACACAAAGAAGTGTTGTTGGTAAATAAAGCATTCTAGTATACACCGATGAAATTTAGTGTATACCAAGCGCAGTGTTAACCAAGCTTGTGTTCACCGATGCATTTCTTTGTTAACTGAGCAAAACAAAAAGGAATTAAATGATCAATTTAGTCGATAAAGTGATGAGTTGTAAAGTGTATGAAATCGAGGTAACAGATAAGGTTTGTTATGAAGATCGACAACCAACATAAATCAAAAGGGATCTAATGGAGCAGATTGAAACGTGTTACTGACACATCAACCGAGGCAGCTTAAAGTGAAAAAATCTATGAATATGATTAAGTGGAAAAATTTGATGGAGGAAAAGAAAACTATTTACTCATCTATATAAGAGACATTGGTTTCATTATTGAAAGACAGCTGGAAGAAGAAGATACTGCAGAATTATTGCGTGAAGAAGTTTTCATGCATTCTGATCATACTGGTTAATAAGAACTGAGCTGCAAAAGAATTACCGAGCTACAAAGAGTAATTACCGATGGATAGTAAGTTGATATAGTATTGAATCTAAAGTGTTATATTGATCAGAAATATTTGAATGAGCTGAACATTGATTTGTAAACTAAAAATTGAAGTTGTTTCAAGGCAAATCATCTACTGTTACATATTTAACCATTGTACATAGTCAAATCTCTTAACCGAGTGGACTATGAAAGTCTTTTGATGTTTCATTCATAGAGTGAACATTATTATCCTATCAACCCCAGAGTGACTGTTGGTTGGATGATAACTTCTAGTCTAAAATCCTCTAACAAGGTCACACCTAATAGTGTGTTTGTAACCTTTAACAGGGTTGGGTCTTCACCGACCTCACTTCAGAAGAGTGAACAATTTTGGGTTGCCGGTCCCAGGTGGTTTTTCCCTTCACAGGGTTTCCATGTTAAATCTCGTGTTATGTGTTGATTGTGATTTTTTTTTTTTATCATACTTTGCATATTACATGTTAGATTTAATTGGTAACTATTATAAAGTTTAGACTGACAATCGGTAAAAACACAGACAGTGAAAGTATTTTATGTTTACCGAGTAGAAAAAGTAGTATAATTGTTTTGGATTATACATTATGAATTGTGGGACACTAGATAACTGATTCACCCCCCTCTTAGTTATTCTAACATTGGTCTTTGTCTCCTTCTGTATACTATTCCTAGTAACATTAACATCCTCCCCCTCTATAGGTATGACCCCTCAACCACTATAACAACCCTAATCTCCTATGTCTGCTCCTCCTTCTACCAATACCACTAAGGAAATTTTCATGTCCATCACTCCCATCTTTTCCATCACCTGTATCTCCACCTCATCCATTATCTCTCTGACCATCTCCTCCACCTCATCCTCCATCTCCTCCTCTACCTTGGTCACCCTATCCACTTGTATGGACTTTTCTCCTATGTCTCCTCAAGAGATTTTGAATGTTTCAGGCCATGTTTATTAGATTTGGGACCCCTAGATCTGTATAAGGCACTAGTCTATGAATCACCTACCATGCATCATACTTTATCATCATTCTTTCATCTGCTACTATTTATCTCTAGTCCCATCTCATAGGTACAAAATTAGAGAACTATTTCATTGTTGTAGTTATGGGGATCACTAGTCCTCATTTCGTAGCATCCCTTAGACATCTAGAAAATTGTAATAAACCAATAGGTACTCCCTATCACTCCCCAAATTATCATAATATCTAGTATAGAATTTATATCTCAATAATATGTGAATACTAAGTCAATCGCCCAATTAGATACCTCTCCTATTGGCATAACTATAAATTATCCACCTCTCCATCCCATGCAGGGCATCCAATGTACATCCTCCATGTAAAAATCCCTCAAAGTATCCAATAAGTGTCTCAAGTATCTCACATGACCCACATGTCTATATATCGCTATGTCATAGTAATAAGAATATGGTTGTCTTGATTGGATAGATGATCTATTAAAAACCAAATTTAATATGGCAACATTATCAAAGGACCACACCTATAAAATAATTACCCCACACCCTAGACTTTGTGCTCTATGATATGAAATATCATGCATCTGGTGGTACAACATAGAAAGTACAAATCATCCCCTTCCATACACTATCCCCTTAAGCCACATATATGTCACAATATAACCCCACCCAACTGTAAAATAATGCCCTCACCTATTTGAAACCACTACCCTAGCCACAAGTCTACAAAGCAACATAAAGTACTTGTCATATCCAACCATATCTTACCATCTGATCTCATATACCCTAATCCCAAGATCTACCAAACTATAGTCAAATAGGTCACATAGTGTTTCTCTCCCCATCTTAAACAAGTACACCACCCTCTCCCCATGAATAGGAAGCCATAAAATATGATAAACATCCTCCAAAGTCGCACTACACTTTCTTGTCGGCAAGTGGAAAGAATACATCTCTAAGTTCCACCTCTCACACAAAGTAGTAATAAGGTCCATATTTTCTCACATCTTGGGCATACAGGTAATATGAAAAAATCCTATTCTCTCTAGGTACTCTCTCTCCTTTACATCAAATCTATCTCTATAGGGGAGCGTGTTGGGATGATTCTCTCAAGTGATCAAGACTTCATCACTAATCTATAAGTACCAATGCAGTCACTAGTCAATCCAAATGTAATAAAAAGACAATCCAAAATGCATCTATTGTATATCATTTTCACACATCAAAATGTATAAAAATCCATTACATTCATTTCATAAAAATACAAAGTAAAGCAAGTGCATTGATGCAAACCATCACCTATGTCACAGTTAATAAAATCCTTTTGTTACGGAAAATCATCTAAACAAGTGTGTTGTTTCCCTAATTAACATGTGTCACTTCCCTAATAAAAGTGCAATGTTTTTATATAAAAAGTGTAGTATTTTCACCTCACACTTGTGTCACATCATTCACAATTGTGAATCAATTTATTAAATCCTTATCCTAACTAAGTGTGCCTCTTTACCTATACATGTGCATTATTTTTTACTTACAAGTGTGTTTATTGATCTCGACCTAACCTAGACCTAAATAGGGTTAAAAAACACAAAAAACAAGACAAAAAAAGGAAAAGAAATCAAAATTCATCGGAGGTAGGAACCCGTTTGACGTTGGTAGGTCCTAACTCTCTCCCTGATATGCATGGCATCCTCATACTCTATCATCACTCTCCAAACACACTCAGAAGCTCCTCCATGACTTCTCAAAACCTTAAGAGTGAAAATGAACCCCCAAACCTATTTATATCCCCCTACCATACCTCAATGGACATGAACATAATGCATTTCTATTGGTCACAATGCTTTCCACCTTCGAAATCCCATAACTTTTGTGTATGACCTTCATTTTCTTAACCGTGAGTTACATTGTGATCATGATCACATTGTCAACAAAATGAGCCCTTCATTATATTTATCACTCATTTTCTTGAGGGGGCAACATATGTCGTAGGGGAAATTTATGCAAGACTTAAATAGAGGATTAATAGCACCGAGCTATAAAATAAATTGAACTATTAATTAACATAAAACCCTACAAACAACAAAAATTACTAAGCATCATAAAAATGAATTTAAATACTTAATATAAATTCAAGAAATTATTTGTCATTGTTTTTCATTTCTTCTCTGCACTCGTGTTGAATTGGCGCTCAAAGTTGAATCCAACACCACTTTGACTCAAGAGATTTGAGAATAATTGAAAACTATGATTGCTAATTGATTGCTAGAAAACCTCCATAAATTGCTTAATACTTGGAAAAATTGGAATGAGATAATTAGGAACAAGAAGGATTTAGCTAACCTTCCCGAAAATAAGATTTATTTCCCATTCAAACTCAAAAAGTGAAGAGCTATTTAGGAAATAAACAAGAAGATAGGATTGAAAAGATATTTTATATTTTCAAAGATAATCATTTCCAAAAAATAAAAATTGGAGAAAGGAAATGATTTTTTGTTTTTGGATTTTAAGAGGATTTAGGATTTTCAGAAATTTGATTTTTCAATTTATGTGGGATTTTTGAATTTTTAGAAATTTGATTTCCTTATATTTTTAATTTTCTAATTTTTTGAGAATTTATATTGATTTAAAAATTTAATTTATGAGAAATGTGATTTAATATTAAATTAGTCAAAATTAATTAGAATTAGTTGAAATGAAATTAATTAGAAATTGAAGTAAAATTAAATTAATTTGAGAAATTAATTTAATTAATCAGTGAAGACCAATTAATCAAGGTAAATTAATTAAATAAAATTAATTATTTAATTAATATTTAAGAGAATGATTAAGTGATGAAGGGATTGGTTTTATAAAAGAACAAAAGGTAATTAATTAATGATTAAAGAACCATTTTAATAGAAAAATAATTAGTAGTTAAATGTGAGCTTGCAAGCATGTCCATTTTTGGGTGTCTACATTTGCCCCTCTTTGATACAATGTAATCTTGAGCATTATGTCAAAGAATATCTAATTTAGATCCTGGCCCAGCATACCCAAGAAATAGTAGGTAGGTTTATTCCCCCTCAACAAATTAAGTGAAAATGCATCAAATGAGCATTAATTTGTTGATAGCATTAATGTTGCACATAGGATCAAACGGATTGAAAAATGGATCAACGGTTGGCAAGATATAACTGTTTTAAATTTTTTGGGGTCCACCAAGATCAAACAAGATGTTGGGTCACAATTAGGGTTTAGGTAAACCAGACATAAATAGTGATTAGGGACTCTTATTTTGTCACTTTGCACTCAAGAGTTTCTCAAGATCAGGTAATATTTTCTAGTAGTTTCTTGCATTTATTGAGTGATGGTAGGTATTGTGGCTACCCAACACTTGTCATATCAGATTCATACATTTTGTTGACTAGAGAGTGGCAGACCTGCGATAAGTTGTCATACCTTGCGTATTTAATTATTGTATTTATTACATTTCAAAACAAATTTATTTTTTGTTGTAAAATTAAGAGTGTCGTAATCAATCTGTGGTTCTGCCACATTCACAAATATTATGCCACAATTTCTAAATATGCTACTATAATTGCCTATTTTATTACTACATATGCAATATATTTCTACAATTTCTATAATATTACTGCAACTACATAAGTGTACCGCATTTTTCATAAAAGTGTTGCAATTGGTTAGTTTCATATGTTTTTAAGTTTTCCAATTTTATTTTTGTCTAAATTCTAATGTGTCTTCCTATTTTTCTATTTTTTAGTACCTATACGATGTTTTTCAATGTTGGGAGATGAGACTATTGGGGTTGACACTTAGATTTTAGCTATCAGAGGTTGAAAGATAGACATTGTGGCAAATAGGTATGTATTGGGTTACATATATGTCATCGATCATGACCAATCATGGTCTAATATCTTCTTTTTTGGAGAGGTGGCACTCAGACACATGCACTTTTCACTTACCTACTAGTGAGGCTACTGTGACCTTAGAGGATGTATATCACATTCTTCAAATTTTGATTAATGGAACTTTAGTCGATTTTTCAAGATAGCTTGAGAAGACAAATTTGGTAGAGTTAGCAAGTGTGCTACATGATTATTTAGTTTTGAAAAATCATTATGATATGCCCTAGGTGTGGTTTGGGGATACACTAGAAAAGTTGGCAATGGTTCTGGGAAGCCAGATATGCGGGATATTGTGTCCTGATAGAAGACAAAATAGATTCTCAGTCGAATGGGGAGTAGTTCTTAGAGGTATGGTGGGATATAGGACTATGTCAGCTTGGGGTCCATGTATATTATCTCACATGTACCTTCACATTTTTTATGTGGCTTACCATGAGGGTAGGTCGATTGGCTATGGGGTCACATTATTACAGATTTGGCCATGGGAGCATATAGTTGTTTGATGGCCCATTGTTATTGGAGACCTTCCTTGGGAATGTCCACATGTTTACTTATATGAGTGAGAATTAGTGTATATTCATATGGGACATACTATATACTAGAGGCATTAGTTGTATATGCTTCCATACTTTATTTGGAGACCATACAGAGCATGCCCAATTTGGGCCAGTGAAGAGGTTCATCTTTCACTATGTAGATAGAGGATATACTTGATAACTACAAAGAATACCCATATGATTGACTTGCATAACCCTAAGTGGGTTCTATGTCTCTTTGGATAGGTATGGGATTTCAATGATTCATATGCCTAGTTTGCACAGAGATCTTGGGATACTACTACTTGGAGTCCAATCATTCCAACCCATGCAACACAGGTACATTTTTAGGGACTAAGGTTGATTAGGTGGACTTGGAGGTCAAATATGATTGATGCAAGGATGAAACCTTATTATGATTCATGGTGGGTCATTCATAGTTAAGTTTCTTTCATATATATATCATTTCTAGTGGCATGTGTGATCATGCGGAGGCCTTGACAAGGATGTGCAGCCAGGGGAGATGGGTAGAGAACAAGGAGGCTAGGGTAGAGGATGTCAGGGTAGGAGAGGTTAGGGAGGTAGGGGTGGAGGAGATGGTAGAGGTGGGGATGGTGGATATGATGGAGATGAAGGTGGCAGTGTTAGAGGACTAGATGTGGCAGAGGAGGGAGAGGAGGAGAAACAACATCTATTCAAGAGAGTGTAGGATTATTGAGATGATCTCCCAATGTAGGGATTAGGAGATAAGGATGAGGAGGGTGATATAAATAGTGGGAGTGGATCCTCATCATCTTTTGGATCCAATAGCTACACTAGTAGTAGTACTGTTGGAGGGTATGATTAGAGGGAGAGGTATTGGAGGTGTAAGGAAACTCAGGTGTGGAAACAACTTCCTACACTAATCTCTAAAGGAAAGTATTGTGCAAATTATTTTAAATCCTTACACTTTCATATTCGTTAACTACTTTAACTATGATATTTCAGCCATATACCATGCATACAAAAAATAGAGAATGACACAAAGATTTACCCTGGGGAAACCTTTTGGTAAAAACCCTAGCACTCCAAAACCTGCACAATGTATTTATCAAAACTATTACAGTTTACAATACACTTGCAATGCAAGTTCTTTCAGAAGATTTCCAACTCTTGAAGACAAATTGCGGCAGCATAAAAATGTTCCAACAATACACTAACTTCACCTCTCTTCGCAACCCTAAAAAAAATGCTTATATCAGGTGCTTCCCTTTTTAGGCTATTTTATCTGTGCACTCAAACTACGCTTCCTTTTGAAGACCTTCAAAGCACTGATCTGACCCATCATTGAATCTTTAGACATAGCTCTTACGTGTCATAGGAATCCATCATAATCATTTCAGCCATGATCTCCTTACACACAATTCAAGATGTCAACACATCAAGTGGAGTGACACATCAACATGCCAACTAGACATGTACACTCACACTTAATTACATTATTTGCAAGAAATACATTTTACAAAACAAATAATAAGAATAGGAATTATCCAAGGTTGAGACACCTTATTCCTAACAGTAGGTGGATGTGCCAGCAGGAGGTTTCGAGGGTGGGGGAGATGAGGCAAATAGCTCCCTAGTTAGAATTTTGAGGGCTTAAATCAGGGATGTATCAGATAGGTTAGATGTGGAAGAGACTAAAGTAGATATTGTAGAGTGCATAGCCATTGCAGATGATGATAGAGAGAGGGAAGCTCTATCAAAGGTGAGGGAATTCATAGACAATGTCTAGGATATCTCACTTTGTAAGGCCATAGAAAGGACATGCAGATCTGGGAGAGAGTGTCATAACCAAAAGGAGGCAAGCAAAAATATGAGAGGGAGGTGAATTAGATCTATGTACCTAATTACTTTAATTTCCTTTTAGCCACTTCGATCTAAAATATAAATAATAATGCAAGGTCCACAACACAAAACATAGAACACAAAGATTATTTCACAAGGAAACCTAGTTAAGGGAAAACCATAGTGGGAGTCAAACCCACTAGATGAGTGTATTATGTTAAAAGTACTAACTAGCTAAGAGAAAAATAGAGAAAAAAGGATGCACTTGCAACCACAGTCTTACAACCCAATCTATAGGCTCACTTCCTAGATCTCACTGCTCACAATACAATCTTAGATCTAGCCCTTAGTCGGGTTCACTAATCTATCTTCAATTATGATGGGATGGATATACAGTCCTGAAATAAAAAATATCATCTCCTATGCCAATATAGTTCCAATGAAGTACAAACTTTACCCAGGGAAAAACACACATATACAATCCTCTCTCTTCCATACATACTCTCAATTACAAAATGATCTCTCATTTATACTAATTAAAAAGAATAATCAACCACTAGGTTGGCTAAGACCTATACAATAAAAGATATAAACATTATGCTCAATCTCCAATGTAATCCAAATAAAGTTGGATAAGACTTAGATAAGACCCAAATATTCAACCTTAAACATGCACAAGTGCTATCGAAGAAACATCAAGAATCACAACATGTTACTTCATCAAGATGGCTAGAACTCAAATGAAGGAACACCAACATGCTACCAAAATAGAAAATCCAATCATATCAACCAATGTTAACAAACAACATGATCATTACACAATCCAATAACACCAAAAAGCAACATGAATACCATTTATAACCTTCATGTCATCTCCAATACAAAGTCCAAACTCATCTTTATCTCTAATCAACAAGAACACTAAGATGCCAAACTCAAACATAATAAAAGATAGCTTGCTATATTCTAAATCATGAACAACACTATTTATAAAAACAATGATAGGGAAACATTAAATCACCAACTTTGCAACCTCTAAAACATCAAATTAAAGTCATACCAAACCAAATACTCATCCATTGTTCACAGGAACATTGTAACTCCTGTAACCAAAAACTTAATCATATCTTACTTAAATTGTTGAACCAACTTCTGTGAACCTCTAGAGATGATCTATAGACATCTCATATCAATTCTTCAGTATCACATCTCAAGATATTTGACATAGAATCTTAACAACTGAAACCCTCCTTATCGAATGAACTGAACACATTGTCGGAGAGACCAACAAGTATATTGACATCAATGACAAAACATTAATGTCAACACACCCAAATCCAAAACTGTAACATGCTCAATGATCTTCCAACAATCTCCCCCTTTGGAATTGATGGCAACATATGTAGTGAAAAATTTATCAATGCACAAAGTCAATTATATATCCACTTGATTACTCTGAATATCTAGCTTCAACACAATCTCTACAATATTTGATCATGTTTCTATTTTTCACATAACTTATGCCCCTTTCACATCAATGGAAAGCACAAAAGACATCAAAAGTACCAAACCAAGAAATAGCCATAAGACTGCACCCCTAAGGTTTATTCACCAAGACTCATCAATCCAACAAATAATGTTTTGATAGATTCTCTGGACTGATGCTATCCTTAGCATTATTGGATCTAATTCAGAGGTGTTATCACCCCAAGCTTTTCCCTAACATACTCAAAAGTATCCCTTGGAAAAGGCTTTGTAAATATGTCAGCAATCTATTCCTTAGAAGACACAAATTCCAACTTCACTTCATTTTCATTTACCTGATCCCTCAATACATGATACTTAATAGAAATATGCTTTCTCTTTTAATGTAGAACATAATTCTTTGAAATATTTATAGCACTAGAATTATCAAAGTGAATAAAAATAGGTTCATCAATGTTTATCCTTATGTCCTTCAAAATTTGCTTCATCCAAATAGCTTGATTACATTTAATTGTACCACAAACATACTCATCTTCAGTATTAGATTGAGAAATAAAATCATACTTCTTACTATTCCAAGAAACCAATTTCTTACCCAAGAAGAATGCACCTCCACTGGTACTTTTTCTATCGTTCATATTACCTACCCAATCAACATCAATGTATACACATAGAATTAAGTTATCATATTTTTCATACCATAATCTATAGTCAAATATACCCTTCAAGTATCTAAAAGTTATTTTCACAGCAACCATATGAGATTCCTTTAGTGCAACTTGAAATCTTGCAGCAATTCGAACAACATTTGATATGTCTGGTCTAAAGTTAGTTAGATGTTGTAGTCCACTGATAGTAGATCTGTACAATGTCTGATTAACACAAGAATAATCATCATCCTTATTCATCTTACAAATAGTAACCATAGGGTTTCCTACCATTTTTTAATCTTCCATACCAAATTTCTTCAATAATTCTTTGACATACTTAGATTGAGTAATGCAAATTCCTTTATCTAGCTGTGTAACTTGAAGTCCAAAAAAGAAATTCATTTCACCAATCATAGACATATCAAAAAAAATTCATTTCATCATAAAAACCTCTACTCAACTCATTATTCCCACCAAATGTGATATCATCAACAATTACTTCAGCAATCAAGACATTACAATCAAATATTTTGAAATATAAATTATTATCCATTGTACCTTTGTTGAAACCAATCTTTGCCAAATACCTATCCAATCTAGCATGTTAGGCTCTAGGACATTTCTTTAATCCATATAAGGCTTTCTACAATTTTCAAACCATATCTCCTTCTTTGGTTAGAGTAAAAACATCAAGTTTCTCAATAGAAACATCTTCCTCTAGTTCACCATTTAAGAATGTAGACTTAACATCCATCTGATAGACCTTAAATTTCTTATAAGTTACATATGAAAGAATTATTCTAATAGTTTCAAGTCTAGCAATAGGATCAAAAATATCAATAAAATCTATACCTTCTATTTGTGAATAACCTTTATATACCAATCTTTATTTGTTCTAAACCACTTTACCATCTGTATTCAGCTTATTTTTTAATACTCACTTAGTACCAATCACATTCTTGTTAATAGGTCTGAAAACAAGGATCCAAGTCTTTTTCTTTTCAATCTGATCAAGTTCTTCCTTCATTTCTTTCATCCAACACTCATCAATACATGCTTCTTTTACATCTTTAGGCTCAAATTAAGATAGCAAACAAGTTTCATCTCTAGCAAATATTTCTCTAGTCTAAGAACCTCTATTCCTATCACTAATAACGACATCTTCAGAATGATTAATCCTCTCATACCTTGGATATTTTAGTATAGGTTGTTTAGAAGACCCTTTGGTGTTAACATCCACTTCATTTCCTTCTTGTTCTCTATGTTCTTCTGATCCATCCTGATTATGATTTTGCATTTCCACAATTTGATTTCCATCTTCATTCATATCATACCTGTAATTCCTTTTTGATCTTTTTTCATCCTCATCAACTCTGACATTTACAATTTCAACAATCTTCTTTAGTCTATAGTTATAATATTTATATTCCTTTCCCTTTGTACAATAACCAAAAAATATTCCTTCATCAATTCTAGGACCAAACTTTCTAGTATCTTCATCCCTCTTAATGTAGCATTTACTTCCAAAAATTCTAAAATATTTCACTTTAGGAATATGATCATACCAAAGTTCATAAGGATTCTTACCAATTCCTTTCTTAATCTATACTTGGTTCAAAGTATATATTGTGATGCACACTTCTAATCTCCAACAGATTTGTGATATGTTTCCTTCAATTATCGTAGTCCTAGCTATGTTTAGAATAGTCATGTTCCTTCTCAGAAATACCATTCTTTTGTGGGGTTCAAGGTGTAGAAGTTTGTCTCTTTATCTCATATTCTTCACAAAATGTATAAAACTTATTAGATGTAAACTCTCCACCTTTATTTGATCTCAAGCATTTCAATTTTCTTCTAGATTCTATCTCCACCAATATCTTGAATATCTAAACTTTCCAAAAGGATTTTGATTTCTCCTTCAAAAATGTAACCCACGTCATCCTTGAATAGTCATCAACAAATAGCATAAAGTATCTATCACTAACATAACTTATTTTCTTAGTAGGACCACATAGATATGTATTCACTAAATCAAACAATCCATTTGAAGAATATGTCTTATTCTTGAAAGTAGATCTAGTTAGCTTTCCCAATTGACATTCTTTGCATATATTGTTAGGCTTTAATAGTTTAGGAAAATATCTCACAGCATGAGTAGTACTAATCTTCACCATTTAATCAAATTTCACATAAAAAAGTATTATATTCCATAACCAACTATCATCAATCTTAGCAATCAAATATTTATTCTCAACATTTCTCAAATAAAATAGATTACCAGTAGTTTTCGTGCATGATGTAATAAGCTTTCATGTACTTCCAATGATTTTGTAGATTCTATTCATGAATTCCAATTTGTAGCCTTTATCCAATATTTTTCCAACACTCAACAAGTGATGACTTAAACCTTTGACATAAAAGCCATCATCAGTATTGTTTTTACCATCAAGAGTAATAGATCATTTTCCTTTAATCAAATAAGGATAATTGTTACCAAATCTAACAAAACCTCCATCATATATTTTCAACAATCACCCTTTTTTTGACTTGAGATGGAGCAGGAGTGGGAGGGAGGAGGAGAAAGAGCAGGAGAAAAAATTTGAATTCGAAGCAAGATGGGAAACTGGATGTTCCTGGTTTTACTGCAGATTCTGTGCTTGAATCTAGAAATGTTGTGGTTACTGACAATGTTTTAGCGAGAAATGTTGAAAGACCTTTTTCAGATAAGGGGGAAAGTGTCAATGGGTCAAGCCTGGCCCAGCCCAGCAAGGACAGTGGTCCTGTCTTGAGACCAAAGGTGGAAAAGATAGATACTTCTAAGAAAGGCGAAGGGACAACAAAACAACAAGAAGATTCCTCACATGGCAGGAACTCAAACCAAGGTAAGCGGAAATGGTCTAGCCTTTTTGGGGTCAAACCAACTAGAAAATCTTCTTTCCCTAAGGTTGATATTGTTTCAGATTCGTTAAAGGGGGAGATAGGTATAAACATTCCTGACCAAATCATAGACCATACTATTTTTATAATGGCCTCTACTTTGATAGGCAAGTTTACAGGTCCTAGACCAAATATTGATCTGGTGAGAGATTTTACCTTCCAGAAATGGAAACTTAAAGGACAGGTGGATGTTGTGGCTATGTCTAAAGGATTTTTTTCCTTTGTGTTCTCCAATGGAGAAGATCTTTCTAAAGTGTTGTGTGATGGCCCTTGGATGATGGGTAAATCTTCTTTATCATTGTAGAAATGGTCAATGAATTTGGATTATAATGAAAGATTCTTTATCTCTGCACCTCTTTGGGTAAGACTTCTTGGATTACCCCTAGAATATTGGCATGAGGACATACTAGTGGCTATAGTTGGTTCCTTTGGTGAACTACTAACAATGGATTTGATGACAATGGCCCGATCTAGACAAGTGTTTGCTAGGATTTGTGTTAATATCCAACAAGATATAGAACTACCCCAAATAATAACTCTTAACTCAAAAGTTGGCAAGTGGAGACAAGAAATAGAATATGAGTTAACACCTTTTGTTTGCTTCACCTGTAAAAAGTCTGGCCACTGGGCTAAGTACTGTCCCCTGAAGCCTCGTATAGAAAAGAAAGATTAGGAGTCAAAGATATCAAAGAAATGGGAGTGGAGAAAAAAAAAAAGGGGAAACCCAAAAACCCCCTATTGACCAGAACCCCTGTTCTAACTCTGAGGAGAAGCAGGCTTCCCCTCAAATGGAGATGGAAGAAATAGAAGAGAAAAAGGAAGCAGCACCTCAAAATGAGAAGAACAAATCTCAGGAAAAATCTTGTTCGATCAAATCTTCTAAGGAGACCCTTCATCTTTCAACTGATTCAGATCCTCAGTTGATATCCAAGGTTGAAGATAGTCTAGATTCAACCAAGGGGAGGGACTCCCAGTTAGGTCTATAGGGTACTGATGAAGACCAGAAAGCTTTAGATCAAATAAGTAGTGAAGCCTTGAATGATAATCTTTTAGATTCTGAATCAAGACAGGATCATCTCAAAGGATAGAATGATGACTCTGAAGCAGTTGAAGTAGAGCAAAATAAGAACCCCTGGATACAAGTTAAGAAAAAATCTCTAGCAGGAAAAGGATCTGGTCCCCAGCCTAGAATGGAACACTATAAAGACTAAACTCCTTTATCAAGAAAAAATAGTTCAAGGGCTTCATTAGGATGCTCGGCATCTAAATCAAGAAATAAGGGGGGACAAATCAAACATGGAGGTGTCTAGACAAGAGGACAACAACAAAAGGTAGATACTAGAACTCCCAAAAGAGAAAGAGGAAGAGCATCTGAAAAAGAACAAAGAGAGCTAGAAGCAAAATAGAACATAGTGGATGGAAGATATCTCACCATCGATCAGGTTTGCTCCCCAAACCTTAAATGAAGATTCTATCTTGGAACATTAGAGGCCTAAATAGCCCTCACAAACAAGATGTTGTTAGGAACTTAGTTAGAGATTCTAATCCTGACATTTTGCTTATTCAAGAAACTAAAATGGTTAAAGATAAGATAGCTAAAATCAATCTGCTTAAGCATGGAGAGAAGTTTGGTAGTGATTCATAAGGAGCTTCTAGTGGCTTGGCCATTTACTAGAACTCTAAGTGTTTTTACTGCAACCTGTTGAGAGAGGATAAGAACTTCTTGGTGTAATCACCTAAAAATAGTCATCTAGACTATTAGCCCCTTTTGCTAAAATTATCAATTTCTTTTTCTTGATCAAATCCTACTTCTATCATTTATTCAACTATTTTCTATGGGCTAACCATATTATCCTAAAGTCTTTATTTAATTAAAAGGAATTTACTCCTCTTTTATTAAATAAAAAGCCCCCCACTTTTCCTCTTATCCTAAGTTGCACAAATAAAGCATTATTCTTATTTTATAAAAAGGGAAAAACCACTTTTTGTCTCATATGGGCACAAAAGTCAACTCTTATTTTCT
Organism: Chamaecyparis obtusa; assembly: GCA_027943335.1. NCBI lineage: Eukaryota > Viridiplantae > Streptophyta > Pinopsida > Cupressales > Cupressaceae > Chamaecyparis > Chamaecyparis obtusa. The sequence continues at coordinate 1,610,679 of BSBK01005981.1, read as the reverse complement.
CATTGGAGGATAATTGTGCACATGGATTGCTCATCTTTGATGCTCCACCATTGATTAAATCTTTTTCCTCTTAATCTCCATGGTCCATTATTTCTCATTTCTTATAAAAGGAGAGCTCTCTTCTTCATTCTAGACCCCCAAACTTTTTATGCTAATGTTATGCTACAGGTTTTCTAGGTCACTTTGGAGCTTTTTGAAGATTTGGAGCATTCTTGGCTTTTACATCTACATGCTATCATAGTTTCATTTCTTGCATTATCATAACATTCATAGCTTCATATTTAGCTTAGTTTCATTTATGCTTTAGATTACTTCATGTAGCTTAACTAGGAGGCTTTGTAATACTTGTTCTTTCCTTTCATAACTTAGTTGCATTGTTCTTTCATTTCCTTAGCTTAGCTTGCATTTCCATTCTTAGTATAGCTTTCATTTCATCTCCATTTGGATTCTTGAAGATATTGGCATTCTTGCTCTTGTCTCATTGAATCTCCTATTGCATGGTTTACTAGCAAGGTTATTGGCTTAATAGCTCTAGCTGAGAGCATCTTTAAAACCCTTGCACTCCATGCCTAGTGAGCTCTAAATCAATTTCTCAAGGTTTCCAATCCATGGATTCTCTTGGAAGCAATGATTTAGAGAAGTGCACTATTTAGTGTGTACACTTGGCAGTCAAAGTAAGCAGCATTAAGGATAACTTTTCTTGGACTCTGATTAATGTGTATGCCCCTAATACTAAATCTGGTAGACTCAAACTTTGGAAAAGGATTCATGATCTTAGGATAGATTACCCAGATGAGAACTGGATGATGATGGGAGATTTCAATACTCCTCTGAAAGAAGTGGAAAAAAGAGGAGGAAACAATACCCAAGTGGAAAGCAGGGTGGACTTAATGGAATTTATTAGTAATGAAGGCTTGTTGGATGTTGATATTGAAGGTATTGATTACACATGGACTAATAGGAGAGTGAAAGCTGAAATTATCCAGGTTACGCTTGATAGGCTCCTCCTTTCTCATGACTGGTTTACTAAGTTTTCTTGCACCCTCTCTTCTCTCAACCATATTGGCTCAGATCACTACCCCATTTCCTTTCTTGCTAATCCCTTCAGCGGGAAAGGAAATTCCCCATTCATATTTGAAAAAATGTGGTTGGCTCACCCATGTATTGAAAATAGAATCAGGGAATGGTGGAATATTAAAGTTGAAGGAAAAGCAATGTACCAAGTGGCTAAAAAAATGGCAAATGTTAAAGAAAAATTAAGACAGTGGAATAAGGATGTCTTTGGTGATATCTTCCAAACCAAAAGTAATATTCAAATTGACTTAAAAGAAATTCAAGATAAGATTCAAAGTACTGGATTGAATGAAGAAATGAGAAAAGAGAAAAATCAAGTTCTTGTAGACTATCACAACATCATAATGAGAGAGGATACCTACTGGAGACGGAGATCTAGATCCATTTGGCTGAAAGCGGAAGACAAAAACACCATATTTTTTCACCTTACAACAATGAAGCATAAAGCTATGAACAAAATTAATTCTCTTGTTACTACCAGGGTTACTTTAGCTAAAGAGGAGGAAATAAGGGAAGAAATGATGGGCTATTTTTCTTCCCTTCTCTCCAAAGAGCAAGCTCTAAATCAAGAGAATCAAAAATCTTTGTTGAGTTCCATTCCCTCACTGCTAGACTCTAAGCATAATGAATTTCTTAAATCTATTCCTAAGGAAGAAGAAATTAAAAGGGTTGTTCACTCATTTGAAGGAGAAAAATCTCCTGGTCCGAATGGTTTCCAAATATTTTCTTTCAATCTTTCTAGAGTATCATTGGGAAAGATGTGTGCACTACTGTGAAAGAGTTCTTTGGATCTAAATCTATTCTTAAAGAACTTAACTCCACTTTTATAGCTCTTATTCTGAAAAGATCGGGAGCTAATGTTGCTGACTACTTCAAGCCTATCAGTATTTGTAACTCCCTATATAAGATTATGTCAAAGGTCCTCACTACAAGGCTTTTAAAGCTTCTCCCTCACCTTATCTCTCCTCAACAGAATGGATTTGTCCAGGGGAGACAAATTTTGGATTCTATTATGGTTGTGCATGAGAATATCCACTCATTGGAGAAATCTAGGAAATAGGGCTTCCTGATGAGGCTTGATTTATCCAAAGCCTATGATAGAGTGGATTGGGAGCTACTTTCCAAAATTCTTCAAGCTTTTGGCTTTGAACTTGGAGTGGTCAAACTTATTATGCAACTGGTTACTACGGTTTCCTCCTCTATGATTGTGAATGGTGGCTCCTCTCCCTTCTCCAAAGCTTCTAGGGGGTTGAGACAAGGAGACCCTATCTCCCCTATCCTTTTCACCATCATGGCTAAAAGCCTTGGAAGATTCATTAATAACCTAGTTATTCAAGGGCAGATCTTTGTCTTGCATCCTTCTTCTGCTAGGCTAAAGTATTCTCATGAATAATTTGTTGATGATACGATTCTTATGGGAGAATATACTATCAAAGAGGTGAGGAATCTAAAAAGGCCCTCAATGTTTACTCTAATGCTACAGGTCAACTTATAAACTGGGAGAAAAGTTTCCTATATTTTTTTAACACACCTAAAGATAGAAAGAATAAAATCTCTTCCATTCTTGGGTGCAAGATAGGGAGGCTTCATGCCCCTTACTTAGGCTTATCGCCGTGTTTGAAACCAAAGGCTAATTTTTGGAATGAAATCCTTGATAGATTTCACAACAAGGTGGCTGGTTGGAAAGGGGTGACTCTTAGCCAAGTTGGAAAAGTTCAACTGCTGAAGGCTACTCTTCAAAACCTTCTAGTTTATGCTCTAAGTCTATTCAAAATTCCTCTAAAGTATGTTGACCTAATTGAAAAAATTCAAAAAGGGTTCCTTTGGACTAGAGTTGAAGAGAAAAAGAGACTTAGCTTGGTGGCCTGGGAGAAGGTTTGTAAACCTAAGAAGCTGGGGGGGTTGGGCATCAGAAAAATAACTAATAAAAATAAAGCCTTATTAACTAAACAATGCTGGAGGATATTTGAAGATGAAAAAGAATGGAATACAATAATAAAAAGAAAATACCATCTCACTTCTCTTGAAGGTATTCTACAATCTCAAAATCAAACCCAGGGCTCATTTGTTTGGAACAGTATTAGCAAGGGTAAGAACCTGATCAGTAAAGGAGCTAGATAGAAGCTAGGAAATGGCAGGAAGATTCAAGTTTGGAATGGCAAATGGCTACTGGATGAGCCTCTTATAGAGAATGAGGAGTGGAAATCTACGATCCAGGAATGTAAAGAGACCATTGGGGAATATGTGAGTGACTACTGGATTAATGAAGATTGGATTGTCTTGGGATTGAGGGATATCAGATTTAAAGAGGTGAATAAACAACTTAACAATTGGTTTATCAGAGAAAATGTGCTTGATGAAATGATATAGGGCCCTGCTATCTCTAGCAAGTTCTTGGTTGCCTTTGTCTCGGTTCTTCTCATCCCTTTTGAGGATTAGCCTTTCTGTGCTTAGGTATGGAATAAAGATCTTATCCCTAAAATTAACATATTTTTTTGGTTGCTTATTCAAAACAAAATCCTCACAATGGAAAACCTCATTTGAAGAGGGTTCCAAATGCCTAATAGATACATCCTATGTTGTAAAGAAGTTGAGACCTATAACCACTTAATGATCCATTGCTCCTTTGCTAGTGAGGTCTGGGACTCTATCATTATGTCTCTGAACCTAAAGTGGGTTAAACCTCAAAACATCCAGGACTTTGTTCAGCAATGGCAGAGCCCTTTTCATGACAAAAATGCTAAGGATCTCTGGAAACTTTTTATCCCTCACTTTACTTGGCAAATATGGAAGGAGAGGAACAACATAATTTTTAGAGATAAAAAAGCACCCTCCCTTTTGGTTGCTAACTCTGTTACCAGTAGCCTTATGGAGAATTATAGAAGTATTGGTAAGAAGGATACCAAATCTTGGAATCCTAATCCTAAGAAGGACTATACCATTTCTTGGGAGAACCTAAAGAGCAGAACTGATCCAAATCCTAGAGACAATGTAATATGGTATGCTCCTCCCTCAAGATGGTTAAAAGGGAACTTTGATGGTTCTGATAGAGGAAACCCTGGAAGGACTGGAGGGGGAGGCCTCATAAGAGACTAGGCTAGTAATTTCCAAGGAGCTATTGTTGTTCCATTGGGGATTTAAACAAACCATGTGGCAGAGGCTGAGGCGGCGCTTTATGTGGTGAAGATGGCTAAAGATATGGGATGTTCAAAATTATGGTTGGAAGGTGACTCCCTCAACATAATAAATTGTATCAAAGGGAATTCAATGAGCTCCTAGACTATAGTTCATATAATAGACAAAATTAAAAGGATAATCAACTCATTTTAGGAATGCCATGTCACCCATATATACCATGAAGGTAATAAGTTAGCGGACAGGTTGGCAAATGAAGGAACCTAGAGTGACGTCATTAAAACATGAAGAGGGGATGCAAATCTAAATGCCGAGATCATAAGTCTAATTACTTATAAAAAAATTAATCACAAGGGAAAATCACTTAATATTATGATGACAAGGATGAAACAATTATCGAGGAGGGCTGCATGTAAGGCGAAGTGTGGGATCATTATTTTGGTCTGAATGAGACACAGATTCTGGGTTATTTTAAGTAATCAGAAAAGCAATAGAAAGCAAAGTTGTGAGACAAAGATTATTGGTAAGAAGTCAAGCCAGAACAGAAGTAGAAAGAAAGGAATGGGAGGAGGTCTGAGGAGAGAGGATCCCTTCGACTGTGAGAAATGGAGATAAGAGAAGAAAGTCTGGAAGAAGCTAAGAAAAGGAGGGGTCACTCAGTATATGGAAAATCTTCATGGCTACGATAAATAGGTAACTTCCTTGTTTGTTGATGGCTGGGTTAAAGGAAAATTCAATTTATGGGGCAAATCTTTCCCCCTTACTCTTACCCTTATGGCCGAAATCACTGGCTTACCCCTAGATGTTACACATTTCCATAGAGGCAACAAGCGGTTAGGAACTGAAGCTTTTAATCTCTTCCCTAAAACTACTGATGAAAAAGCTCTCATGACAAAAGGTAAAGGGGATTATGTGGATATCACTGAAATTAAGTATTTTTGGGCTAAAATGATGAAGGTAATGATCGAGTACTTTACACTTGACAGGCGCTACTCCAAAATTTACAACCTGCATTTTGTTTTGGCTAATCACTTTAGGCACCATAAAAGGATTTCATTTCTGTATTTTCTTTTGAGCTCTCTGAATAGTAGCATAATGGAGCACATGAAGAAAGAGAGTAATCTAGTGTTGCATGAGGGTTTTATTCTCCTCATTGATGACTATGCAAGGGATATTATCCCGGACCCAATCCTGAAAAGGGTCATTGGAAAAAGAAAGGAGATCAAAGAGGTCCATAGAAAGGTTGAAACATGCAAGAAGAGGAAGATAAATAAGAAAAAAATCTCTAACAGTAGTGATGAAGCTAGCAATAAAAGAGATAAGGAGAAAGAAAAGGTTAGTAGAGCTGATGCTAATGAAAATAGCCCTCTTTCTCAGGGAAGGGGAAGTGTCGAGGATGATAATGCGAAGGTGGATTTTGGTAATGAGGAGAGAGCCCAGGAAAAAGAGGACTAGAATCTTGAAGAGAAAGAGTAGGAAGAGGACATGAACAACATTATGGAAGATGATAAGGAGGAAGAGGAAGGAGGTAAAGAAGAGGAAAATCAAGAGGAAGAAAAAGAAGAGGAAGGAGTTGAAGAGGAGGACGAAGCTGCCCAGGACTCCCCTACTGAAGATGAAAAGGAAGATGCTCAGGATTTTCCTACTGAAGAATAAAAAGAAGAAGATCAAACTGATAGTGAGGATGGCAAGGACTAGGTAAGAAAAAAGGATGGTAGACCCCAATAGGAGGACACCTTAGGCCTCCTGGTGGGTCAGGCTGAAGAGGAAAAGGATGTTGGTTAGAATTCCCTTGTTGTAGATGAAAAAGAAGAGGAACAAAATGAAATAGATGATGGTATGGACTAGGCTACCAATGAGGAGGTTAATAGCCATAAGGAGTACACCTTAGACCTCCTTTTGGGTGCTACTAATTTGGAAGAGTTCAATAAAGCTGAAGATCAGGGCACTAATCTAGAAAATTAGATCAAGCAAGAGATGCAGGATATGAAGCTCCACCTTCAGGCCATGGAAAAAACAACGAACACGCTGACTACTAAGCTGGAGAAGCTGGAAAATAAGGTTAAAGATATGAAAGTAAAAATTAGTAACAATGGGAACATGATAAATGAGGTCCTAAAACACAGCAATGAGGGCCTTAGTGCTATTGTTATGAACCTAAAAATGTTGTACAACTATCTAGAAAAAAGCTAGCTAGAAAAAATGACCATAACAATTGATGATGATGCTAGGAATGTTGGTCCTAGAATGAGAACTAGAGGGCGCACTCAGAGGAAGGTCCCTGAAAAGCCAAAGGATTTGAAGGACCTAAAAGATGCTATCCAGAAGATGGAGGACCTACAAATGAAGGCAGAGAAAATGATAAAAAACAATTAGTCTGTTCTGGTTGGTTGTTGGGTGTTGCTGGTAGTTTTGCTAGTAACCGTTTTACTTTGTTTGTGTTTTCATTTCTAGGGTTGTTTCAGGTCCTACTTTTGTCTTTGTAAAAAGTGTCTCTTTTTGAAAGACTTTAATGCTATATCTTTATGCTATAATGTAAATGGTTCTGGGTTCCATTCAAAACCTATTTTTACCTTAATCAAAAACAAAACCTCCATCATAGTCTTCATGCTTTTCAAACTTATCTTTGTCATTAGTCATATGATTTGAGCATCCACTATCAATGACCCATTCATCTCTTTTAACAACTCTTGAAATCAATTATTTTTATTCATTAGCATTATATTCTTTAATAGAAATAAATTAAATTTCTTCCTCACTAGCAACAGACTCATCATCAGTCACACCTTCTTTAGCAGCATAAAAACTTTTATGACCCTTAGAATGATATTTCTTATATTTTTCTCTAATGTCCTTGTAATTCTTGTTTGGACATCTAGATGCAATATGACCAATCTTATTACAATTGAAATATTTCAAAGGCAATCTCCCTTCATACTTATCAGATCCCTTAGGTAGTATTCTTACAATCAAGGCTTCAAGTTCATCAATCTTCCTTTCTTCTTACATGATCTCTTTCCAATCCTTAGCATAGTATTTGAATTTCATCTTTGTAGAGATTTATCCTTGGTCATACTTGGTCACACTATCTTTGAATGTAGTTTCAACCTTTGTAAGTTCCTTACTAAGTGTAGTCATCTCATAGGCACAAAGTCTTCTAGCCAAAGCTTCTCTTGAAATAGGTCTTATGGCTCTCAATTATTCAATAGCAGCAACCTTATCACTATAACATGTAGGAAAATATCTCATAATCTTGTCAAAAACTTCATTATTTGTCAAGGTTACTTTGCACTTCTGATTCAATATACCAAATCATTCAATATTTACAAATAAAATGAGGCAATATCTCCTTCACTCATTTTCATGTCTTCAAATTTATCTTTTAGTCCCTACAACTTAGTTTTCTTAACATAAGTATCACCTTCATAAATAGTTTATAATTTTGGCCATACCTCATGTGTAGTCCCAAATCCATAAATGTGTGAATATTCTAAATCTAATAAGGCATTGATTAGTGCCTCTCTTGCTAACATGTTCTCCTTAAATTTATTCTTTTCATTTGCAGTAGCATTGTTAGGTCATTCAGAATAGTATAAGGCTTCCTAGTGACCTACCAATATTCATTTCCTATTCCCATGCATATTAGGTAGGTAGTCATCTAATCCTTCCAAATTAGGTAATTGTTTCCATAAAACTTTGGACTCACTCTTCTCATACTTTCCATGAAAGATCTCCTTCAAGTGATCGAGATTTTTCAAAAGGACTTAGCTCTGATACCAATTTTTAGGCCCAAAAGGAGGCAAGAACAACTACGAGGGGGGGGGGGAATCAGTTATGTGTACCTAATTACTTTAATTTCACTTTAGCCACTTAGATTCTAAAGATAAACAATAATGAAAGATCCACAACACAAAGCACAGAACACAAAGATTTGTTCTTAAGGAAATCCGGTTAAGGGAAAACCCTGGTGGGAGTCAAACCCACTAGATGAGTTTACTCTATTAAAAGTATTTTCGATTATGAGAAAAATAGAGAATAAAGGACACACTTGAAACCATAGGATTACAGCCCAATCTATAGGCTCACTTCCTAGAGCTCATTTCTCACAATACAATCTTAGATATGGCCCTCAGTTGGGTTCACTGGTCTATCTTGAATTATAATGGGGTAGACATATAGTCCTAAACTAACAAATAACATGTCCTATTCCAATACAGTTCCAATAAAGTGCAAAATTTTCCTCAAGTGTAGAACACACATATATACAACCCTATCTCTTGCATACATACTCTCAATTACAAAATGATCTCTTGTTTATACCCATTACAAAGAATAATAAACCACTAGGTTGGCTAAGACCTAATATAATAAAAGATATAAGCATTATGCTCAATCTCTAATGTGATCCAAATAAAGTCATATTAGACTTGGATAGGACCCAAATTTTCAACCTTGAACATGCACAAGTTCTACCAAAGCAGCATCAAGAATCACAACATGTTACTTCATCAAGTTGGCTATAACTCAAATGAAGAAATGCCAACACACTACCAAAATAGAAAATATTATCATCTCAACCAATGAGAACCAATAGAATGATCATTACATGATCCAAGAACACAAACAAGAAACATGAATACCATCTATAACCCTCACATTATATCCAATATGAAATCCAAACTCATCTTTATCTCTAATCAAAAATAACACAAAGATACCGAACTCAAACATAAAAAAAGATAGCTTGGTGTACTATGAATCATGAACCTAGCTAGTTGTGAACACAATGATAAGGAAACATGAAATAACCAACTTCACAACCTATGAAACATAAAATCTAAGTCATACTAAACCAAATACTCATCCACTTTTCATAGGAACACTGTGACACCAGTAACCATAAACTCAATCATATCTTACTCAAACTATTGAACCAACTTCTACAACCTATGTAGATGATCTACAGACATCTCAGAACAATACCTCACCATCACATCTAAAGGTCTTTAGCATAGCATCTAAACAACTGAGATCCTCCTTACTAAACATCTTGAACACACTATCTAAGACAACAACAAGTATGTTAGTACATCCAAATCCAAAACTCTCACATGCTCAACAATCTTACAAAAGAGAGGCCCAATCAAACATAGAGTACTAGAGATGGTATTATGAGAGTGTAGTTCTCACATATCAGAGAGTGCCTAGATACATAGCTTCACAAATGTCCACTAGATTGTAGAGGTCACAGGAAAGTGGAGCAATTATGTAACCAACTAAAGTAGCAAAGGTGGATGCAGCTAAGGTACCTTCTAGACAGACCGAGGTAGGATCTTCAATGCCACCTCCCATAAAAATTGGGTTAGAGGGTGGAGGTAGAAGTATGTGACTCTTCCTTTTCATTATTGTATCATTTTGTCATATAAACTTAGACATGTTTTTGATAGAGCTTGTGAGATCCCATTTGTACTTAGACACTTTTATTTGGATATATATACGAGATACATCTTTTTGGTGGCATTATGTGATTTTCCTTATGTATGTTCTCATGTTTATGAGATGCATTTCTATGTGATGATTCTATGATGACATATAAATTTATGATATGATGCACTTATGCATTGATTATTTTGTGATGACTTATGTATCAATGATGTGTTGCACCTATGTATGACATGATTATGATGCTTCTATGTTGATTTTATATGCACTTAATATATGCTTCCTATTATTTAATAATGATATATGAGATGATTCATCTATGATGATGTATGTATTCCTATGTTTTTGTATTTTCTATGCAATATATTTACCTTGTATGCAAGACCTATGATGAACTGTTTGTGCATGTGAGTTAGGAATGACTTAGTTAGAATAAAATTAGTAAGAAGAGTGAATTAGGAGAATTAATTTAAAAGAATTGATGAAATTATTTCAATCAAGATATGTGATGAATTTGAGTCACTATCGAGTATTTTCAATGGTATTATCATCACACCTTATTTTACAAGAAAGAGATAAATGAATCCATCCATATATTAACCATTTGGATACTTCTACAATATATGTTTGAACAAAAAGATAGAAAATAGGTAATTTTTTAACTCCATTCTAAGGTTCATGTGCTTGGAGTCGAGGTATGTGTGGTGTATCACATTCAAATGTCTCTTTAGATATACATCACAATTAGATACTTAATAGATAAATGAAGGATCTTATCATAGACACCCTAGGCACACATGCCCCATAAATTCATTGAAACACTCCACAAAAGAAAACAAAGAAAACAAGACTATGATCCATCATAGCTACTCTCACCACTCAGTGGTATCCTTGAGGAGCATAGGTGCACAATTGTGAAAGATAAATTGATAATAGAATGACATGAGTGACTTTGTTAACAACCTTACCGATCATTGTTGGATTGATTTTTTTGTTTGATTAGATGTTTAATGTATCTGGTTTTAGGAATAGACTACCCATATAAGATTGATACGTCTAGTTTTCATTGTATCCATCACTGTATAAGATAATAAATTAATTGATTTGATTTGATCAATAGATCAAAGATTGGATTGTTCATAAGGATAGATCATATGAGTCCATTTCTAATTTATGAAGATCATAGTTTTGATGTTTGTCCTCACTTTCTCCTTGTTATGACACAGATGATTTTATTGCAAGGATTTTGATACGTTTTAATTTTTTGATGATTGTTTTGTTCAAGAAATTTTATAATATTTTTGGTCCATTTGAAGTTGAGGTATGTGAATTTTTTTATGTTTCACAAATTTTTAGGATTATTTCAGGATATTTTGATGATGTTTTTGAAGTTTTATTGGAACTTTTTGTGATTTTTTTAATCATTGTTCAAGACTTTTTATCTTAATGTTTTTGGAGATTATTTTCAAGACTTTTTCCAATTTTGGGGGATTTTTTTAGGGCTTTAAGACTACCCCCAATCTACTGAGCTAGTATAGGTCATGTAGGTGTGAATTCTCATGAGGATTGTGTTTGTTTGGTTTCTTTCTTGGTGTGCTCATCAATACGTGTTCAATTAGTGCAAGCTAATCCTTTGAGTTCATTTATGGAAAAGTTAGAATTGGCACCTGTTTGCCAAGTTTTCACTAAGGTGCCTACCCAATAGTGCTTGTTATCTTGGATTTCACTAGAGGGAAGTTTTGTTTCTCTTTACTTTTTTCAAATTTTCATTTTTTTTTCTTGTTTCCAAGGAACATGTTTGTCAAGTTTTCACCTAGGTATTTTATTGTATTTTTTGATCTTTTGAGCTATGTATTATTGACCTTGGGATGTCAAATATAATTTTTTTTGAGGTGCATGTCATTAATGTAGCCAAGAAGTTGATCTCCTTCTTGGGTAGCCAGTTGATATGCCCCATTGTCATAGGATCTGATAATCACATATGGTCCTAACCAATTTGGATCAAATTTACCTAGTCTCTCTCTCTACTTGATTCCTTTGATTTTCCACGAGGACCAAATAACCTACATCAAATGTCCTCGGTATGACTCTCTTGTTATAGCTTCTTTGGAGGCAATTTTGATACCCTTGCAAGTGATTTATGGAACTTTGACATTTTTCATCTGATGACTCCAACTCACTAATCTGGCTACACTATAGTCTTCATTTGTGAAAAAATTCTTTAGGAATACTATGAGACATGGAAATTCAACTTCAACAGGTAGAATTGCTTCTGATCTATATACCAGAGAAAAGAGAGTTTCCCCCATTTGTGTTTGTATAGAGGTTCTATACTCCAATAAGGTAGGACTGAGTTGTAGGTGTCAGTCTCAACCAATTTCATTGACAACTTTTTTTAGTATTTTGAGTATGGTCTTGTTTTTTGTCTCATCTTGGCCATTTCCCTTGGAATCATAGAAGGATGAAAATTTTTTCTTGATCTAAGACTTCTCATGGAGGTCTTGGATATATTTATTCTGAAAAGGTGATCCATGGTCAGTGAGTATGGATTGAGGGATCTCATACCAATAGATGATGTAGTTCAAGATAAACGTAGAGGTCTTCTTGTTAGTGATATAGGTTGGATAAGTATCCTCCACTTACTTAGTAGAGTATTATGTGGTCTTGATTATGTACTTGTTACCATTGGAAGAGATGGATATAATCTTACCCACTAGGTCAAATCCCCATCTTGAAAAGGGTCATGGTAAAGTGAGGGGTTGGAGCTCTTGAGCTAGTGCATGGATAAGGTCTCCATGAATCTAACATTCTCTGCATCTCTATACATATTTGTGGGCATCTTCATACATGGTTGGCTCGTAATATAATGTTCTCAATAGTTTTTTTTGCTAATCTATTTCCACTTGAATGGGCACTACAAAAACCTTCATGAATCTCATGCAAGGTTGTCTGGGATTCTGTGGAATTGAAACACCTTAAGAGTGTACCATATAAACCTTTCATATATAGAGTATCAATGAAAATGGTGTATCTAGAGGCTTGCCTTATGAAGGAATTATTCTAGTTTCGGGATAAGTTAGGTGAGAGGTAGTTTTCTTTGAGATAGGTATAGACATATTTGTGCTAGTGTGACTTGGGACCAATAAGGACACAAACTGATTCTGACATGGGAACATTATAAGCTGGTATCATCAATTTTTCTACCAAGAATTCAAATCTAGTTTCATTGTCCAACATGTCTATAAAGGATGATATAGTATCCATCACATATGTGGCTTTATTCTAAGCTCTAGGGACTTTCTCAAAAATAATGTACTAGAAAGAAGTTTGTAGTTGATCCTTCAGTTGTCTATATGGGATTAGTTTCTCATCTTTAGTCATATAGTCATTGTAGACTTGGCTAATGACTAACTGGAAATTTCCATAGACTCTCAAGTTCTAAATTTTCCATTGTATGGTTGTCTTCAATCTAGTGACCAGAGCTACATACTCTTCTATATTGTTGGTACATGGGAAATTGAGTCAATAGGACTTGGAAATTTCATCACCTTGTGGGGTAATGAATAAAATTCCTGTCCTCACACCATGATTGGTATGGGATCCATCAAAATATAACTACTAGACTTCTATTATTGATTCTTCAATGGTGAGAATTGACTCATCAAAGAACTTAGATATAATGGGTTGATGATCAAGTATGGGTGCTTATGCTAGTTGGTCCACAATAACTTGACCTTTGATATCTTTTCAATCCATATATTCTATGTAAAATTTACTTAAAATCATGACCCACTTGGTGAGTATTCAATTTATTGTTGCCTTTCTTAGAAAATACTTAAATGGAGCAATATGAGTTATTAATTCATGAAACTCTTCATGTTGTGCTCACCAAAATGTCATAGTGGAAATATCTACAAGACTCAAATAGAGGATTAATAGCACCAAACTATAAAATAAACCAAACTATTAATCAACATAAAGCCCTACAAACAACAAAAATTACTAAGCATCATAAGCATGAATGTAAATACTTAATATAAATTCAAACAATGCTTTGTTGTTGTTTTTCTTTGCTTCTCTGCACTCATGAAGTGACGCTCCGAGTTGAATCTGACAACACTTTGACTTAGGAGATTTGAGAATAATTGAAAACTATGATTGCTAATTGATTGCTAGAAAACATGCATAAATTAATTAATACTCATAAAATATGGATCATTGATTATGAGAATGGGAGGGTTTATATAGAGATTCAAAATTGAACGAACGATCGAGATCAATCCAAGAAAATCGGGATCAACGGATGAAATGATTAGGAACTAGAAAGATTTAGGTAACCTTTTACAAAAGAAGATTTATTTCCCATTCGAACTCAAAAAGCAAAGAGCTATTTAGGAAATAAAGAAGAAGATAGGATTGAAAAGATATTTTAGATTTTCGAAGATAATAATTTCCAAAAATGAAAATTGCAGAAAGGAAATTATTTTTTATTTTTAGATTTTGAGAGGATTTAGGATTTTTGAAAATTTGATTCGTGAGTTTATGAGGGATTTTTGAATTTTTAGAAATTTGATTTCCTCATATTTTTTATTTTCTAATTTTTTGAGAATTTAAATTGATTTAAAAATTTAATTAATGAGAAATGTGAAATTAATATGAAGTTAGTCGAAATTAATCGAAATTAGTTGAAATGAAATTAATTGAAAATTGAAGTGAAATTAAATTAATTTGGGAAATTCATTTAATTGAATAATAAATTATTAAAGATAATTATTTAAACTATAGGATATTTAAGAATTTAATTTAATTAATTAATGAAGACCAATTAATCAAGTTAATTAATAAAATAATATTAATTATTTAATTAATATTTAAGAGAATGATTAAGGTGATTAATGGATTGGGTTTGTAGAATAACAAAAGGTAATTAATTAATAATTAAAGAACCATTAATTAACAGAAGAATAATTAATAATTAAATGTGAGCTCGCAAGCATGTCCATTTTTGGGTGCCTACACCATATAACCTAGTTACTACCATTTTTTCATAGGAGCATACTAGGGCATAATTTTTATCAATTATTCTTTGAAACTATGTCTAAAAATGCATTTTATCAAAGAGGGGCAAAATGTAGACACCTAAAAATGACATGTTGCTCATATGTAATGATTTCACTAACATTCCTCTTAAATTAGTTAATAATCTTTATTATTTAATTTATTTATGTCTTTCTACTATATTCTAAATTCAAATTCATAATTTTTCCTTAATTTTGTAATTATGTAATTTTAATCAATTATTTAATTATTGAACATTTAATAAATATTCATCAGTAATTCTTCTATAAAGTAATTAAATAATTATTATTATTTAATTATTCCCTCCATCTACACATTAATTAAATAATTATATTATTTAATTAAATATTCTCTCTTTGTTATTATTACATTTATGTAATAATTATAATCAATTTCTCACTCATGATTAAATAAATTCTAATTTATTTAATTTACTAATTATTCCTCTCATAAATAAATAAGTTTGTTTTATTTATTTATATTCCCCCATGTGCAACTAAATGAATTCTTTATTTATTTAGTTGTATTTATTCTTCTAGTTCTAATTAATACTAAGTTTCAGTCTACTAATCAATCACACTTTCTAACTCCTCGATCACTTATTTTCTAATTAATCAATATATTCAGTCATCAATTCAATCTATTTAGTGTTCTATTCCATACAATCAGTCCTCTGATCCATGTATTTTTTTGAGAGATCAATCAATTCACTTTAATTCCCAATCAATTAACTTAATAGATCAATCAAATCTATTGACAAGGTAATCAATTGAGTTTACTCTTCAATCAAACTAAGTTCACTCTTCAATCATAGTTAATCAATCTTATCAATCAAGGAATCTTTATTGAAACCCCAAAATTCTTATAAATAGAGACCTAATTCTCATATTTTAAAACCACATACATGTTTTGAATTCTTATGTTGTCCCATTTGAACTTGAATCTGAGAGCCCACATTGTATCAAGAAGGAGAACAACAAAGGAGGACTTATTGGTTTCCATATTCATTGTTTAAATTTATTTCATGTATTGATTCAAGCAATATTTGAGTATCTTCATGAATATGAGTGATTACTACATCGGTTTATGAAGGTTTACTTATTTACAAGGATAGATCAAATGTTTACCTCTACATGTACATCTATTCCTTAATGCAATTTCAATTCCTTTTTAAGGATGATTCCTAAATAGGGGTTTGACTTAGGCAAACCACTCTATCCAACCTCCTTCCCAATTCTTGTGTGCAGGAGTAGGTGGTGCAATTGTTAAAACTTTTGTAGAAAAATCGGGAACTAACAAAGAAGCCCTAAATTTTTCAGCCAAAAACACATGGAACATGGTGAAAATAATTATTTTCATGGGAACATAATGTTTTAAACATTTTATTCCCTCCACTTTAATCTCAAATTTATTCCAAAAGTTAGTTTCACTATCTGGATCCGATTTCAAGTCATTTTTGGTTTTTGGTAATTGTTTATGTTAATATGATTTAGAACAACAAAGAGGGGTGTGAATCAGTTGTTCTTGGGTCCAGATGTATAAAAAAAACTTTAAAACTCTTCAACAAATCATATCCAACAACCAACAGCTACTCGGTCATTATTGATTGCATAACATAAACATATAACAGTGCAGTCCACTATCCAATAGTATCTAACTTGTAAAACACAGAAATGTTCAAACCAAAACATTCACACAAGTATTAACACCAGGATTTATAGTGGAAACCCAATTTGGGAAAAACCACTTTGTAACATGTTACTATTATTTTCACTCTTCTAAAGTGAGCTCTGTGAAAAGCCAACCTTGTCAAAGGTTACAAACACACTATCGGGTGTGACCCAGTTAAAGGATTTAAACCACTCTGTTAAAAGTGCACCTTGTTATAGGACTTACATACATCCCATTAGAATGCAACCTTGTTCAAAGGATTTATACAAATGACTATTAGGTCAACCTCTGTTAAAAGAATTTTGACTGATACAATGGTTAGAAAGTAACAGTAGTATTGATCTGAAAAACATACAACTCACTTTGCAAATATCAGATCCAATTCCATACACATATGTTGGCTTACTGACTGTGAACCTTTTCCATCTCCATCACTGATCTACTTTGAAATCTCTTCAAGCAATCACACCACTTCTCCTTCAACCTTTTCTGCTTAGACAGTCAATAACATCAACAATACTTCCAGCATCCTCTTCTCTCTTCAACCTCTTTCTTATATTTCCTTAATACTTCCTCAATTAGGTCAATACATCTTTTGCCACTTAATCTCCTTCGTAGATCTTAGGGTTAAGTCAGATTCATTGAATCCTTCCAACTTTATGTTCTTTGTCTATCCTTCTAGAAATATCTCAAATATATTAATAGATTTACAATAAAACCTTTTACAGTGCATCAAATGCTTCCATACAATTAATAAATAAAGTCAACATGTTTTACGTAATCCAAGAATTCAACTACGTCAACTGGAAATCTGAATTCTTCCTCAAATGTAAATTATTGATGCTCGGTCAATACAGTGTTCAACTCCTCGGTCTTCATTAGAAAGCTCGGTGACCTCAAAAACCATTTCCTTAGCTAATACTATCTTCCTCAGCAATTAACTAATGTTTGGTCAATACTGAATTTATGCGGCATATACTAGCTCGGTCGATACTAACATCACTCGGCTTAAACTAGGTTTCTTCACTTTTGCTCAGTTAAGCCTACCAGTTTAGTCTTCATTCTTACTTAGATAAACAATACATTATCTTATCATTGTACCACATAATCAAGTACTCATTGAAGTATCAAGATAACTCAACCTTTCCTTAGGTGCTATTGTTACCAACCTTGCCTATCCCCTTCACAACAATCAAATAAATATAGTACTTTCTTAGATAGCAATAGTCTTACTAGTTAAGGTTTGACATCAATGACAATACAACAATTGCTTCAATTGTAGTTTCCAACAATCTCCCTCTTTGGCATTGATGGCAACACCATAGAATAATAGATGAATCACCAACCAATCCAAAACTTATCTGTCCATCAGAAATATTTATAATATCCTTAGCTTCATTTTGATACAGAATCAATTAGCCATGCTTGTATGACCGTCCACTAAATCTCTCCCTCTTACTTGATCTTCCATGAAATCTCACCATGTGTATTCATATGTGATCATCTCCCTCTTTGACAAAAATTCCAAAGCAGCAACTAAAACATACATCCTACAGATGTAGATATCATTTTTCAGTTTAGTAACAGTATTTCTCCCTTTGTCATCTTTGCTTATGACTGATTCTTGGCTTTGCTATACTTTTCACAACTCTAGGTTTCTCCTAAAGTGTGACCTGTCTCTGCATCAATTTGTCAAATACTCTTTGCAGCACATTTGATGCAATGCTCCTATCTTGACTAGGTAGCCTCAGTTAGGAGAAGAACCCCTAATTGACCTCCCAAATATTCATGAGCTTCTTTAGGTAAGGCTTTAGTGAATATGTGTACTAGTTGTTCCTTTGTATTCACATGTTCCATTCGGGCCTCTTTATCTTGTTCCAGTTCCCTCAAGTAATGATACTTGATGGTGATGTGTTTGGTCTTTGTGTGCATCACTAGATTCTTAGAGATGTTGATAGCACTTGTGTTGTCACAATAGATGACAACTAGTTCAATGATCTCTTCTTTCATGCCTACCAATAATTTATTTATCCATACCAAGTTTGAATAGTTCACTGCTATAGCCACATACTCGGCTTCAATAGTAGATTGGAAAATACAATTTTGTTTCTTTTTTGTCTAGGAAACTAATCTCTATCCAAGAAAGAAAGCTCCACCACTGCTACTCTTTCTATCATCCACATTTTCTGCCCAATAAACATCAGTATACATTTTCAGTTCAAACTTTTCATGCTTCTTGTAGTACAATCCATAGTCAGTAGTCCCTTTCAAATATCGCATTATCCTTTTGACAGCCATCATGTGAGTTTCCTTAGGATTGGCTGAGAATCTTGCCACAATTCCAACAACTAAAGCAATATCTGGTCTATTGTGAATAGCATACTGCAACTTTCCAATCATGGATCTATACAAAGTCTGGTTTACTTCTGCAGCATCATCATTTTTAGACAACTTTTGTCCAGTAGCCATGGAAGTACTTGTTGGCCTTGAATCTTCCATACCAAAGGTTTTCAGTATCTCATGAACATATTTAGACTGGGTGATCAAAATTCCTTTCTCCATCTGATATACTTGTAAACCAACAAAAAATTTGATATCCCCAAACATACTCATTTTAAATTCAGTTTGCATTTCATTTGAAAATTTCTTGCACAACGCATCTTGTCCACCAAATATAATATCATCTACAAAAATCTTAGCCAACAAGATTCCTTTACCTTCTTCATCTTTGATGTACAGATTTCTTATGTCATTTGTCCTTGAGAATCCAATCTATATCAGGTAGTTGTGCAATCTCTCATACCATGCTATGGGAGCTTGCTTTAGTCCATACAGTGATTTATTCAGTTTGCAAACCATGTGTCTTTTGTTTGGATCAACGAATCCTTCTGGTTGTTCAATGTACACTTCTTCTTCTAATATACCATTTAAAAATGCAGACTTAACATCCATTTGGTATACCTTGAAATCTTTGTAGGTAGCATATGCAAGTAAGGTTCTTACTCCTTCTAATTTAGCTATAGGGTCAAATGTCTCCCCATAATCTATTCCTTCTTCTTGTGCGTAGTCTTTGCATACTAGCCTAGCTTTGTTTCTTGTGATTTTACCATGCTCATTTAGCTTATTCCGGAACACTCACTTTGTTCCAATGACATTTTTATTTTCTGGTCTCGGCACTAGAGTCCAGGTATCATTCTTCTCTATCTGGTCCTATCTCCTCATTCATTGCTTGTATCCAGTCTTCATTTTCTAATGCCTCCCTTGTTGTCTTAGGCTCGAATTCACATAGTAAACATGTTGGATCTCTTGTCTTGCTTTTGGTCATAACTCTAGTATCTTTGTCTCCAATTATCTATTCAGGCTTGTGATGTCTCCTTACATATTGTGCCAAAATAGGTTCTCCTCTCCTTTCATCTTGCTTTAGGTTCACCAACAAGATTGTCAGATTCAACTTGTGAATGCTCGGCAACCTCTTCCTGATACTTAGTAGCTTCCTCCTGTCGCTCAGTACATTCTTCTTCTCTCTCAACATTGTTTTCCTAATGCTCGACATTTCTTACCCGAGACTCTGCATCAGGTGAAAGTTTGTCACTTGCCTCTCCTTCCTCTATATACAGAAAAGATCTATAATCTTCTAGTTCTCTTTTTCTATCAGCTTCATTTTTCTTTGCATACTCATCAACTTTGATATTCACACTTTCCACAATTTTGTTAGTGTTAGAATTCAAATACTTATAAGCTTTACTTTTTGTGGAATAGCCTAGGAATATGACCTCATCACTTTTAGCATCAAATTTTCCATTCCTATTGTCCTTTGGTATGTAGCATTTGCTTCCAAAAATTCTAAAATACTTTACATTAGGTGCATACCCATGCCATAGCTCATAAGGTGTCAGATTCGTACCTTTTTTGATCTATACTCGGTTAAGAGTATAAACAGCTATACTTATAGCTTCTCCTCTAGTACTTTTGTGCAACATTCTTTTCAATTATTAATGTCCTTGCACAATCCATGATAGATCTATTCCTTCTCTCTGTTATACCATTATGTGGAGGAGTTCTTGGTGCAAACATCTATCTTTTGATCCCTCTATCATTGCAAAATAGATTGAATTCATTGGATATAAATTCTCCACCTCAGTCAGATCTCAGACACTTCAGGTTCCTACCTGTCTCCTTTTCAACCTTAGCCAAATACCACTTAAAATTTTGAAAAGCATCAAATTTTTCTTTTAAGAACATTACATTCATCATTCTAGTATAATCATCGA
This sequence comes from Chamaecyparis obtusa, assembly GCA_027943335.1. Classification (NCBI taxonomy): domain Eukaryota; kingdom Viridiplantae; phylum Streptophyta; class Pinopsida; order Cupressales; family Cupressaceae; genus Chamaecyparis; species Chamaecyparis obtusa. The sequence goes on along the minus strand of BSBK01005981.1, from coordinate 1,590,007 downwards.
CAAATAGGATAAAATATCTAGCACCACAATAGCTTTGTACACCCATAGGTCCACAAAGGTCAGTATGAACCAAATCTAAAGCATTCTCAGAAGTAAAAATCTTGCTCTTAAAACTAGACTTTGTCATCTTACCCAACTGACATTCTTTGCACATTGCATTCTCAGGTTTCTTCAATCTAGGCAGACCTCTCACTTTCTTCTTCTTACTAATTTCTACCAGATTATCAAAGTTAACATGACATATCCGCTTATGTCATAATCAAATATCATCAAGTTGTGCAATCATACATGTTTCTTCAGATAGGTCTAGATAGAACAAATTACCTCTTGTATGTTCTCCACTTCCAATTAGTTCACCAATGGTATCAAATATTTTGGCCTTCCTTTGATGAAATTCCACTCGGTAGCCAGTGCTATTAAGCTGTGCAAGACTCAGTAGATTATAATTAAGACCCTCAACCCAATAAGCATTCTCACAAGTGATGATCTTATCAGTTAGCTTAATCAATCCTTTACCTCTAACAGGACATGGTGCATCATTACCAAATTTCACACTTCTACCTTTATAATGATCTAAGGTATCAAACTTACTCTTGTCACCAGTCATGTGATGTGAAAAACCACTATCAATAATCCATTTATCATTTTTGTTCACACAAGATATCAATGCAGTTTTCTCATCCTCATCAGATTCATCTTTCAATGCAACATAGATAACTTTAATTTCAAAATCATCACTATCAATTTCAGTCTCTTCTTCGGCAATATAGCAAGATTTCTTACCTTTTCCTTTGTAGTCCTTATATCTTCGTTAACCTCTATCTTCTCTTTTGTCTTTATGCTTTCTATCTCTTTCTTCATCCTTATCATCCCTGTCAGGACATCTAGCAACTATATGACCAACTTTATTACATGAAAAACATATAATAGGGAGTTTACCTTTATACTTTCCTTTTCCCCCTTTCAATCTTCTAGCCATAAGAGCTTCTAGATCCTCAAGTTCTTCATCAGATATGTCACTTTCACTTTCACTCTCACTGATGCATCTTTCTTTTTCCTTCTTTGACTTACTCAAAACCATTTGTGACTTAAAAGAAGATTCAACATTAGCAACAGTGAAGTTATCATAGTTAGAAAGTTCAAAAGTAGTAAGCTTACCAACCAAACTTTCCAAAGTAAGAGCATTGTTAGGGTTACATATAGATTCCTGAATTGCTAAAATTTTGATGGCATAAATAGGACGCAGAGTTCTTAATAATTTTCCAATTACAGTTTCATCATCAATAGTTCCATTTGCTCCTCTAATAGCATTTAAAACTTTTATTCTACCACAATATTGTGCAATATTCTCACCTTCTTGCATTCTCATTTCATCAAATTTACCTCTTAGGCTCTCAGCTTTTTCTCTTAGTACATTTATGTCACTTCCATAGATGTTTGCAAGAGTGTCCCACATTTTCTTTGCATTAGTGCAGTCTTTGATGTCTTCAAATTCTAGATAACTTAGGGCAGATGCAATCTCCAACATTGCTTGGTTGTGCTCTTGTTTAGCTCTCATCTCCTCAGCAGTCAGAGGTGCAACATGTGTGACATAATCATGCTCAACATAATACTTTGCAGAATCACCAATACCATCCAGATGTAGCTTCATCAAACTTTTCGATGCAAGGAAGTTCTCCTTATTTAGCTTTGGTACCTCCTTCTTATACATCCTAATCATTTGCTTCAAGTTCCTTTAAACTTGTTCTCTGTAAGCACCAAGAGATCTTATACCAATTGTTAATATGATTTAGAACAACAGAGAGGGGGGGTGAATCAGTTTTTCTCAGGTCCAGATGTATAAAAAAAACTTTAAAACTCTTCAACAAATCAGATCCAACAACCAACAGCTACTCGGTCATTACTGATTACATAACAAAAACATATAATAGTGCAGTCCACAATCCAATAGTATCTAACTTGTAAAACATAGAACCAAAACATTCACACAAGTATTAACACCAAGATTTATAGTGGAAACCCAATTTGGGAAAAACCACTTTTTTAACATGTTACTATTATTTTCACTCTTGTGAAATGAGCTCTGTGAAAAGCCAACCCTATCAAAGGTTACAAACAAATTTTCAGGTGTGACTCGATTAAAGGATTTAAACCACTCTATTAAAAGTGTGCCTTGTTATAGGACTTACATACATCCCATTAGAATGCAACCTTGTTCAAAGGATTTATACAAATGACTGTTAGGTCAACTTCTATTAAAAGGATTTTGACTGATACAATGGTTAGAAAGTAACAGTAGTATTGACCTAAAAAACATACAACTCACTTTGCAAATATTAGATCCAATTTCGTACAGATATGTTGGCTTACTGACTATGAACCTTTTCCATCTCCATCACTGATCTACTCAAAAATCTCTTCAAGCAATCACACCACTTCTCCTTCAGCCTTTTCTTCTTAGACAATCAATAACATCAACAATACTTACAGCATCCTCTTCTCTCTTCAACCTCTTGCTTAGGTTTCCTTAATATTTCCTCATTTAGGTCAATACATCTTTTTCCGCTTAATCTCCTTTGTAGATCTTAGGGTTAGGTCAGATTCATTGAATCCTTCCAACTTTATGTTCTTCATCTATCCTTCTAGAAATATCTCAAATCTCTTAATAGATTTACAATAAAATGTTTTACAGTGCATTAAATGCTTCCATACAATCAATAAATAAAGTCAACACATTTTACATAATCCAAGAATTCAATTATGTTAGTTGGAAATCTGAATTCTTCCTCAAATGTAAATTACTGATTCTCAGTCAATACAGTGTTCAACTCCTCGGTCTTCATTAGAAAGCTCAGTCACCTCAAAAACTATTTCCTCGGCTAATACTATCTTCCTCGGCAATTAATTGATGTTCGGTCAACACTGAATTTACTCGACATATACTACCTCAGTTGACACTAACATCACTCGGCTTAAACTAGGTTTCTTCACTTTTTCTCGGTTAAGCCTACTAGTTTAGTCTTCATTCTTAGATAAACAATACATTATCTTATCATTGTGCCACATAATCAAGTACTCATTGAAGTATCAAGGTAACTCAACCTTTCCTTAGGTGCTATTGTTACCAACCTTGCCTATCTCCTTCACAACAATCAAATAGATATAGTACTTTCTTAGATAGAAACAGTCTTCCCAGTTAAGGTTTGACATCAATGACAATACAACATTTGCTTCAATTTTAGTTTCCAACAGTTTATGTTACCAACATTTTCGCTTAGGCTCAATTTGGTAGAGCCATTATGATTTTAGGAAAAAGGTGTATCTAAACATGAAAAATCATTACATTTTATGGAAATGAACATAGCATAGAAATATTTCACAATTTTTTCTTAAAATGTAATTTCTATTCATCAATATTTTATACAAATGCTCCACACAAGCCGTGAAACTAGCTAGAACATAATTCATTTTATTTTCAGATTTGAATTCATACATGAATATTTGTATAAACAAAAAAGAAAAGAATTGAGAATAGAGGTTAGTCAATGCCTAAATGACTAGAAAGAGTAGGAGTGGTCTTCTGGTTGTCATCCTAATTTGAGTTTTAAGTCCCTGCTCCTCGTTATCCCAAAATTTGGAAAAAGTGAAATACAATGAGTTAGAACATTTGTTCTAAGCAATAACTGAATGTTGTCCTTACCAATCTTCCCACATAGACGCATATCATTTCAAACTATCAGATAATGATTTATCTTTAACTAGTTTGCTTCATGTGCAATGACAGGGTCTGTCAATGACATGTGGATGTAAACGTAGCTCCTACAAGGGTTTGAGCCCAACATGCTATTAAGGGAGAAGGATAAAGGATCATCAAGGTAATCATATTAATTGAAAAACCAAACATACTACAAGGAAAATAGAGTCAAAATCATGTTTTGCATGATATAGTCACATCAAAATGTATGTGCAATACAACAATTTTCATGATTAGGTCTTATGGAGGACAATGAGCATTATATTTCAAATAGTTATTAGGAGTGTTGATCGTCAAGATAGTAATGCTAATCAACAATAAATAATTAATCAAAAAAAGTGAAAGTTTCATATAGTGAACAAGAGGACACAAGCAACATGGAGAAAAATAGAGTCACTATTTCTACAACACATGAGCTGCTACTTATATAAAGGACATATTTATATCCCTTTTTCTTAAAGAGAGGATTGTTCATAGCTGCAATAATAATGACGGAGAAATGCTATAGAGAGTTTCTTGTATATGAACTCATTAGAAAGCCATAGACAAGGATATAGTGCTATTTATTAAATAGGTACAGTGACATCAAGATGAAAATGGATCATTCTAATTTTCAGAAAGAAACATAACATCTAACAACAAAAATATGGCATTCAAATGCTGAAAGAACATAATAAAACTTCAACATGAAGTATGCAAAGAACACAATGGGAAGAAAGAACACAATAACTCTTCAGCATAAAGCAACAAAGTATTAGATCTTGCTTCATCAATAGTAGTGACAATATTTTTCATGGCATGTAATGAACAGAAAGAGTAGTGTTGTCAAGAAAAATAGAGTGTAATCAGCAAAAGAAAGCAGCCACAAGGACAATGAAATGGTAATTTAATTTGCAATTATTATTTTTATTAAGATCAAATGTCAAATGAAGGAGATAATCATAGAAAAATATACATAATAGTGATCAAAATATGATTATAGTCAAGAGTAGTAGAGCAGCCCTCATGCAGAGAAGAGTAAAGATGATGTGAAAGTAGTCAAGAACTATAATCATAGGAGTTATACACAAGAGAATCAATAATGAATACATTAAATGATAGTTTGATATTTACAATCAAGGAGGATGAAGAGACATTACATTATGATCTTGCAGATTTCTAAATGATTGAGATGAATCAAATAAAAACATAGTGACTTTCAAGTACAAAGACAACTAGCATATTTAACAGTGTTGGTCTACTACAGAAACAACAAAGTTTTGGAAATAAGGAAAGAATATCAATGGTACAATTATCTATATCAATTATTAATTTTATATTGAAAATTTGACTGTAAATTCACAAGTGATAATGACTGGAAAATGTAATAGAAATGTTGCATTGAACATGATTTGTGATAGGCATTAAGTGACAGTCTCACATGGTAATAGGGATAGTATTTTTGGAAGTAACTTGAGTCATGACATATAGAAATATAGCCTCCATGGGTAGAGATGTAGCATAGGGGAAAACCCACATGTTTCTAAAACCCCTTAGAAAATCTCAGAGCTTCAAGAGCCATAGACATAGTTTTTTTTACAAAATAAAGGAAGCATGAGGTTTATTTTGCCTTGAAATCCCCAACCATGACTCAATGAAAACCGTCAATAAGAAGGCCTAAAATCTTGTACAAGAGTCCCATTTAATAGAAGAGATCAAGATTTGTTTATAATTTCCAAAATGTTATAGTTTAATAGACCCATGATATGAGCATAAACAAGGGAAAGATACAATGCTTGAAAGAAATATATAAATCTTGGTTCAAAACATGTTGCAACTAGAGAAACAAACAAAACTAAAGCCTGCATTTCTATAAATTGTTTTACATAGGAAAATATTAGAAAAGGAAGAATCCTTTTCAAGTATCTCACCATGGTAGCTGCATGAAGAAATAGAGCCTGATACAAAGGATAGTCCATGAAGTGGAAACTCTCACATGTCATAAGCTATGAACTATTTAAAATAGTTGTAGGGTATCATCAGCGGAGTGGTCTCAAAATTTCAGAAAGCCCTAGTTTTTCTCCAAACCCCATGGTGGCTCGATAAAGTTTGGTGGTTGAAAGTGAAGTGAGGTTGTATTTTTTATTTAGGATTTCTCTTTATGCCATATAAGTTTCGATGAGGAAGAATGTTATTTATCCTTAGTTTCATTTAAAATATTCCCTAACTAATACCCACATGGGTATTTTTCTCATATATTTTGTATTGTGTATTTTAATTATTTAAAAAATATTAGTAAATGATTTATTTATTAATTATTTTATTAATAGGAATTAAATGATACAAAAGATGGAAAAGAACAGTTATTTTTTATCTTAGTCATTTGCACGGTTATCATGTGTAAAATATTTACTAAGTGTTATTTATGGAACACTTATGTAAATGTTATTTTTGAGTGCAAAATAGTTAAACATGTGCTTTAAAGTAGAAGTCATGGAGAAATAGAATTGAGGAAACATTTATGAGTTGACCAAGTTTCTAGGGAGAGGTTTTTCAATTGCAAACATGTGGAGAGGATTTAGGGAAGTTTTTTACTAGGTTTGGAGAAGTTGGAGAAGTTTTTAGAAGTCTTCATGATGGAGGATGAGGTGACTAGACTTTTTCTTCAAGCACATGTCTTTTAGAGGAGATTCAAGTGCTATATTTTAGCCTATTTTTCTACATCTGACCTAGTTGATTGGAATGGGTTTTGTACTTATGAGTTTTTTTCTACTCATTTGGGAGAGTTCTTCCTTATGTATTTTCTGAATTTAGTGACTTGGAGAGTCCTTTTGTATATTTTTGCATATGTTTTGTAACTCACTTTAGGATTGAAATATAAATTACACCTTGGATTTCATTTGTGACTCAATCTTTTCCATATTATTCTTGTAGATTTGTGTGTGTTTTTCTAATTGATCAAGCTACTTGTGAAATGTTTTCTTTTCCTTGGAGTTTTTTCTTGGATTTTATCACCTTGTTTGAAATTATTATGTTCATGCAGGTGGTTCCTCAATAGTGAAGTTTTCTTCCTTTAGTGGGTCGTGTACTAGGACCTCTTAGTGAAATATTGATGCAGGGAGTATGTTACAATAATTTATGAAAGTTAAGTTAGTTTCATGGTAAACTAGGGTGTGTCATTATGTGGTTTTATGTCCTAAAAATCATTTTGGTGCATCGCCTTTAATTTTTTAGTTCAAAGTTTAAATTGATGCAAGATTTCTATCTATTTTCCCAAAGAGCGAGTAGTTTTAGTAAGTCCTGTAGGTGAAGTATCAGAGAGGAAGTTGGCCTTCTTCAAAGGTTCTTTCCAAGTTTAGATGACCCACTTCCTAGGAAAGTTCCCATGTTATTACATAATGCTAAGTTTTTATTTATGAAATTTGGTAAGGGTACAATTATGGTAGCTAAAAACATGCCTCCCATGCAAAAAAGTATGGAAGACTTAGAGGAGGACCAATTTTGGGATGAGCTGGAGGATTTTTGCTCAAAGCTTGATACAAAACTAGAATCCAAAAACTTAGAAGTGTGTGAACAACATGATGAAGTAATAGAATCTACTCTATCTCAGCTTAGTTCACCAAATATAGTTCATTTTGATCAGCAAAGAGAGGCTGAAGAAGCATCTCATCACCATGGAGTAACATTTCAAGAGATAGAAACTAGAAGAAAGAGCCCCAAGTTCTTTCTATCAAGAGATTATCCAATCAGTCATTTGGAAAGGATGGAGGAAAATAATGAACTATCAGTTGTGCCAACAACTAAGTATGAGGGTGCAGCTGAAGAAGGACTGATGTATATTGCTAGTTCATTTCAAATTGATAGTCTTTCCACTTAGCTTGATGAAGTAAGTGAAGTTTTTGTCATTCAAGAAGCATTGCAACAGATGGTTAGATGTATGCCTTTTCTCCATCTATTTATAGTTTCTCATGAGAATATTTTTTACTACAAACTGAAGAGAAAAGGAAGATATTCCAAAACCAGTAAATGGTTTTTTTTTAGCCATCTTTTGTGTTGGTTAGAATGGGTTAGGATAGGGTAGTTTTTAGTTTTCCCTAAGTTTTTTCAAGCACATTTTGCTAGTTTTAGTTTTTATTTTTTCCTATTTTCACTAGGTTCCAAGTCAAGTCTGTTTGAGTTGCAAGATGAGAGATAATTATTTCCAATCATTTTCATTTCAATGCATGTATACATACCACTTTTAGCAGTGGAACATGATATACACTGCAATAAATCATACATATATATATATATATATATATATATATATATATATATATATATATATATATATATATATATATATATATATATATATATATATATATATATATATATATATATATATATATATATATATATATATGTATGTATGTATTGAAATGAAAGTGATATCTAAATTCAAGTGATGTAAGTCATGCCAAGATGTTGTATTTTGTCTTGATGGAATATTCAAGGAGACAAGCTAACCCTTTATATCTAACTAAGTAACATATATATCATTCCTAATAATGGATGGCTTCTTCATTACCACAAACCATAAAGATGGTATTGAGTCAGATAGAAAGAGTTACCCTACTTGAGTAAAGGAGTTTTAGGTTTCTACTAATGTTTAAAATTTGACCTTGTGCCCAATGGAATGCCTGTGCTACTAGCCTCAATGCCTTACAGGAAGACATCCATCAAATATCACCAAGAATGTTAAAAGAAGTTTCACTCAAGCTCAATTTGGTAGAGCCATTATGATTTTAGGAAAAAGTTGCATTCTAAACATGCAAAATCATTACATTTGGTGGAAATGAACATAGCATAGAAAGATTTCACAACTTTTTCTGAAAATGTAATTTTTATTCATCAATGTTTTTTACAAATGCTCCACACAAGCCATGAAACTAGCTAGAACATAATTCATTATATTTTTATATTTGAAATCATACATGAATATGTGTATAAACAAAAAAGAAAAGAAGTGAGAATAGAGGTCAGTCATTGCCTGAATGACTAGTAGGGGTAGGAGTGGTCTTCTGGTTGTCATCCTTCTTTGAGTTTTAAGTCCCCTCTCCTCTTTGCCCCAAAACTTGGAAAAAGTGAAGTACAATGAGTTAGAAAAATTGTTCTAAGCAATAATTGAATGCTATCCTTACCAATTTTCCCACATAGATGCATATCATTTCAAACTATTAGACAATGATTTATCTCTAACTATTTTGCTTCATGTGTAATAATAGGGTTTGTCAATGGCATGTGGATGTAAATGTGGCTCCCACAAGGGTTCCATCCTAGCATGCTATTAAGGGACAAGGATAAAGGATCATCAAGGTAATCATGTTAATTGTAAAAGAAAACATACTACAAGGAAAATAGAGTCAAAATCATGTTTTGCATGATAAAGTTACATTAAAATGTATGTGCAATACAAAATAAGCATGATTAGGTCTTATGGAGGGCAATGAGCATTATATTTCAAGTAGTCATTAGAATGAGTGTTGATTGTCAAGATGGTAATGCTAATCAGGAAGCAATAATTAATCAAGAAAAGTGCAAGTTTCATATAGTGAACAAGAAGACACAAGCAACATGGAGAACAATAGAGTCACTATTTCTAAAACACATGAGTTGCTACTTATATAAAGGACATATTTTTATCTCATTGTCTTAAAGAGAGGATTATTCATAGATACAATAATAATGATGGATAAATGCTACAATGGGTTTCTTTTTTATGAGCTCATAACAAAGCCATAGACAAGGATATAGTGTTATTGCTAAAATATCTACAGTGAATCAAGATGCAAATGGATCATTCTAATTTTTGGAAGGAAACATAACATCTAACAACAAAAATATGGCATTCTAATTATGCAAGAACATAATAAATCTTCAGCATGAAGTATACAAAGAACACAATGGGCAGAAAGAACACAATAACTCTTCAGCATGAAGTAACAAAGTATAGGGTCTTGCTTCGAGAATAGCAGTGCTAATCCTTTTCATGCCATGTAATGTACAAAAAGAGTAGTATTGTCAATAAAAAAAAAGTGCAATCAACAAAAGGAAGCAGCCACAAGGACAATGAAATGGTAATGTAATTTACAATTATTGATGTTATTAAGGTCAGATGCCAAATGAAGGAGATAATCATGGACAAAAAAACATAATAGTGATCAAAATCTAATAATAGTCAAGAGTAGTAGAGAAACCCTCATGCTGAGAAGAGTAAAAATTCTATGAATGTAGTCAAGAACTATGATAATAGGAGTTTTACACAAGAGCATCAATTATGAATACATGAAATGATAATTTGAGATTTAAAATCAAGGAGGTTGAAGAGACATTACATTATGATCTTGCAAATTTCTAAATGATTGAGTTGAATCAAATAAAAACATATAGTGACTTCCAAGTAAAAAGACAACTAGCATATCTAATAGTGTTGGTGCTACTATAGAAACAACAAAGTTTTGGAAATAAGGAAAGAACATCAATGGTACAATTATCTATATAAATTATTAATTTTTTGTTGCAAATTTGATAGTAAGCTCACAAGTGATAATGAGTAGACAATGCAATAGCAATGTTGCATTAAACATGATTTGTGATAGACATTAAGTGATAGCCTCACATGGTAATATGGACAGTATTTTTGGAAGTAATGTAAGTCATGACATATAAAAATATAGCCTCCATGAGTAGATTTGTGGCATAGGTGAAAACCCATGTGTTTCTAAAACCCCTCATAAATTCTAAGAGCTTCAAGAGTTGTAGCCATAGTTTTTTTTTACAAAACAAAGGAAGCATGAGGTTTGTTTTACCCAGAAATATCCAGCCACGTCTCAAAAAAACCCTCAATAAAAAGGCCCAAAATCCTATACAAGAGTCCCATTTGATAGCAGAGACTGAGATTATTTGGTAATTTTCAAAGTATTGCAATTTAATAGACCCGTGATATGAGAAGAAACAAGAGAAAGATACAATGCTTGAAAGAAATATATAAATTATGGTTCAGACCATGTTGCAACTAGAGAAACAAAGAAATCTAAAGCTCCCATTACTGCAAATTGTTTTACATAGGAAAATCTCAAAAAAGAAGAATCCTTTTCAAGTATCTCACCATGGCAAATGCACGAATAAATAGAGATCGATACAAAGGATAGTCCATGAAGTAGAAAATATCACCTATCAAAAGCTATGAACTATTTGAAATAGTTGCAGGCTATCATCAACAGAGCAGTCTCAAAATTACAAAAAGCCCTAGTTTTTCTCCAAACCCCATGGTGGCTCCAAAAAGGTCGATGGTTGAAAATGAAGTGAGGTTGTATTTTTATTTTAGGGTTTCTCTTTATGCCCTATAAGTGTCAATGAGGAAGAATGTTAGTTGGCCTTAGTTTCATTTAAAATATTCCCTAACTAATACCCACATGGGTATTTTTCTCATATATTTTGTATTATGTATTTTAATTATTTAAAACATATTAATAAATGATTTATTTATTAATCATTTTATTAATGTGAATTAAATGATACAAAATATGGAAAAGCACATTTGTTTTTTATCTTAGTCATTTGCACAGTTATCATGTGTAAAATATTTACTAAGAGTTATTTTATAAAACACTTATGAAAATGTTATTTTTGAGTGAAAAATAGGAAAATATGTGCTTTAAAGAAGAAGTCGTAGAGAGATGGAATTGACGAAACATTTATGAGTTGACCAAGTTTCTAGGGGGAGTTCAGTTGTGGACATGTGGAGAGGATTTGGGGAAGTTTATTACTAAGTTTGGAGAAGTTGGAGAATTTTTTGGAAGTCTTCATGATGTTGGATGAGGTGGCTATACTTTTTCTTCAAGCACATGTCTTTTAGAGGAGATTCAAGTGCTATATTTTGGCCTATTTTTCTGCATCTGACCCAGCTGATTGGAATGGGTTTTGTACTTATAAGTTTTTTGCTACTCATTTGGGAGAGTTCTTCCTTATGTATTTTATGCATTTAGTGACTTGGAGAGTCCTTTTGTAGATTTATGCATATTTTTGGTAACTCACTTTGGGAATTAAATATAGATTAAACCTTGGATGTCATTTGTGACTCAATCTTTGCCATCTTATTCTTGTAGATTTGTGTGTGCTTTTTTGTTTGATAAAGCTACTTGTGAAATTCTTACTTTTCCTTGGATTTTATCACCTTGTACACAATTAGTATGTTCATGTAGGTTACTAAGTGATTCTTGAAAGTGCATGTGGTTCCTCAATAGTGAATTTGTATTCCTTTTGTGGGTTAGGTGTATTAGGACCTCTTAGTGAAATACTGATGTGGGTAGTATGTTGCAATAAGTTGTCCAAGTTAAGTTGGTGTCATGGTAAACTAGTGTGTTCCATTCAGTGGTTTTATGTCCTAAACATCATTTTGGTGCATCACCGTTAATTTTTTATTTCAAAGTTTAAATTCATGCAAGATTTCTATCCCTTTTCCTAGAGAGAAAGTAGTTTTAGTAAGTCTTGTAGGTGAAGTATCAGAGAGGAAGTTATTCTTCTCCAGAGATTCTTTCCAAGTTTAGGTAACCCCCTGCCTAGGAAATTTCCCATGTTATTACAAAATACTAAGTTTTTTAAATGAAATTTGGTAAGGGTGCAATTTTGGTAGCTAACAATTTATCAATCAGTAATTTCTTGATTTTTCCACATTTCCCTATTTAGCCTTCTACTTTTCCTTAAATAATATTCACTTTCCCTCTCTGCATTTTTCACAATTTACATATTTAGAAAGGGATAATTGTCTCATTCAGTGCTTAGGATTTAGTGAAGCTTATTTGGACATATTCCTTCCAAATGTGCAAGTTTGAAAAGGAGGTGTAATCTAGCCCTTTTCATTGCTTCTCTTTTTACCATGTACATTTTTTGTGAGCCCAACACATGAAATTTTCATTCTAATTTCAATGTTAGATTCCCTTTGTGCATTGGATCCTTGTGTTTTTTTTTTTATATATATATTCTCTTTATTAGTTTCATGTGCAATTAGTTCATTTTATTTTGCATAAAATTGATGAGTATTTTCATAGCTCTTTCAAAGTTAAATATTTACATTTCTTAGATATATCTCCCTTTCATTTTCTTATGCATCAATGTTATAACATTGAGTCCTACCTATAGTATTTTGGTTAGGAGAAGCCATAGACTTATGGGTTCCTTTGATCCTAATTCCTCTTTGTTTCTATAGAATATTGATTATAAAAACATGACTACTAATGAAATTCCTATTATTTTTGAGAACAATTATTTCCACTCTTCTCATGATGAATATGAGACCTTCAGAGTTCCTCCTATGCAAGTGCAAAATCTTTTCTATGACTTTGAAAAATTTGAGAAATAGTTAGGATAAGAAAAATCTAATCCTGAGGTCATCTCCTTAGTAGAGGGTTTAAGGAAGTTAATTAACAATGATGAACATGGTTGATTTTTTGTGTGCTATCTCTAATATTATTATTAACAATGTCAAACCTATTAGAAACTGTTCCAATGATCTTGGTTTCACTCCACCTCCCACTAGTGTTGAGACTTCCATTCTTATTCCTACCTTAATACCTAGTGTATCCACTTACTCTCCACATCTTATGAAAACATCAATTCAAGACACCAATCCTACAGATGTTATCATTCCTTATCCTATTGTTACTCCTCCTTCAAGTGTTCCATGTGTTTTGCAGCCTTCATCCATGCCTACCTACAACAATGTTCTATTTTCATATTCCACCACTCCTTCCATTTTTCATAATGGGCCAAATATTTCACACATATCTCCTATCACTCTTTCTACCAAATCCACTATCAATATCTTAGCTTAAATTATTTCATCCTAAAATTAATTCCATGACTCAATCCAAGTTTAACATTCCTACTTGTGACATTTCTAGTCCATTTTCCTTATACATCATCCATTTTGTTATCCATCAATACATGGAAATACCTCATTTTGAGACTTACAATGGTAAAGGTGATCTCTTTACTTGTGTTAAAACATTTTGAATATTATGTAGTGACTTTTCTCATGATCATAGGTTCATGAAGAAATTTTTTACTATAACCTTTTGAGATAAGCCCTTGCAATGGTATTATTGTATGCCTCCTTATTCCATGTATTCCTTTTAAAAAATTGCTAATGCTTTCATCCAATAGTTTCAAATCAATATTAGTCTTAAGATTTCTTTGACTGATTTGATGCATTGTAAACAAGGTGTTAAATAAAAAGTGATTGAATTCATTGGTAGATTTAAGAATTTTTATGCTCAAATCTCTTATCCTATGGCTAATATTGATGTACAATATATTTTCGTTACTAATTTACAAAAAGACATTAGAGATAAGATATTGCTTTTTGAATTCTCTTCCTTTACTTAGTTGTGTCCAACTCTTCATAGTTATCAATTTTAGGTATGTTAATTTGAGAGAAATCCTCTAATGGCTTTGGTTGATAAGAGTGATGTCACATCCCAATCCTTCCAAAAATTTCAAAAACCCAAGGGATTCGTCAAGATCAATAATTCATCAAACAACATTGATAAGAAAGTGGCATCAACATCTAAAGGTTTGGCTCCTTTGTCACTTTTTTAGACCTTCTCATAATTTTACACATCTTTTTAAATCTTTGCATAATGTGATACTGAATTTTCTTAAAGATTATTTTTGGACCGACATTATGGAGACAAAAATAATTGTAACTAGTATTTTGTGTCATCACCAATCAAACAACACAAAGGCACATGCACAACATAATACATTTAGGAAATATATAAGAAATGAGATACAAATAGAGAAATTTCACAACAAGTGAATTCATTTATCACATTATGCCAACAAAGCAAAAAGGGTCATCTAGAGAAATATAAAAATATATATATAACAAGCAACACATCACAAGAGAAGTATAACACATCATGAAAACTTTAAGGAACCCATTGTACAAGAGGAGCTAATCAAACATATCACCTCCCCTCCCCATCTCAATCTATAATATTTAGGGAAGGTGGGAAACACACAAGAGGATCCAAAACAAGCATGATATATGGAATAATAGCTAGTTCTAAAAAAGGACCATGATATAAGGATGATTCACTTTGTTTATCACTAGAACCAAGAGATAATTATTTTGCAAATATGATAGGTAAATCATATTAAAATCAATAAGTCATAAATATCATCAGAATCACTAGCATGAACATCATCATTTTCATTAGGAACATGGAAATCATCATCCTCAAGAGTATCTTCTTCATCCAAATTAATTGTAATAAAATCTAAGATACAAATAGAATTATCATGTTTTTTTAATTTCATCTTTTTGAAATTCACTTCCTCCCTTGGGCTACGCATGAGTTGATTAAAGGGAAACAAAGCATTACTAGGTGTCTTAGGGGAGGAAAGGTTTTGGAAAGAATTCTCATGGGCTCTAGAATGGTGTTTATAGTGACGATCATGAGAACAAAACCACAACCAATTTTGTTTGAAATTTGGCTTGGTGTAGGATCAATCAACATCATGTACTCTTCTTTTGTACGAGGAATAATGGAAGAAACCACACTAGGTTGAGAGATAGATTCAACATAGCATTTATAGGATATAAGAGGTGGAATAGAAGCATAAATAAGAGGTGTAGGAAGGACTTCAAGTCCAAGGAAGGGAGATGGAACATTGTTAGGATTTCTAACCTCATGAATCTTTTATATTTTGAATTTTTGATAGGATAGAAATAAATTGTCTTTGTAGGGTTGAATTAGATAAGGAATGGAAGGACAAAACAAGTCAAGGTCAAATTTTCTTGGATGATTAATCGTGATGATTACTCTATTATGGAGAAATTATAAACACTTATGAATAGGGGAAACTACAACTTTCATAGAAGTGGTCCAAGAAAGACCAAGTCTAACTTCAAATTGATTAGAAGTTGGGATGACAATTAAGGTGTCTTTCTTATCAATTGTGTCCTCACTTCACCAATTATATTACTTGATTGTTCTAACTTAGTTGTCATAAATGACAACCAAACAAGTAACTCCCTATGACTGCACCCAAAATTCATCACAATGCCAACATTTTTCTCCCATTTATAGCTAGTAAAAACTTTTTTCTTAAGACCTCCAAGGTATTTTCTATGCAAAAATGGTATTCCAAGCCACTAATTCTATTGATTACAAATTATAATATCTAATGATCAATGTTAAAAAATAAAATACTTTTGTAACAACTAAGTTTACCACTTTTTCACCTACATAATGACATAAAACTCTTGATCATACATTTGGTAATTCTCAAGTTCTTAATAAAATACTCTAATTGTCATCTTTCCTTACTAAACACTAGTCTAATTATGGTGTCACTAGCATCATAATATACCTAAAATACTTCTTCAAAATTTGTTAAAACCAACACCAAGTATTTTATTACCTTCACTTGTGCAATTCAAAACTCTTTGTGGTAGTAGGTGACTATTAAACTCTTTCATGTCACCCATATTTGTCTCTATGGCTAGTAAACAGATACCACTAAATTCCTTGATAATCTTATAGTGAAAAATATCCAACATGTGGAAGGTCTTGGTGCTAAATTTCATGTACCTTACAATGGTTGTAGAAGTCATTAAAGAATGGAATTAGTAGTGGACTATGAATAGCATATTTGATAAACTAAAAGTAGCCATTTATAAGAGGTGTATAATCAATATTATTACACCTACATGAAACATATGGGAGTTACACTTGATTCCCTTGATCAAGTGAGTGAAACAATCAAATTGATATTTACATTCTAACTATGGAGGATTTATTCCAAGAGAAGGGATCATGGATTAGAGTTGGACTAGTTGGTGTAATGCCCCGCCAGGGAACCCAGAAGAAATTAACCTAAATATGCAACTTAGTTTACAGAATATATTTTTCTTAATAATTTACAAACAACAACAATGTTTAACAATGTGGAAGCAAAACAATATAATTTATAGCTCACATACAAGTACAACTCAAACATAGATTACAACTCTCAAGGGTTCCTTGACATAGATTACATAAATATTAATTACTTTAGTTTAGATTTAATTGTGAATCTCATATATACAAAGGAATGGTAAGTACAACATCGTATAAATAAAACATAATTACAACTGATACCATAAGGTATACATAACAAACCATCATCCACTACACAAGTCACAAGGTATGAAATAAAAAATCATATACAAGGTGCAAGTACAATATCCTAGAAGATAAGAACAAGTCTCCAATAATAATGAACAAGGAAGAAGGTATAATTGCTACAAGGATCATCCAGCACTAAACATGAATGTCAGAATCTCAAATGGTAAAAGAATCACTACCACTTGACCATGTGGAACCTAACTGGTCCACTCCCATCATGTTGAGGAGATAACAACAAACTCCACTCAGATAAAAAAACACCAAAATCAATCACAGTATAAACTAAGAAAGGGATCCTAAATGTTTTCTAACTCACAAGGTACAATAAGATAACAAGGTAAAATACACTTGACCAGAGGCAACCAACACATGTAGGAAACCTAATATGTATAAAGGGGAGTGTCATAACATGAGCCAACTCGAAGGTTATCTTGGTAGTCTCTTTAGACCCTGATGCCCTAGTGACTCTATGCAGTATTAGTAATCCTCTCATGCAGATAAGGTACCAACTATGCCATATCCAGTCCACATAGGCGAAAAGCATCTTCCCACTCCCATCCTAGTCAAGACACCAATCAAGTACTCAGGCATGGGTGAGGCACACATTATTTTATTAATTCATTTTAAACTCTCAATGTCATTTAATTATCACTTTATTAAGTCACTTGCAATAAGTTATCATGGTAGCCACTTACGGGCCCCAAAACCTATTGCAAGCCACTTCCCACCTATACACTTAGTTGACCTACCTAGGTTCACAAGTCCATAAATAAATCTCATAAATCACATAAAACATGCTAATCAAGTTCAGTTCCATAAAAGTCCACTGGAACAAAATACTGATTTTCGAGCCAAAACATCATAATAAATTCTCTCAAAGAGTTCGCAAAACCCTAAGTTTACATAAACATGGTTGGGTAAAATAATCGATACCATAACCATCACAAAGCATATATAGAATACACATAATATTAACAGAAAACATATCCTGAGCCTTGGGTATGCATTCCCAAAAATTCAACTATAACCCCCAAGTAAATGAAATTAACTAACCAAGATTTAGATAATAAACCATCAATTAAAATCAATTATTTTAAGATCACCTCTTTTCCCAAGTAGACTCTCAATTGATTTCAAAATAAAACTAATAAAACATATCCCATCCACTTACTTTATAAACATACACAAACATTTATACAACCAAAATAGATATTCCTTTAAGAACATTAATAATACTAATTAATTAACACCAATATTTAATTAATATTCATTAAATAAATTGATAATAATAATAACATAATTAATAAACACTAATATAAATTAATATTAAATAATATATAAATTTGGATATATTAAATAATACTGGATAAATTTGTTCTTCTTGGGTGGATATAGGTGTTAGGTGTTCTTGGGTTCTTCTCTGCTAATCATGGAATGGATGTAACTTCTAAATTGTTTTCCCACAGGCTTTGTGCTCCCCTCTAGTTGGGATTTCTCTTTGTATCTAGCTTCAACTATTTTGGGGGCTTCTTCTCTTCTTCTTCTAACGTTATGGGGCTATGAACGAAGTTTTTCTTCTTGGTTCTTTTCTCCGGGAGCTCATTTCGAACCAATGTACAAGATTTTTTATTATTATTATTATATATGTATATTAAGTGGCTTTTGCCACCTTGCTTTTAAAAAAAATTAAATAATAATTTTTTAATTTTTTTTTAAAAACAAAATAATAAATTAACCAAGGGGGATCCCACAGCTCCCACCCCCGTGCGGCCCCACCTTGGCTATCGCAGTGACTTCCCTCAAGAGCCGCAGGTGGGTGGGGGTGGTAGCCACACCCACCCTATTTTATTTTTATTTTTTTTAAATATTTTTAAAAAAAAATTATTTCTCTGTCAGAAATTTCTTTGACGCAAAGCAAAGAACCATTTTTTTTCTAAAACATAAAGAATTTTTTTTTTAATCTATTGTACAAATTGATTTAACAGTCTAATTAGGGAAATTAATTTTCCAATTGAATACAAGGTCAAACTGATTTAATAATCCCTCTTTTCTCTTTTTCTTTTTTTAAATTTAATTTCCAAGAAATTTCTTTTCCTCAACCAAATCAAAATATGAATTTCTAAATTAGAACATGCAGAAAATTGCTAAGAACAACCTAGGGTTTCAACATGCCTAATTTTTCTAAAATTTTAATTCACAAAATATTCTAGATCTGGGTTTCTCTCAAATTTTCCACCCAAAGTTTTAATACCTAATTCAAACCAAATAATTGAAAATCAAATAATAACAAAAATAAAAATGCAACAAGCATTCCAGACACAATGCAAACAATCTTTTAAAAAGAAAATTAACATGGGCTCTTCAAACCCTACCTGAAAATCCACGAGAAGACCTGAAACAACAAAGGTCAAATTGAAGACTCTACCAATCCAAAATACTCCTAAGCTTTGAAAATAATCTTTCAAACAATTCAAACAATTTCTCTCCAAAATCTAGCCTCCTCCAAACTTGTGTATGAATAATGGCTAAAAGAATTCTTAATAATGAAAATCCCCCAAACAAAACTCAACATGCAACTCCAAATCAGGAAAAAAATTCAACATGAAACTCTAAATCACAAAATAGAACTCAACTCACAATTCTTGTTTTTATCAATTATGTTGCATGACTAATTATAATTATAATAATAAAAGAATGCACTTTTCAATTTTAATTCCTGACTCAACTTTAACTTTAAATTCTAATTCAATTTTCACTAAACTAAATGTGCAACTTAAATTGCATTTTAATTATTTATTAACAATTATTATTTCCAACACTTTAATAATCATGAGATTGATAATTAAATATCAATCCATTAATTATGCTTTTAATTTTAACTTTAGATTTAATAATTAATTTAATATTGTATCTCCACAATTAGAATTTTTAAATTAAGTCTTTTTAATTAAATAATGTATTTAATTAATTCTCATTAATTAAATACACTCACACTAATAATTTCATATTTAATTAGATTTAATTATTTATTCACATAATCAACCTCATGAATCACTTAACCAAAAATCACACTAACCACATGACATGACAACATGAGAAATAACTGACCAAACCAAAACACCAAATTCACACTGAGGGAAAGGATTCACGAATTCATGTCACCTTAACGAATTCTAATAGGAAACTCAATCAGAAACTTGTCCCTTAGTGTAGGACAATAAATAGTTTGGGTTGGGATTGGACCTATGTGTTATCTCCCCTCTCTTAGCATTTGAGATATTGTGATAGGGCGCGTTCATCCTGACAATTCAAGGAAGTTGATGCCCGGTACCTGAAATCCTGCATAAAAGATGAGCATGTACATACATGTATAAATATATAACAAACAATGGCGGGGATCGACTGATCGTGTGGATCTCCCAAGCAAGTAACTACGACTTTGTCCCTCAACCACATCAAGCACATCAAACAAAAAAATAAAACATACACGCCAACCATACACATGCAAGTATGGTAGTAAAACTATAAATGTAAATAACATCCTAACATATAGATTACCATCATGAAATAACCATAACATATATATCATCATAAACATTTACATTGATATGAGAATAACCATATTCATCTAATTGTAAACATGTGATATACCACATTATCCAAAAGTTCATAATTAATCAAATTAATAATTCAAATATCATTGAAATAATCAACACACACATAAAAGATGGCCTAAACGAGTTTGGCAAAAGAACCAAAAAGAAAACTATGGGTGGGCACCACAGTTGGACCATGATTTAACTCATGACCTTTGGAATATATGGTAGTTTCTAAGACTTACTTGCCCTAGATACTAGATATTTGGGATGGAGTTATGAGTGTGTTTTTAATTGTAAGTACAAACTTCAAGAATTTCCCTAAGATGAAAAGTATTCATCGCTTTTTGTTATTTTACTATTTTTGTTTAGATCTACTTTTATTTTACTGATTTCTTTATCAAGATTAATTAGGAAAACAACCTTGGTTTCCTTTCAATACGAACATGTACAATAACATGTAGTTTGTGAAAAATTTTATTTTTTCAAATTGTAGTGAAGACCACGTAGGTTATTTGGTAGAGTTATTTTGCAGATGGGACAATATTCTCATGTTTGAAGAAACGTTAATGAATTTTTTAATCTAATATATTAAAAATGTATTAAATATTATGAAGATATCAAAATACTACAATGTCTTTTAGACCAGCGACAAATAAAAATATATGATTACAAGCCATAGAATTTTGAAAAAATATATATATACAACACTTACTAATAAGATCTAATACTATATATAGCTCTAATACTATATATATCTCATAAATATAAAATTTTATGCTATCTTTCACTTTATATATGTATGTTTTTATTTATATTTTGAATTTGAAGTGTGTATATAATATACACTCCAAATTCAAAATATAAATAAAAACATACATATACAAAGTGAATATATTTATGAGATGAATTTTTTTGTGGGTTCCATAAATTATAATCCTAGTTAAGGTGGATTTTTTTCTAGATTCTTATATTGCAATAACTTTAGTCAAGGTAAGAGCCCAAAAGATGGTACCACCATAAAAAGATGTGTACATGGTCACAAAGTTTCTTTCTACACTTGTTCAATTTGAGTTTTATAATTGTCTAAAATCAATCATATAAAAAGCATGTTTTGACCAGGACCAAATAAATTTGAAAAGATCTTGTAATATAATTATTAAACAAAAGTTTCCAAATGAATATAATTAGAATAATGGACTCCTTTTCTAACAAGAAGTGTAAATTGAATAAATGACACATATTTTTAACACGTGAAGATTCCTCGAAAAGGATGTGTACCTAATTCATGATTGACTTGTGATGGAAAAAGCATTTGGTGCTTTTCTTTAGTAAAATCGATATAGGGATATTAATCGATTACAGCAACTTGGATTTAGTTAATCATAAATAAACCTTAATGAGAGATGAGTAAACTAGAAAACATTATATTTATTATATGTAATGGAATTATTTAATTTTATTGTGTTTAATTTGGACCTATTCAATATAATGACATCTAATAATAAATTAGATAATTATTTTAAAAAAATTAATATAGATATTTCAAATATATTTATAGAATATCGAGAAATAATGTTTTAGTGTTTAGTATTTTTCTTTTATTTATAAGACACAATCAAGGTTGTGATGATTGTATTAAACAAAAAATTGTAAATTATGTAGGTATGCTAGCTATGACCAAAGACAGAAACCCATATTACATAGACTATCAAAATTCTAAAAAATAAAAGACAAAATTGTCATGAAGTCCAGCAAGGAAGATACTTGACAAAAACACTTAGAATGTTGATAAAAAATCCCATAACCACGGAGTGTCAAAAACCAAATAGAGCAGACCCTAACTGCCACATGCTAGACAAAATCCCATCAATATGTGTTCAACATAGCCTAGTAGGAATACCAAAAAAATTAGAACTTGCCCCTCCTTCCATAGCCTTCATCGTAAAAGGTCGTCGTGCTTACCACTCTCACAAACTACTCCAACTCGGGAGACTTGTCATTGGCTTCAATGTCAACCATCCATTTGAGGAAGTCTCAACTAATCGTTGCCCATCGATAATGGCACTCTAACTTGTACTCATCTAGATTCTAGAAATGAATGGATTTTCGGTCACATTAACACCCCTAAAGATCTTCAAAATGTCATCTGGTCAAGGAATTCTGACACCAAGCTTCGCCAAAATGACAATTTCCACATTGTAGTGTTTAGTGTTTTTAGATAGATGCATTTAAGATATAGCATATTGTAATACCCCAAAAATGGGCTATAAGTTCATATCGACACATCGAACAAAATCGACATCAAAGTCCTAACCAAAGGCACATCTGCACATCATCAAATCCTAATTGATTATCCTAAATTCTGCATCGGGGAATATTCCTAGTAATATTCCTAATTATCATAATTATCTTTAATTTAATGATTATTTGGTGACAAATCCTATTTATCCTAAAGTTTGATTAATTGAATATTCTCAATATTTAATTAATTAGATTTAATTCTGCCACTTAATTGTTTAATTGAAGTTAATTCTATTTATTCCTAAATTGTATTATTTAATTTTGACAATAAATCCAAAATCCTATGAATAATTGATTAAATTCTTATTTAATTAATTAAAGCAAGTTGTCAATTTTTAATAATATTGTTTTTGAATAAAAGTTTGAAAAATAATTGATTAACCCATAAATCAATTGTTTTATTTTTCAAAATCAATTAAGTTGGAAATAAATCACTTTATTATTAAATTAATTCATAAATAAAACCTGCACAATCAGAAAAGTAGACAACTATCAATTATCAATTAAATCTAAACTCTATTTTGAGTTAAACTCTGCTTTTGCATGTTTTTGTGAGTTAATTATCCTTTATTTAAAAATAACTCAAAAATGAACCTGAGTTATTTGAGTGATTTATGAATTTTTTTTCATGCACCTCCAAAGCCCTAGATTTCTATAAATTAAGGCTTCAGCTCATCTCAAATCATCTCATAATTTTGCAAACTTATGTTGGCGAATTGCTATCTGGAGAATCGAAGCTTCTTTGCGAATCAACCACATTTTGTGAGATCACTTTTGTTTTCATATCATTTCTTAGCTCAGTTTGCATATCAGTTTTCCATATCATTACTAGCATAGATTCATATCAAGTTTTCATTATCATCTTATTTGCATAGAAAAACCAAAAAAATAGATTAATTGCATTCATTCCATATCTAGATTTTGCATTCAAATCCTTCGTTTAGGTGTCGTCAAGGTCACTGATCTCGGTATAATCTGAGAATACATACTCGCATCTACTAGAAGGTAGTAAATCGCCTAGTTAGTTTAGTTTTTCAATTATTGCATGATTTCAATTTCAACTAACCTCTAATGTTTTACTGAAGTGTTGTGTCTACAGATCATGTACAAAATTCACACACACATTTATGGTGCCCACCGTGGGGCCCTAAAATAGGTTTCCCTTCATTTCTATCAATTTTTTATCTTTTGAGGTTAAGGGTTTCAAGGGTTCTAGTATACTCTTCAGGACGAAAAAATTAGCACTTTTTCTATCAAAACTGTCTGTACTTTCGTACATCTCTGCATGGATTCTCATGCGAGATTTTTCATTGTTCCACATGAAGTTTTGCTGGTTTAGCACTTCCTCACGCGAGACTTCATCTTTTGTCATGCGAGACCGTACTTCCTCGCGCAAGATTTCATCCTTCATCGCGCAAGATAGTGTTTCCTCACGTGAGACCACATCTTGACTCGCGCGAGATTTTGCTATAGAGACACAGAATTTGTGAATTTGTACTTTCAAATTATTGATTTCTAACGCTTACAGTTTGTTGTTGATTTGTCTTGATTTTGTAATTTCAGATGTGTGCTAAATTCTAGATTGCAAAGCATTGGACCTAAGGTATTCTTCTCAAGATGATAATATTTTGATTTGGATTAAAATGAACATCTTGCGTGTCTAGCTTGAATGCTTTTCTTTTCCATATCACACATTTCATTTGGGCTCTAAAAATGAACATAGATTTGCTTTCAGCATCTTTGTTACACATAGTAAATAGGCCCTATGAACACTATTCGTGGCTCTTGAGAGAGTGAGTTTCCAACGAAACTCTTCTCAACGAAGGAACCCTTGTAGGTAGGGAGGATACTGAGGGAGTCTCACGTTCCACTAGATCCGTGTGTCTTCAACTTTTGATCAAGGCATTCTCTCTCTGAAGAGGTTGATAGATCATAAGGGGTTGACGTCATAGATTTTTGTGAGATAATATTGGTCTTAGCATGTTGGATTAATCTGTCTACTTTGTTTGGGTTAAAAGTGAAAAGGCTAGGGGATTATGCTCTACTTCCTTTTTGGATAGTACTAGAAACCCAAATCCTTGAATCTGGAACTAGTCTCCATGTGGTATATCTTGTGAGTCACCTTTAGAGAGGGCTAATTGTAGTGGACATTCCCTTGATTGGGTCAACCACGTTGACGGAACCTCAAGCAGTAATAGCCATTTTCACCATGGTAGTGACAACCGCTATATAAATGTCCTGTTGGAAGAAATCTCCACAGGTGTGGTCTCTTGTTGGGCTATCAGATCTCCCTAGCAAATCCTAAAGATTAAGTTCTTGGACTGTGTCAAAACGCTGGTGCTCCTGGATTGGAGTTCGCCCTCTTGGATCATAAAAGTTGCAGAGTCAAACCATTACTAAAAACCCTAGTGAGGCCAAATTTTCATTTTCTAGGAATATGTGCATTATTGAAAAACTTTTTGGAACATACACAAGTATTTTTAGGGATTAGCACAATAAGTCACTATTGCTTGTTCATGCACAAGGTTGCTTTTGCCCTTGTTCATTATTTTCAGACGATTGCTTGCTTCCCTTGCTTGCTGTTTTATGTGCTCGATATCTTCTTGGTTGCTTAAAATGAACTGTTACATAGATCTTCAAAATTTTACATAACAATCTGATACTAAAACACTCAACAATTTCAAAATTTGAGCAAAAATTCTTTTCTGGTGTGAGAACTGAATATTCTATCAGAGAATAGCCAGTGCTATGTCTCAAAATTTGTGTCTTGAAATTTGTACCTCAAAATCTATGCCAAAACTATCAAATTATGTCCTTTTATCACATGATATTTCAACTTTCAGAGTATTCTTTCGTGTGAGATAGCACATTCTCGCGCGTAGCCTGGTACTTCCTCACGTGAGACAACACATTCTCGCGCGTAGCCTGGTACTTCCTCATGCGAAATAACATTCTCTCGCGTGAACCTGTCCTGAAATTTAAATAGAGAGCTTATTACTGCCAGTTAGTCAATGTTCTGTCAGATCTAATTTTTGTCGGGGGTCTGTATGCCTATTTTCCTGTTGCACATTGTCTGAAACTGCATGTTAGAGTTGAGAAATACGTCTTGGAATCTGTCAAACAAATCACTATGTCAAGAACAAAGCAGAGCCTATAATGAATCCAATCATTTTCCTAAGGTGGCCTTTTGAATCTGATTTAGCCTTCTGTTTAATTGATTTGAGTCTTTTTCATCTTGTGTCAAAACCTTGTCATAACTATCCATCTTCAATCAACTATCAAAATAACTAAGTGTTGTGATATCTTGTCAGCTATCTTTTGGGCATCTACCCATACATCCAGGGCATAGTATCTCTCATCTATGTCAAATCCAAGCTTCAATCAATCAAAACCTTGACAAGGTTGTGTCATCTGGTCATCTTGATTCAATTCATTCTTCAGTTGTCTTCATCTTATTCTTTTGCTTCATCCAAGGTTAATGGTGGAAACTAGAAATTCCTCTCACAAGAAATCTAGGGAGGTATCTCATACTTTACCTTTGACTCATATCCAAAGTCCAACTCTTGAACAACTTTTAAATTCTGGTCTTTACAAAGACGACAGTACCGACAACCTTCGATTAAAAACTGGTTACATTCCTCCTTCATCGACTCATGGAGGTAATCAAAAAA
The DNA here is from genome assembly GCA_027943335.1 of Chamaecyparis obtusa. Lineage (NCBI taxonomy): Eukaryota > Viridiplantae > Streptophyta > Pinopsida > Cupressales > Cupressaceae > Chamaecyparis > Chamaecyparis obtusa. The sequence goes on along the minus strand of BSBK01005981.1, from coordinate 1,563,486 downwards.
CTCCTCCTCAATCTATCCCAGGTAGAACTCCCACCATGTCTCAAGCAGGGAGAAAATTTAGCTCTCAAAGAGCTCAATCTCAACATGGTGCAAATCAGGAACCCACACCTGAAGAAATTTCTCAATATCAAAATGATGATAACTTCAAACGAATGATGAAGCATTTCTCGAAAGAGGATAGAGAAGCATACTTTTTGCAATTAGCTCATTAAGGAGCTAAACTTCCTCCCAAATTTAATGTTGAGGATATCATTACGCATGAGGAAGAAACTCCAATCACATCTATGATGAAACAGATGCATGCCATGCAAGTCAAACTTAATAACCTTGAGAAAGAAAAGGAACCCAAGGAGTTCTCCATGGAGGCCCTATGTCATTTTTCATTTGACAAAGACTTGTACATGCCACCATTCTCAAAAAGAGTGGAGATGCCTAAGTATGATAAGTATGATGGACACTCTGATCCTCAAGATCATGTTAGAGAATTCTATACACAATCTATGGAGTTCATGCACAAACCAACCTATCTGATGCATCTCTTTCCTTGATCTTTGGGAGGAGCAGCCATTCATTGGTTCTCTAGATTACCTTCTACTATTAAAAATTTTGAGGAGTTGATCAAATTGTTCTATCAGCAATACTCCTACAACATTCAACATCCAGCCACCATGATTGATATCTGTAATCTCAAGCAATATCCAAGCAAACCATTCTTGACATTTCTCAAAAGATGGAGGAAGAAATTCTCTTTATATGCTAGGCCTATTCCAAAAACTGAGAAATTGGAAATCTTCATCAATAATCTTATCCCAGAAATCAACTATCCTCTACAAATGCAAGATCATACATCTTTTGATAAAATGGTAGACAATGCGATCAAAATCAAAAAAGTTCTTGTGAAAAAAGGAGAAATCACACTTCAAAAGAACAAGTACGAATCAGGATCTAGTTCTAAAGACAAGAACAAAAAGTGGAACAAGAATAAAGGCATTGTCACAGATGGTGTTGTTGATACTATCCATGCCCCATCAAAGGCACCAGCTTTCAATCTAACTATTGGCACCCAAGCCATCAAAGCTTCAGAACAAAAGGTGCTTGAATCATCTCAAAAGAAGCCAAAGTATAGAAAGTGGTCCGCTGATAATAAATGAACGTTTACTCCTCTTGGAGAATCTTTAGAATCAGCTATGAGAACTCTATTGGCCAATAACATCATCTCTTTTCCTGAGATCCGACCACCTGATTCTGAGCCTAAACCAAAATGGTGGAGAGAGAATGAATTCTATGATTTCCATCGAGGTAAAGGTCACAAAACTAATAACTGCTTACGCTTGAAACATACTATTCAAGATCTGATTGATAAGGGAGATATCACCACTGATAATCATAAGAGCAATAATGATCATACAGCATTCACAGAACCATTTCTGAAACATGGTCAAGAAGTTTCATCTTCTCAACCTAATATGGGGGCAAAGGTCAATTATGCTTACCTTGGAAATAATGTTGTTATCAATATGGTTGAACCTTGTCTCTCTGAACATTGCAATGTCATCACAATTGTACAAAGATATAGAGATCATTCTTTATCTAACACAGTTACTTGATCACAAGCTCAGGCACATCTGAACGGACAAATCCCAGATTCATCACATGTCCCTAAGATGCCCTTCAATCTTTCTTCCGCTTCCAAACAGAAGGTTGTTTCTAAATCTTCCAATCCTAAAGATACAAGGCCTACATCTTATAGCATTGTTCAACAACTCCAACACACTAATGTGAAAATCTCCATGTTTGAGTTGCTTCGAATATCTCCAGCTCACAGAGCCATTCTAGATAAAGCTTTGCTCAGATCCAATGTTCCAGATGACCTTGATTTAGATAGGTTCCAGACTATGGTTGGACATCTTATGCCTCCGCAGTATATATCCTTTTCATAGGAAGATGACCACTCCTTGAGTCACCCACATAACTAGCCCTTGCATATAGAAGTCTTGATCCAGAACTGTAGAGTCAAATGTGTGTTGATAGATGGAAGCGCTAGCCTAAACATTTGTTCTTACAGCTTGATCACACAATTGGGATTTTTAGAATTGGCTATTGCTCCTAGAAAGAAAATAACTATCAAAACCTATGATTAACAGGAAAGATCTTCTAAAGGCACCATTGTATTACCTATCAGAGCAGGTCCAATTATCAGAGATACTATATGTCAAGTTCTTGATCTATCTTTGGCTTACAACATTCTTCTAGGGAGACCATGGATACATGAGATGAAAGCCATTCCTTCTACATTTCACCAATGCTTGAAATTTCCTTATGAAGGAGTAGAGGTCACTATTCTAGTAGACATATCCACCACTTGCAATACATTGAAGGAAAGTGCAGATAAGCTTGTGCCTAATAACAAAGAATCTTCCATTGAACCAACTAAAGAAGCATCCACATCTAAAATGGAAGATCTTGCAAAAGAGGTTAATATCAAAGAAAATAGTATGGGAGAATATACTATGGAGCCAGCCTTATCTTTGACATCTCTCCCTATCTCACCTAAGTCTTATGGACAATATTTGAAACAATCCAAACCAAAATCTAAAGAACCTCTTGAGGCATATAAAAAGAATTTTGTAGCAGAACAAGTCTCCAAGCAAGAATTTGAAAAGGATGAAGCTGTACTCACATGGCTTTACAAAGATGAACCTGAATCTCAAGTTGTCCAAACTAGTGATTCTACAGTATCCAAATATTCTTCTAAGTCATATGGCCTAGGAGATAAATTAATAGCTAAGATGGGATATTCAGGTAAAGGACCTCTAGGAGTTAGAGGAAAAGGTCTTGAGGCACCTCTCCCACATACTGGTAGAGTGAATAAAGACAAAGTTGGCTTAGGTTTTAAAAAGAAACCCTTTCACCTCAAAGGTAATTGTTCTCATGTCATAGAGAAGACCGCACCATACGAACCTCTTCTTAAGAAGGAGGAAGCTGAACCATCAGATAGTGATTCAGATAGCTCAGAACTCATCCCCTATGAAAAATTGCCTAAAGAGATCAAAGACCTTCTTGATAATAAAGATGATCCAATCAAAAGAATTAATGTAGTAGAAACACAAGAACCTACTATCAATCAAGAGATAGTTGCAACACAAGAACCAGCTAATCTTGAAAATAATCAAGAAGAGGAAGGTGGTAGTTGTTCTAAGATAGATTCTCATGAGTATGAATTCAAATCAGAATCTGAGGGTAACCCTTCTTGGGGTATTCATCCTGACTTTACTCATGTTCTTAGATTTCCTAGAGGCATAGATGAAGAATCTAATGACTATGAATGGGGATCCATTCCAGAAGAAGATGAGCTTATTACAGAGAAACATGTTCATGTTATTCACCAATATGCACCTGAACCCAACGTAAGTCTAGGGCGAAATGATGAACCTATCGAGTCTGATCCACCTATGGCTGAATTGGACTCCCACAATGACATTCCACCTATTCATGAACTGAATGTCTTAAGTTGTGATATCACCTTTGATCTCAAGTGTCGGGTTAGGACCAATGATGAAAAATCCATATCCATAAACACTATCTCCCAATCTTTCCCCACTTTGACTATCCAATATCCAGAACTTATTGATCAAACCTCCACAAATCCAAGCCATGGTATTTATACCTTCCCGAATGACTATACCCTTGCTTGCTACCTCAATACAGTTGAGCCTATGAGTACTTCCATTAGTGAACTGAGCATTAGCATGACGGAGTCGGACATCAAGTATCTTAGTCAGAAAAATAAAAATAAAAATAAAAATAAAAGGAGTTCTGAGGGTGAAAACCACTTTGTGGCAGTCTCAAAACCTACAAAAGTAAAAATAAAAGACGTATCCGAAGGTGAAAACCTCTCTGAGGCACCTAAGGATGAGATATTTGATGTCCTTCCGAGTCATTTACAGGACAAATCTCTAGTTCTAATTGAGCCCACTCAACCTATCAATTTGGGAACAACAGAAGCGCCACAGTTGATTCATGTAGCACAATCTTTATCAAAAGAAGAGAAGCAAAAATTTACATTTCTAACAGAGAAGAAGATCAACTTTTCATGGAAATATTCAGATATGCCAGGATTGGATCCTAATCTTATAATGCATCATTTATCTATAGCTCCAAATGTCAAACTGGTCAAGCAAAAGTTAAGAAAGATGCATCCTCATGTTGCACTCTTGGTAAAAGCTGAATTAGAGAAGCTCCTGAAAGCCAGATTCATCCAAGTTATTGACTATGCAGAGTGGATCTCTAATATTGTACCTATTTCAAAACCAGATAAATCAATCAGAGTGTGCACAAACTTTAGAGATGTAAATAGAGCATGCCCTAAGGATGATTTTCCACTACCTAACATTGATATGATAGTGGACATGACTGCGGGCTTTGAGATGTATTCTTTAATGGATGGTTTTTCTGGATATAATCAAATAAAAATTGCTCCAGAAGATCAAGAGAAAACTACTTTCACATGTGCATGGGGTACCTTCTGTTGGAATGTCATGCCATTTGGGCTTAAAAATGCTAGTGCTACATATCAAAGAGCCATGACATCTATTTTTCATGACATGATGCATAGGACTATGGAGGATTATGTTGATGATACTTTAGCAAAATCTATGCTTAGGGCTGCACATCTAGATGACTTGAGCAAGATACAAGACAGAATGGAGAAATTTAGTCTCAGACTAAATCCTAAGAAGTGTGCTTTTGGTGTCACTTCTGGAAAGCTCTTAGGATACATAGTTTCAAAGAAGGGCATTGAAGTTGATCCAACTAAAATAAAGGCTATAATGGAAATGCAACCTCCAAAGAATATTAGTCAAATGAGGACATTGCAAGGAAGAGTTCAATCTATCAAAAGATTCATATCACAACTGGCAGACATATCACAACCTTTTACAAAAACATTACATAAAGGTGTGACCTTTGCATGGAATGAAGAATGTGAGAACAACTTTAACCATATCAAGAAGTATTTATCAAATCCTCCTATCTTGGTGCCCCCTATTTATGGGAAGCCTTTGATCTTGTATGTCTCTGATACAAATACATCACTGGGACCATTGCTAGCACAACATGATGAGAACAAAAAGGAAAGACCTATATACTATATCAATAGAACATTGGTTGCATATGAGAAGAACTATTCAATGATTGAGAAAACTTATCTAGCTGTGATCTTTGCATCACAGAAACTGAGACACTACATGTTAGCTCATACCACACAATTGGTAGCTAAAATTGATCCACTCAAGTACCTACTAAGCAAAGCTGCCCTCACAGGTAGATTAGCTAAATGGGTTATGCTCTTAAGTGAATTTGACATTGAATATGTGGAAAGAAAGGCTATCAAAAGATAGGTTATTGCTGATCAATTAGTAGATGCACCTATGATTGATGATACACCAATGCAAATGGAATTTCTAGATTCCTCTATCATGACTCTTTCTTCTAGAGAATGGCAGTTATTCTTTGATGGTTCCTATACACAGAACAAATCAAGAGCAGGCATATTGTTCATAACTCCTCAAGGATACTCAATCCCAAAAGCATTCAGATTAAAGTTCCCTTGCACAAACAATATTGCAGAATATGAAGCCCTTTTGAATGGTATGAAAATAGTGATTGAATGGAGGGTAACAGAACTACACATTCATGGAGACTCACAACTTGTTATCCATCAAGTCAATGATGTGTACCAAACTAAAGATGAAAAGCTCATTCCTTACAAGAGAATGGTAGATGATCTAAAGAAGTATTTCCTATCTATCACATTTGAGAAAATTCTTAGAATAGAGAATAAGGCTACCGATCCAATGGCAACACTATCTACTTTATTACAGCAGCCTGAACATGAGCTATGCTACGAGTTCCTGGTGGAAGCACCATCTTATCCTGCATATGATTCCCCTGAAACCCGCATGATCTGCACTATTGTTGGTCATGATTCATCCAGATACAAAAACCTATTTTCCTATCTCCAAGACCAAATCTTTCCCAATACCTTCAACCGCCATGAAAAGCGATACCTTATCCGTAATGCCTCCCAATATGTCATCATTGGTCACGATCTATACAAACGAGGTCTAGATGGTATGCTACTTAGATGTTTAGAACGGGAAGAGTCTCAACGTGCATTAGAGGAAGTCCATGATGGTATTTGTGGGTCACACTTGAACGGTTTAACACTAGCTTGAAAACTTATTAGGGATGGGTACTATTGGCCTGAGATGGAGAAAGAGGCTGTCAAATTTGCTAAGAATTGTCAAAAGTGTCAAGTGCATGGCAACTTAATTCATGCTCTAGGGAGAGATCTAATTCCCTTTACTACACAATGGCCTTTTCATCAATAGGCATTTGATCTTATAGGAGCTATACATCCTCATTCTTCTAATGGACATACCCATATAATCACAGCCACAGATTATTTTACAAAATGGGTAGAAGCAGTCCCTTTGACACAAGCAACTGGAAAGCAAATATCTATGTTCATATTGAACTATATCATATGCAGGTATGGGATACCTCATTCCATAATCACATATAACGGTGGACAATTCAAGAACAAAGATCTAGATGATTTATGTGCCAAATTCAAGATTACACAACATTGGTCATCTATCTACTATCCCTAAGGGAATGGACAAGTAGAAGCTTCTAACAAGAATCTATTGAAAATCTTGCACCGTACAGTTAATAAAATAAGAAGAGACTGGAAGCTCATGATTAATCTAGCTCTCTGGGCCTATAGAACAAGTATCATAACACCTACTGGAGCTACACCTTTTTCTTTAGTTTATGGTTTTGAAGTGGTATTGCCTATTGAGGTTGAAATCCCATCACTAAGAATCAGAATGCATGGTCTAGTAACTGATGATGACTACAGAGTGTCTAGGTTGTAAGAACTGGAACTACTAGATGAACACAGACAAGTAGCGTATGATCATCTCAGAGTATATCAGAAGAGAATGTCTAGAGGTTACAACAAGAAAGTTAGACACAGAGAATTCCAGGTTGGTGATCTAGTCTTGAGAGAGAATCTTAAAAATCAATCACATCGAGAACGTAAGGGGAAGTTTGAACCCAACTAGCTAGGTCCCTTTGTAATCATTGCTACTTTTGCCTCTAGTGCCTATCAACTCTCAATGACTGAAGGAGAACAGCTTCGAGAACCAATCAACGTTCTCCATCTAAAGAAATTCTATGCCTAAGGCATTCAGTCTATGGTAAAATGTCCAGAAAAAAATCTTAAAAATCAGAAAAAGTCCTGAAAAAAATGAACCTCTTGGTGAAAACCTAGCAATAGGCGCCTTGATGATTTACAAAAAAAATCAAAAAAATCAAAAGTACAAAAAAAATTGAAAAAATGAAAAATACAAAAAAAATGAGAAAAAGAAAAAGTGCCTTGGTGAAAACTTGGAAACAGGCGCCTCGGTAGCAAAAATAGAATCTCTGTTAAGATGGTGAAAACCTGGCAAATAGGTGCCACTTGTTTCAAAATGATCCATATACCAGCGCAATCTTGGTCTTTCCTAGCTTTCAGTCTTGCTTTAGTTTGTACATATCTCCCGGTTTGTTTCTACATTTCCTATTTTCAATAAGTTAGTCTGTACACCAATCAGCCCAAGCGTCTATATCCTATCAATGTTCAAACTTGGGGGCAATCAATGTCATATCCTATGGTCTCCAGTGTATCTTAGACATATCATATCCAGTCAAGGTCCTTTGAAGCTTCATCTGAGTCAGTCAGTCAGTCTTGTCTCTAGAAAGGATTTTGCATCTACAACAGCGCAATCAAACATCAAACACAAATTGAAAATAATCTATGTTTTTTACATGCTTTTATCTCCTTGTATGCTTACTGATTCGCATTGAGATTTTTGCATATTATGTCCTTTCGAGCTCTTCGATGATGTCCTTTACAGGATTTAGAGAGTGATGACTAGGGGCATAATCTTTTCTTTGTCTTCTGCTTGTATGTGAAAATCTAATAACTTTAGAAATTTTGGATTGAAATGGTGTCCAACTGTAAGAGCCTCTATCTCGAATTGGATGGCCATGCGTACCTCAACCATTGATACTCAAAAAATTCAAGGAAGTTTGATCTAACTATTGTCTTTTTGAGTGAGTTCTTCCTCCTACTATGAAACATGATCTTGCCTAAAGGATGTGAACGATAAAGGGTCACTACAGGTAATTCACACTGGATTTAGAATGATCCCCTGACTGTTTGATGTGTTTGCAATGCAAGGCGTATTCAGGTCATCACGATGTTTATGTTTTGATGCTTATACAAATTGCTATATCAAAATGGACATGATATTCAGGTCATCCTGACATTTGTGCCTTGGTGCTTATATCTAATCCGACATTCTGAAAACAAAATCAATATTCATATATCCATGGTTTCCTAATCAGTGGGTGTTGTATTGATTCCTGTGCATACAAACCAATATTCATATGTCTATGGTTTCATAACTAGTGGGCATTGTATTGATTTATCCGGTTACCTAAAAATTCAATGATGAGAATAACCGACACATGATCAATGACTAGGTCCTAGGTCTTAGGTTGCATTTCATTCTGCATGTCTCTTTTCATTTTGCATGTTTGCATGATCTCACAATGGTTGGCTAAACTTCAATGCTTAAACAATTCTTCAAATCTAACAAGAGCTGAATCTCACATGAAGGTTCCTCCAATGAAATAGCAAGTAGAATCTTTTTTTAGGATCAAAATCAAAATCTGAGATCATTCATATTATTAACTACTTGCATAATCGACCTTCAATCACCATAGAAATCCAGTATTCAACTTAACTGACTATCTTACATCAAACTATCAAACTTTCAACTTGGTCAACTCATGGTTAAACCTAGTCAAACTTGGTCTCCAAGACCTCCAAAATGATGCAGAATGCATTTTCGAATGTGTATAACCACTTCTCAAATCAATTAACATGCCTCTAAACCATATGAATGCTGACTTTTCTTGTCAGATTTCAATTTTCATCCTGAAGGGGGCATGGTATTACACATCATTCAAAGTCTATAATCTAAATTTTGGAATCATATCTTTCCTCAGTAATCAAGACAACAACCACGTCTAGTTGCTGATTCATCAAAAAGACCTCATCGCTTGGGGGAAAATCAATCATCACGTGGGGCATATCAGATTCATCGAGATCCATATCAATCTAGTATTCTCTTATTCTTGTAAATTGTATGAGTTTTTGTAACTATTGGTTCAATTGTGTTATTTCCTTGGTTCTTCGAAAATTGAAGGGTTCGAATGTGATACCAATGTGATTCAATATAAGGACAATCGGGTCTGGAATCGGTCACTCACTTCTTTGCAATCATAAGGTTCAAAATCAAGCATTTTAACACTTTTTCGCAATCATCAGTTCATTTACTATTATAGTTAACATTATCTTTGGTCATTCAGGACCTATTATCTTCATATCAATTTCAATCAATTTCTATCTCATATCAATTTCAATTTCAAACATCAATTTCAACATTGTACACAGACTATCTTTGAACCACTGCGCTTCGCACAACAATTCAAAGAGGGGCAAAATGTAATACCCCCAAAATGGGCTATAAGTTCATATTGACACATCGAACGAAATCGACATCAAAGTCCTAACCAAAGGCACATCTACACGTCATCGAATCCTAATTGATCATCCTAAATTCTGCATCAAGGAATATTCCTAGTAATATTCCTAATTATCTTTAATTTAATGATTATTTGGTGATAAATCCTATTTATCCTAAAGTTTGATTAATTGAATATTCTCAATATTTAATTAATTAGATTTAATTCTGCCACTTAATTGTTTAATTGAAGTTAATTCTATTTATTCCTAAATTGTATTATTTGATTTTGACAATAAATCCAAAATCCTATGAATAATTGATTAAATTCTTCTTTAATTAATTAAAGCAAGTTGTCAATTTTTAATAATATTATTTTTGAATAAAAGTTTGAAAAATAATTGATTAACCCATAAATCAATTGTTTTATTTTTCAAAATCAATTAAGTTGGAAATAAATCACTGTATTATTAAATTAATTCATAAATAAAACCTGCACAATCAGAAAAGCAGACAACTATCAATTATCAGTTAAATCTAAACTCTATTTTGAGTTAAACTCTGCTTTTGCATGTTTTTGTGAGTTAATTATCCTTTATTTAAAAATAACTCAAAAATGAACTTGAGTTATTTGAGTGATTTATGGTTTTTTTTCATGCACCTCCAAAGCCCTAGATTTCTATAAATTAAGGCTTCAGCTCATCTCAAATCATCTCATAATTTTGCAAACTTATGTTGGCGAATTGCTATCTGGAGAATCGAAGCTTCTTTGTGAACTAACCACGTTTTGTGAGATCACTTTTGTTTTCATATCATTTCTTAGCTCAATTTGCATATCAATTTTCCATATCATTACTAGCATAGATTCATATCAAGTTTTCATTATCATCTTATTTGCACAGAAAAACCAAAAAAATAGATGAATTGCATTCATTCCATATCTAGATTTTGCATTCAAATCCTTCATTTAGGTGTCGTCAAGGTCACTAATCTCGATATAATCTGAGAATACATACTCGCATCTACTAGAAGGCAGTAAATCACCTGGTTAGTTTAGTTTTTCAATTATTACATGATTTCAATTTCAACTAACCTCTAATGTTTTACTGAAGTGTTGTGTCTACAGATCAGGTAAAAAATTCACACACACACCTATTGGCTATTTTAATAAATTATTATTTTAAATATATAATTATATCAACAATGTCAATATTTTATTATTTTAATAGCTTTATTTTCATATTAAAAGCAACAAAAGTTAGCATGTTGACCCTATAACAAAATAGTTCAGAGGTAACTTAACTAGTACACCATACCATTAACAACACATTAATAGTGCATATAAAGTCTTAATAGGGATCTGATGGTCAATGGAAATCTCATGGAGTCCACTCATATGGAAGAGGAAGCCTTGAGGGTGAAATGGAAGGAAAATCTCAAATAAGAGGAAATTTATTGGAAGCAAAGATCTAGAGTGCAATAGTTGAAAGAGGGCGACAAAAAAATCAACTTTATTCCACAAATATGCCAACAAGCATAGGAAAAGGAACACAATTCAAATCCCCAAAGATAAAATGAAATGGGAGGTTAAGGATGACACCTAACTAGGAATGATGGCCTCTAGTTATTTCTATCATGTCTTTAGTGAAGATAAGAGAAGTGTGAACTAACTTCTAGAAGAACAATTATTACAGTGTCTCCCTAAAGCTCTATCCCCTACTAACAATGCCTAATTACTCACCCCAATTACTGAGGAAGAAGTAAAGAGTGTTGTTTCTTCCATGGGGACCAATAAGGCACCAGAACTAGATGGCTTTCCCCTAGCCTTCTTTCAACATTTATGGGATATTGTTGGGTTTGATGTTACCATGGAAGCTAAGGATTTCATACAAACTAGTAAGTGGTTAAGGAGACACAAAAGCTCTTGTATTTCCCTTATTCCTAAGATTCAAGAACCTTAAAGAATCATCAACTTCCAACCTATTAGCTTGTGCAGTATAATCTATAAGATTTTCTCAAAAGTCTTGGTTAATAGAATTAAACCATTTTTAGATGGATTCATTAACAGTAAACAAAAGGGATTTTATCTAGGAAGATTGATCTTGATGTTTTTTCCCACTACTCATGAAGTTGTCCACTCTATGGAGAAGTGTCACCTCCCAGGGATGGTTCTTAAAATTGATATCTCAATGACCTATGACAAAGTGAACTAGGGCTTTTTATTTAAAGTCATAAAGGAGGTTTGGATTTCAAGACCATTTGATTAACGTGTTAAAGGAGTGTATAATGATTGTTAAATTTTTTTAATGGTTAATGGGGTCCTTAGGGGTTTTTTGGATATGTTAGAAGAATTAGACAAGATGATCCCTCATCTCTTCGTCATTCTTGCAGAGGTTCCATGTAGCAACATCCTAAATTTGATTGAGAAGGGAAAATTGAAAGGGGTTAAAGTTGCCTCTACCATACTGTTAATCATCTTGCAACAATTTGTATATGACACAATTCTTTTTGGAATGGCCTTGATGGTTGAAGCAAGAGTTTGGAAAGTTTTTCTTAACCAATATACTAAAGTCTCTGGACAACACATAAGCTATGAGAAGAGTAGTGTCTACTTATTTAATGCTATTAAGAAGCTATAGAACAAAATTAAGACCATCATGAGTTGTCAGAGTGCAGCCTTACCCAGAGTTTACTTGGGACTTCCCTTTACTGTCAAAGAGGTTACAAACACATTTTGGAACTTGATCCTTGAAAACATTTAGAAGAAGATTATAGGATGAAAGGGAAACTTCTTAGTAGTGTGGGTAAACTCTAACTCCTAGTGACCACCTTGCAATGTATTAATGTTTGTAATACCCGCCCCATAGTTTTTTTTTCAGTATTTAATGCCAAACTCTTTTAGGCTACTTTTCATGTGTGTGTTGGTTATTTCACTAATACTTGAGGATATGATGTATGACATGTTACATTGTGATTTGATATATTATGATCCATTGGATATTTATGTGATTTCTTGTGTTGATAGTTAGATGATTATGGTTATTTTCATGATGATTATCTACATAAGATGGTGTTATTTATATTTATGGATTTACTAACATATTGACCCCATATTTGCAGTTACATGGATGTATGTTTTAAATTTTTGTTTAATGTTTTTAATATGGTGAGGGATGGAGTCATAGTTACTTTCTTGTGAGATCTACAGAACGTGTTGATCCTTGTCATCGTCTCTTATATATATGTATGGACATGTTTGGCTTTGTGATGATAAGATTGCAAGTATCAGCCATCAACTTCCCTGAATTGTCAGGATGAGTGTGTCCTAGCACATATATCAATGGTAAGAGAGGGGAGATAGTATTTAGGCCCAAAACCCAACTCAAGCCTTCATTTGTCCTGAAATAGTAAACAAGTATCAGTTTGACTATCCTACTCAAATTCAACAATGTGATGTGAATTCATGGACCCTTTTTACTGAGTGTATTTTGATTGGTTGATTTTCATTGTGTATGCATTCATCCAGGTTGATGTTGTGTTTTGTCTCATTGAGTTTTAATAGATTAATTAAGGATAATTACAAAAGTTAAATAATCATACATTAAAGAATATTGAAATATTAAATATAAGGTTATATAATTATTGGGAATTAATAAAATGTCTTTATTTAAATAAGCAACTTAATTAAAAGTCTAAATATAACTATTGAAGATTTAATTAAATATTAAATCTAAATTGGAAATTAAATGCATAATTAATATAAAATAATATTTAATATCATATGCTATAAGTATTAATTAATTAAAATATAAATTATGCAATTAAAATGCATAAGTGAGTTAAGTGTTATTTATTTTTGAGTTGCGTATTTTATTAATTAAAATAAAATCATGCAAATTAAATGCATTTTTTGTGAATAAATTAGAACTTTAACTTTAAATTATAAAGTTGGGTTAAGTGACTTAAGTGGAGGATAATTAAATAAAAATAATTCTTTTTATTATTTTAATGTTGAGATCATCTTATTTTTGAGTTGCATGTTTTGAAACCCTAGTTGGTTAGGTTTTCTATATTAGAGACTTAGTGGCTCATTTTAGACATTATTATTCAATTAGGTTTTGAAGAATTATGTCTCTCACCAATTTTGGGATTAAGGAATTGGTGTTTTGAAAGCTTTGGATTTCATAATTGACAATTGGTCTTCATTATTGCAAGTCAATTTTGTGAATTGTGGTAGGCTTTTATTCCTTTGTATTTTTCCATTAAAAAGATTGTCTTCTTTGTGTTTGCTAGATTGTGTGAAGAATTTGAATGTTTGAATAAGGCATGTCTTATTTTGAGAATTTGAGAAGAAAATGTTTTTTATTATGGAAAACAGGTTTTGATGGGGCCCTAAAACCCTACAGAACTAAAATATTAACAAAGATAAAGCATATAAAGTATCAACAACATAAAAGCCACAGGCTTTAACAACAGCCCCCCACAAGATAGCAAGATAAAACCAGGAAAAGAAAACAGGGAAGCAGAACATAAAAACCAGGAAAGGCCCAAAGCCAAGAGAACAGCTCAGGCAAATTCTCTGAGAATTTTCGTAGCACGAATCTCCAGCTCTGACACTCTTCCAGCCACCTCCTTAAGGTTAGAAAGATCCTTATCAGGTTCCTAGATGTCCTTTTTCTTTGTGCTGGATCTGGTCCTCTTCCTTGATCCTTCCTCGGGAGACTTATCTTTACCACTGTTGGGAGATTGGTCTTCCTCCTTACTACCCCTGTGTTCCTCAATTTTGTTTATCAACACCTTTATGTTGTCATTAGAAGCTTTAAGAATGTTATAGCTTTGCTCTGTGATTTTTTGCAGGGTGAACTCTCCTCTTCACTTCCTCCACTCTATTTTCCATATCCTTTTCCTCCTCTATTTTCCTATTCATATTGCTACAATTGTCCCTCTCCAATATGCCCACTCTATATTTTAGCTCCTGGATTTCATGGTAGGTCCATTTTGTGGTTCTATAGCTGTCAATTGCGTTGTTCTTTGCATTATTAAGCACATCCATCTGAGGGTTCTCCTTAGTGATGTCGCTCAAAATAACAAGGGCAGGATCAATAAGCTTCTCCATTTGGATTTTTCTCTCCTTATTCTCCTTAACCAGAGTTTTCATCAACTCTCTCTTGAGACCCATCCTCATAGAAACATTATCAAAATTCCTCCAAACCACATTCTTGTCTTTTCCCCAAATCTTGCAAGTGTAATGGCCAGACCCATATTCTTCAAAACCTTTCTCATTCTCTTCCCCACTCCCCTGATTCTCCTCTTCCTCATCACTATCCTTCCCCCCCTCCTGCCTTTCCTCCTTGGATTTATTTTTGATATCTTTCCCTCTTTTTAGCCTCCTGAAAGTCTTGCCAGAGGAATCCTCCTCTCTATTGACAGGCATCTTAATAGAAATGGTTCTCTTTCCTCCCATCCTCTCCTTATTTTCCTCTTCTCTGAAATTGGTATCTTCCTCCCCATCAGCGCTTTCTCCCTCTGTATCCATGCCCTCTGCCTTCTCATTGTAGTCTTTGTTAGACGAGATCTCAATGCTCTTTTTAGGGTCGGGAGTCTCCTTTTTCTCCATTTTGATTTTCTTTTTCCCCTTTTTGGTATGTGGGGTAGCATTCGAATCTGAATCTGAATGCAGCTCTTGACTGTCCTTAGTATCGGATGGGATATAATCTTCTCCTGACTCACCTTTACCCTCCTTACCAACCTTCCTATTCTTAATTTCTTTCCCCATTGTCCTAGCCTTGAAAAATTCATAAATTAACAGCAAAAGACCCTCATGGAAACCAGGATTACCAATGGGCTTCTCCCTATAGTCATTGATATTCTCATTAATTGATGAATATAGGAAGAAAGGGATTGAAATCTTCACCCATACCTGAAATGGTTAAGAAGCACGAAGTGGTGAGGGAAGAGGCGATCGAATCTCATGTCCAGGGAGATGTACTTGATAATCACCCTCAATACAAACCTCCATAGTGGCTTGATAGAGCTCGGCAAGTAGTAGGTACTTTTCTTCACTAACACCTTCTTTTCCTTAGCATCCTTGGCAAATTCAATCACAACCTACCCAGAAATACATCTATCTCTATAGAATTTCTTCCCAATAATGGGTATACCCGTCACTGTAGAGATAACCTCCTCCGTCACCGTGAAATCCACCCCATCAATTTTTAACAATCCCTTCATTCCAACTCTTAACCATGATACACATAAAAGAGGGTTTCCACCCATGAAGCTAGTCGATGAACGTGGTAACTTCACCTTTTTTCAAAATGCTCCACACCTTAGAGCGCTGATGCCACTTCTCTGCTTCATCCTCAGGTTCCCTCCTGTGTCTTTCCCCCACCATATTTCCGTCCTCTCTACAAGCTTTTCTCCTAGTAGTGATATCTTTTGAAGCCTAATTCCAATTGATTTGTATGGTTTTCATGAAACTTCTTTTAGCCTCGTGAAAGTTATACCCAAAATCAGGCCTCAAAGTGTGCTGATGAGTTTTAAAAAGGTGTTTCGTACTTTGGCTATCATACTTACACATCATTTTTCGGCACTTATCCATAAAAAATAACCTTTCATAATTGACATTTAATGTTTCCCAATCTACCCAGGATCCTCTCCCCTTCTATCAAATCTAAGATTTCCAGCGGAATATTATGTCCGTCCGTCCATCTTTTCATTTCATCATTCTTGACTGCCCAGTTGGCCAGCCTATTAGCCACTTGATTAGCTTCCCTATTCATGAGCCACATATATATTATCAAAGGACTTAAGGATCTGAATGCACTCTTCAATGATATTCACAATCGTCCACGTAGGCTAATTCTTCTCATTAAGATAGTCTATTATATTCTTAGAATCTCCTTCCAGCCATAGTTTTCTGATACCCATGTCCAAGTAATATATGAATATTTGTCTGGAAACTCTAGGAAGAGGTTTTATGAAAACATATGAGTTTTTTTACCAATTAGGGTTTTGTCAAATATGGTAATTATTTCCCTCGAGTATAATTTCATGTATATATTAAATTTATGATTTCATTTTAATTATAATGTTATATATATAATTATATTTATTGCATGTCATATTTGAGGTTTTAAATATATTTGCTATATTTGATATTAAATTATATATATCTATATATGTTCTTCATCAAAAAAATAATATAATGTATATATATAAATAGAAATTTATATATATGCGATTGAAAAGGAATTTTATTAAAAAAATAATTTAATTAATATTTATATTAAAAAGAATATTTAAAAAAATGTGATTGAGAATATATTATATATATATATATATATATATATATATATATATATATATATATATATATATATATATTAAAAAATGAAATAAAAAAAGAAAATTTAATTTGGGGTGGGGATCCCATATTGTATTTGTTGGTTTGTGGTTTAATTTATGAGTGGGATCTAATGTTATCTCCTTAGTACTATGGGGTGGACCTCAGGGTTCCATGTGGTTGGGTGGTAGTGATTCTATTACCATTTGAGATTTCCAATGTTCTTGTTTAGGTGTTGGATGATACTTGATGTTGTTATCATCTTCTTGTTCATACTTAGAGACTTGCTCATATCTATCATATGTTATAGATTTATATCACATATCACTGTATTGTTTGAGTTACCTATTTAGAGATGTTGTGTATTGTACTATGGTTACTTGATTCATTATTGTATACCATGTGACTTGTGTAGTGGAAGTTGGTTTATTATGTACACTATGCTTGTATCAATTGTATCTTGGTTTATTTAATAAGGAATTATATCTTTTGATTTAAGTTGCAAATATTTGTATGTTAGTTTACCTTATGGTTGTTCTTAGTAGATTCGTTAATTTAAAATTAATTCTACATCATGGAACCCTTGGGATTGTTAACTATGTTTAATACTTATGTGTATGACTTATTTATGTTGTATTGCTTCCACATTTGTATTGTTTAAACATTAGAAAAAAATATTTCATCAACTTAGTATCATGTTTTAGGTTAATTTCTCTTGGGTTCTCTAGCAAGGCATTGCATCTAGTATCAAATCTCGAGTTTCTACACTAGGAACTCTGGGAACTTGTTCGCCCATTAAAGGTGTCTTGTAGTTGAAACCTAAAACAAACATAGATGCATAACCTTATTGTATTTTAGACTATTATTTGGAGATTATACATTATGTCCTTAGTTTTGACTTATTTTGAGATATTTTTTTATTGTTTGGTTGTTGTAGGTAAGATGCCTACTGAGAATAAATATGTTGCTAAAGGTTGAGGATTAGGCTGAGGTAGACAACATGGAAGGGTAAGACTTCATAGCCCTTCTATGAGCCTTAGGCATGAGAGTGTGCATGAGGAGAATAGGGAAGAGCTTAGTGGAGAGAAGCATGCTAAGTCTGAGGAGACTCATACTAGGTAGATGTTTCAGGCTATCCTGGACTGTCTAGATGATGTAGGAGCATCTTAGGTTCTTGTAAATCTTATATCAACTAAAAATCTTTTGTTTCACGTTCTTCAACTTGCAGTCGCTAAGTTTCTTTTAGTGTTCCTTTAGTTTGGATCATTTGTTATTGTACACCTTGTAGAGTGTTCATAGAACCATGTTATACCTTCACTTAGGTTCAAACCTTGATTGGTTTCTTCATTCTTGAGATATCTTGGACTCTTGGTGGGACTCCGCTATTCTTGACGTTCCACGACTAGTCTCTATTTTCTAATCTCTTGAAGGATTTTCCCAATCAACAAAGTTTTGTGGCTCTTATCTTTATGTCCCCTGATTTTTGGTTGACCTTCTTGTTGGTTTTCACAGTATGTTACATCCATTTGTGAGGGATTCTTATGATTTAGATCTTTACCTATAATATAATATGTTTCCTATTCTTGGAGAATGTAATCTTTGACAGGTCGACTTGATTCTTGTGAAGACTTTATAAGATATAGTAATTAATCCTTAGGTAGCTTCTAGTTGGTAGTCTTTTGGTTAATAAATTCAATGGTGGTTCGCAATAGATAGTATAAAAAGATAACCTCTTAAAGGTTCCAATAACAAGCATGTATACCTGGAATGTACGATTGCATGTTGTAGATGTACTGTACTAGATTCCATGATAATTGAAGGCTGGTCTTGCACTCTTCTCTCTTGTTTTTTGTTGCTTCTTCTATGTGACTCATGCTGCAAGGATCGAATTGGCTTCCTTGAGGTCTCTCTTGTCCTTGGCTACATCATTTGGTATCAGATAAAGGTTGTGTTCCTTGTGGAAGTGATATCTTTGTTCCCAACCTTGTGAAGTCCTAAATAAATTTTTTGTGGGGTGGTAGAGTGAAGATCTAACCCACAATTTTAGGGGATTTTTCTAAGATGGCTCATAGAGGGCATGCTAGAGGTTGGGGAAGGAGAGATGTAGATCCAACAATATTGGAAATGTTGAGACAAATTGCAGCTAGGTTGGAAGTTGTATAAATGGCCCAGAGAAGAGTTCAGTATATTAAAGATGTAAGTGATGAAGAAGAGGAAGGAATTGAAGAAGCTTTTGAGGAAGGTGAAGAGGAACCTAAACTTGAGAAAGGAGATGATATATTATTGAGATCTTTAGCTAGGGTTAATGCTAGACCAAATTTCAATCCACCTAATTATGATAGAAAGTTTAATTCAGATGATTTACTCAATTGTATCACAAATATGGAGAAATACTTTGACTACGAGGGTAATAATGAAGCTAAGAAGGTGAAGTATGCTTTCACAAAACTGAAAGGACATGCATCTTTATGGTGGGAAAAATTGTAGACCAATAGACAAAGAAGAGACAAGGACAAAATCAAATCTTGGGATCAGATGGAAATCAAGTAAATTTGTTTAGGAAATTGTAGAACCTCAAGCAAAAGGACCTTAGTGTAAAGGAGTACACTAAATAATTTTATAGGCTAGATGTCAGGTTGGACATACAGATGATTGAGAGATAGATAGATACTTGAATGGTTTAAGGGTTTCAATTCAAGATGAAATCAATTTGGTTAAATTGAAGAATATAGAAGAGGCTTATCAATATACCCTAAAGGCTGAAGAAAAACTAAACAAAAGGTAAGAGCAAAGATAAAGAAGAAGAGGTGGAAGATTTCAAAGGGGAAGAAAATTTGCAAGAGGAGGGAGATCTTATTCAAATCCAAGAAAAAGGGAAAGCAAAAGTTAAGGAATAAATTTCATATTGAAGAGAAGATATAAGTTTCCATAGAGGAGGAGGATCAAGTAATAGAGCATTTAGAGGAATTTGTTTTAAATGTAGAGGAGAAGGATACCGAGCCTTTGAATGTACCCAAGGAAATTCAAACAAGAGGACTGAGAGAAAGGGTAGATTTGTTTATGTAAGGGAGAAATATATTGAATCTTTGAATCAACTAGAGGATGGAGAAGCACTTATAGTGAGAAGATCCCTATGTCACAAGGAGATGTATCAAGAGTAGTTGTTGAGGAATAGTTTGTTCAAGACTAGATGCAAAGTTGCAGGGAAATGTTGCAAACTAATCATTTACAATGGGTGTTCAGATAACGTAGCCTTAGAGGAGTTGGTTAAAAAGTTTTAGATATAGAGGTTGAAGCATCCAAAGCCTTATCAGATTGCATGGATAAAGGATGATCATAAGATACTGGTAAGTGAGCAATGTTTAGTGAAAATGAAAATAGGATCTTATCATTATGAAGTTCTTTGTGATATTGTGACTATGGATGTGTGTCATATATTTTTTGGTAGGCCATGATAGTATGATAGACAAGCCTTACATGATAGTAGAAGGAATAGCTACACCATCTTTGAAAATGGGTAAAGACAAGTATTGTTACCTTTAGTAAAGAGTCCTAAAAATGAGATATGTACTAGTGTTATATTTTTCTTGGTAGAAGGAAGGAAATTCTTGGATGGCTTAGAGAATGATAGTATGTATTATGCTTTGATTTCTGTGAAGTCTCACTTGATTTTAGAGGAAGAACAACCAAAGGAAATAAAAGAGTTGTTGACCGAATATGAAGACATAATCTCAGATAATGTACCTGATGGATTTTCACATGCGAGGAGTATTAGTCATTATATAGATCTTATTCCTAGAGCTAGTTTGCCTAATAAAATAGCACATCAAACGACACCTGTAGAGAATAAAGAATTGAATAGACAAGTGAAAGAATTTTTGAGGAAGGGTCTGATTAGAGAAAACTTGATTCCTTGTGTAGTACCTATTATACTATCACCAAAGAAGAATGGAGAGTGGAGGATGTGTACTGATGCCAAAGATACTAATAGAATCATAGTAAAGTATAGGTTTCCTTTACCTAGGATGGATGATATAATGGGTAGTTTGACTAGATTGAGGCATTTCAAAAGGATTTATTTTAAGAGTGGTTATCATAATATTACAATCAAAGAAGGTGATGAGTGGAAGACAACATTCAAGACAAATGCAGGATTGTATGAGTGGTTGGTGATGCCTTTTGGATTGACCAATGCACCGAGTACTTTCATGAGACTTATGAATGAGGTACTGAAAAAAATATTTTGTAAGTTTTTGATTGTTTACCTAGATGACATTTTAATTTTTAGTAAAAGTAGGGAGGATCATTTTTTTCATCTGACATAAGTATTGCAATAATTAAGGGAAGCGTAGTTGTTGATAAACATAAAAAAGTATTCTTTCATGAAAGAGGAAATACTATACTTGGGTTTTGTGATCTTATTGGAAGGATTGAAAATGGATCTTAAGAAGGGTAAAGCAATTATTGAGTTGACTACACTTGAAAGTGTTGGAGAGGTATGATGATTTCATGGATTGGCTAATTTCTACCGAAAGTTCATTAGGAATTTTAGTTCAGTTTGTAATCTAATGACTGAGACAATGAGAGGAGATATGAAGGAATTCAAGTGGATACATGGAGCACAAAAGAGTTTTGAATTGCTAAAATAAAAGGTAACTAAACAACTAGTGTTAGCTTTACTCGATTTCAATAAGGTGTTTCAAGTGGACTCTGATGCAAGTAGGAATGCAATTGGAGCAGTGCTAACTCAAGAGGGTAGATGTATTGCTTATTTAAGTGAGAAGTTGAATGATGCAAATAGAAGATATTTAGTTTATGATTAGGAATTATATGTCATAGTTCAAGCCTTGAAGATGTGGAGACATTACCTATTGCCAAAGAAATTTGTATTGTATACTGATCCTTAGGCATTACATAATTTAAATAGTCAAGGTAAATTGAATCAAAGACATATGAGATGGGTTGAATTATTGCAAAGTTGTTGTGTTGAAACATATGAGTGGTCAGTCAAATAAGGTTGATGATGCCTTGAGGAGAAGAAGAAGGATTTTTTTGATAGAGATCAAGGCTGCAGTATTAGGATTTGATGAGCTAAAAACCTTGTATGAGAGTGACCCTAATTTTGCAAAACCTTGGAGAACTTATAAAGAGCCTATTGTAGCTGAGTGAAGAAAATGGTTGGATTAATTCATTTAGGAAAGTATGTTATTAAGAGGATCTTAGTTGTGTGTTCCTAGGGTTTCAATGAGGAATAATTCGATTAAGGAGAAGCATTGTAGAGGATCAGCTGGATATTTTGGTATTGACAAGATAGTGGCTTTGGTAACTGAGAATTATTTTTGGCCTCATATTCATAAGGATATTAGGAAATTTGTTCAGAGTTGTAGAGTTTTTCAAGTTTCTAAAGGGAGTAGCAAGAATATTGGATTGTATACACCTTTGACAATACCAACTAGATTGTGGAAAGACATTAGCATGGATTTTATAGTTGGGTTACTGAAAACACAAAGAGGTAATGATTCAATATTTATTGTTGTGGATAGGTTTTGTAAGATGTCACATTACATTCCTTGTAAGAAGACTATATATATGGTGCATGTAGCATATATTTTTTTCATGGAAGTTGTAAGATGGTAGGGATTACCTAAGAGTATAGTTTCAAACTAGGATATTAAGTTTGTTGGTTACTTTTGGAGGACACTTTGGAGGGAGATGAATACTGAATTGAATTTTAGCTATACATTTCATTCATAAACAGATGAAAAAACAAAGGTAGTAAATAGGATTTTGGGGAATTTGTTAAGGCGTTTGATTGGAGAGAAGCCTAGAAACTATGATTTGGTTTTAGCACAAGTAGAATTTTCATATAATAATTCAGTGAATAGGAGTACAAGGAAGAAACCGTTTGAGATAGTTACAGGCATGAATCCTAAAGGAGTGTCAAAATTAAGGGATATCAATCAAGAGGTTAAGAGGAGTGCAGAAGGAGAAGAGTTTTATGAGATTATGAAATTATTGCATGATGAAGTTAAACATCATTTAGAGATAATGAACCAAAAGTATAAGGAGAATGAAGATATGAAAATGAGACATAAGGAGTTTTCAGTAGGAGATGAAGTAATGGTTTATTTGAAGAAGGGTAGATTTCTAGTAGGAATATATAATAAGCTAAATATGAGGAAGTTTGGACCATGTAATATTTTAAGGAAATTTGACTCAGGGAATGCATATGAAGTGGAGTTGTCTGAGGACATGGATATATTACCTATTTTTAATATTGTAGAATTGTATGAGTATCATGAGACTAATATTCATGAACTAATTGGGTTAGATGAGGAACAACACTATCCTAAGAAGAATTTAGATGAGATAGAAGAGATTTTAGATAGTAGAATTGGCAAAAGTACCAAAGGTAGATAGTATAAGAAGTGTCTTGTAAAGTAGAAAGATAGACCAATTGAAGACTCTTCATGGATTTCTTAGGATGAGGTTGACCTAATTGGTTTTCCTATTTCCCCAATAATGTGAGAGGGTCCTTTTCTTATAACCCCAGGTGTATGATGTAGGAGCATCTTGGGTTCTTGGCAATCTTGCATCAACCAAAAATATTTTGTTTCCTATTCTTCAGTTTGCAGTCACTAAGTTTCTTTTAGTAATACTTATGTTTGGATTAGTTTCTATTATGCACCTCATGGAGTGCTCATAGCATCATATTTTACGTTCACTTAGGTTTGCACCTTGATTGGTTTCTTTTTTCTTGAGATCTCTTGGATTCTTTGTGATACTTCATTATTCTTCACGTTTCATGGCCAATCTCTATTTTTCAATCTCACAAAGGATTTTCCTGATCAGTGAAGATTTGTGTCTCTTATCTTGATGTTCCTTGATCTTTGGCGGACCTTCTTAGTTGTTTGCATGATATGTTACATCCATTTGTGAGGGATTCTTATGATTTAGGTCTTGACCTATAATGTATTACATTTTCCAATTCTTGGAGAATGTAATATTTGACAAACCGACTTGATGCTTGCAAAGGCTTTATAAACCATTGTAATTGATCCTTAGGTAGCTTCCAATTGGTATTTTTTTGGTTAATAAATTCATTAGTATTTCACAGTAGATAGTATAAAAATATAACATCTTCAAGGTTCCGATAACATGCATGTATGCCTTGAATGTAAGACTGCATGTTTTAGATGTATTGTACTGGATTCTATAATAATTGAAGGTTGATCTTGCACTCTTCTCTCTTGTTTATTATTTTTTATTATTGCTTCTTTTGTGTGACTCATGATGCAAGAATAAAAATGGCTTCCTTGAGGTCCCTCCTTTCCTTGGCTGCATCATTCCTGATGCAAGAGCATCTTGGGTTCTTGGAAATCTTGCATCAACCCAGAATATTTTGTTTCATGTTCTTCAGTTTAAAATCACTGAGTTTCTTTTAGTGTTCCTTCATTTTGGATCAATTGTTGTTGTGCACCTCATGGAGTGTTCATATAATCATGTTTTACCTTCACTTAGGTTCACACCTTTATTGGTTTCTTCATTCTTGAGATATCTTAGATTCTTGGTGGGACTTCACCGTTCTTCGCATTTCACGACTAGTCTCTGTTTTATAATTTCATGAAGGATTTTTCCCGATTAGAAAAGGTTCATGGCTCTTATATTGATGTTCCCTAATCTTTGGCCAACCTTCTTGCTGGTTTGCATGCTATGTTACATCCATTTGTGAGGGATTCTTCTGATTTAGGTCCTGACCTATATTGTAATATGTTTCCTATTCTTGGAGAATGTAATATTTGACAAGCTAACTTGATTCTTGCAAAGGATTTATAAGCTGTTATAATTGATTCTTAGGTAGCTTCTAATTGGTAGTTTTTTGGTTAATAAATTTAGTGGCAATTCACAATAGATAGTATAAAAAGATAACCTCTTAAAGGTTCCATTAACAAGCCTGTATGTTTGGAATGTAAGACCGCATGTTGTAGATTTATTGTAGTGGATCCATGATAATTGAAGGCTAATGTTGCAATGTTCTCTCTTGTTTCTTGTTTCTTCTATTATGTGAATTATGCTTCAAGGATCAAAATTGATTTCTTGAGGTCCCTCCTATCCTTGGTTGCATCATTAGGACCCCAACATAATAGAATCGAACAAGATGAGTCTCACCATTTGCAGAATGATGAGAGATAGAGATCCAAGAGTCCTAGAAGGAGGAAAATTGTAGTTGATCAGAATTTTATCATGGCTAATCACATGAGAGACCTCCTTAGATCACAACCTCCTTCCTTTGATGGGTCTGGTAGTGGCTTTAAGTTTAATACTTGGCTTATTGGTTTGGATTGATGTTTTTCTATACATCCCTATGGTAGTAATATGAGGGTGAGGTGTGTCATCTTATACCTAAAGGAATTTGTTGCTACTTGGTGGCGTATTGAGGAACATAAACTTGATCTTAGCATGGGTAATCTCACTTGGGATTTATTCCTCAAAAAAATCTGGGACAACTTTTTATCTAATTAGTGGAGGTAGTAGTGTGTAGATGAGTTCCACAATCTACAGTAGTTATCTATGAATATTCAAGAGTATGAGCATTAATTATTCAAGCTCAAAAAATATACAAGTTTTGTTAATGATTCATCTCTGATGGTAGAACACTTTATTAGAGGACTTAATGGTTGCATCATTGGGGGAGTTAAGGTTTTCGAACCTAAGACCCTCAAGGATGTGGTCATTACATGGCTACATTGGTGGAGACAAATTTGGCTATGGGCCATGGTGGTCAATCTGTTATTCAGTCAAGTGGTCCCACTTTTTTAGGGTCTAGGGGTAATCAATCTCAAGGAGCTAGGAACTCTATGAATCCTTCTACCTTCTTACAAGGTAATCAAAACCAACAGTAGAAGGGATTCTTTCCTCCTTCTCAAGGCAGTGGTTCTCAATCTAAGAACTTTTGTAACATTCAACACAACAAGATCAATCAGACTATTCAGCCTACACAGAGCTTCCATCAAGATTTTAGTAGAGGTAGCTTATGGAAGACTAGTGCACCTTCTACTAGGAGAGGTGTTAGTAGGGGAGATTGTTTTTCTTGTGGACAGTTTGGTCACATTGTGGCCAATTGTCCCTGGTGTGTAGCATAGTTCTTAGGACAACAACCAAAAACTTATGAACCTATAGTTGGGGATGTTGGTAGATCCCATAGGGTGTTTGCAACCATTGATCATGGTTCACCTAGGTACCAAGCCACTATGAATGGTCTACAAATAAATAACCCACAATTGGATTTTATACTCCTATAATGGGGAATGATCCTCAGAGTTGAAATCATAGGGCAAGAAGGGGTCCAATGGGACCCATACACTAAGTCTTTTATGACTTATTAGGATGCTTTGAGATTAAGGGATGAATATCCCTATTTTTGTTGTAGGCTTCCAGGAGTCAACCTAATTCTAGGGGGATGTAATACCCACCCCATAGTTTTCTTTTTCAGTATTGGATGCCAAAATCTTTTAGGCCACTTTTCATGTGTGTGTTAGTTATTTTAGTGATACTTGAGGATATTGATGTATGACATTATATTATGATTTGATATATTATGAGCCATTGGATAGTTGTGTGATATCTTATGTTGATATTTAGATAATTATGGTTATTTTCATGATGATTATCTACATATGATGATGTTATTTATATTTATGGATTTACTGACATACTAACACCATATCTATAGTTACATGGATTATATGTATATTTTACATTTCTATTTAATGTGTTTGATATGGTGAGGGATGGAGTTATAGTTACTTTCTTACAAGATCCACACAATGTACCAATCCCTACCATTGTTTGTTATACATATATGTAGTCACTTAAATCTTATTGGGAACTTCTTTGTTCCAGGGAGGAAATTTATTGGAGATAGAAGTATCAGGAGCTTTGGTTGAAGGATGGGGATAAAAACATAAAACATTTTCATTCTTTAGCCAATATCAAAAGGGTTGCTTCTTCTATTTTTAGCATTAAGTCTTGTAGTTCGGGCTCTTGTCTCACCAATGCCAAGAAAATTTGTGATGAGGGGGTTTTATTTTTTAAGAGTCTGTTAGCTCTAGTAGGATCCTCCATTGTAAGTGAAGATGGTATAGATTTCCTACTGGATTCTATTCCTAGTCTTATTTCCTAGTTGGATAATGATTATCTAATGCAACCTTTTACTTTGGAGTAATTGCATACAGTAGTTTTCTCTATGGCTTTGGATAAATTTTTGGGTCCTAATGGTTTTACTCTTTTATTTTTTTAGAAGTGTTGGGATGTGATCAATTTTGATTTGCTTCTAGCTTTGGAAGAATCTAGAAGGGAGGGTTTTGTTCTGAAGCAGTTTAATATAACTCATATTTCCCTCATACCTAAGACCAATGATCCCCAAACCTTTGCTGACTTTAGACCTATTTCTTTATGCAACTCAATCTACAAAAATTTTAGTAAGGTCATTTATTTGAGACTTAAGACATTAATCCCCATCATCGTTTCCCCCCAGCAGGGTGGCTTTGTTCCAGGTAGGGAGACCTCTAATGGAGCCCTGGTTTCTCATGAAGTTATGCATGCTATTGAGTCTTATAATACTCTAGCTTTTATTATTAAGCTTGATATGATGAAGGCCTATGATAAAGAGAATTGGTTATTTTTTATGAAATTTCTTCGTAGATTTGGTTACTCAGAGAAATAGTGTAAATGGATTAGGAGTTGTATTTTAGGGGATTCCTTCTTAGTTATTATAAATGGTGCCCCCTCGGGTTTCTTCTTTGCTACTCTGGGAGTTCAGAAGGGGGATCCTCATTCCCCTTTTTTTTATTATTATTATGGTAGAAGCTCTTATTAGGACAATTCAAGCTCAACACTATTTGGGCCTTTGGAAAAGGGTGCATATTCATATTACTCAAATCATTGTTACCCATAATCTTTTTGCAGATGATACCTTGCTCTTTGGAAGTTCAACTATTCAGGAGGCTAAAAATATTTAAAAAATCCTGGATGCTTATTCCACTAGGTCAGGTCAGGTTATTAATACCCTAAAGTCTAAAATTTTCATTTTCAACACCCCATAGATTATTCAAGGGAAGATTGTGTCCTATTTAGGTTTCTCTTTGGATTCCCTTCCCTCAACCTACTTGGGTATCCCATTTATTATGGGCCAAGTTTAACCTTCTTATTAGAATAATGTCATCTCTAGGCTTAAAGGTAGAATATCTGCTTGGAAGGCTAGATGGTTATCTTTATCTGGTAGAATATTGCTTGTTAAGACTGTATTGGCTGCTACCCCTAATTATTATATTTTTGTTCTTCAATCTCCCAAATTTGTGATCTCTCAGACTAAAAACATTATTAGATCCTTCTTATGGAAAGCTAACATGTCTAAGGTAAAGAAGATTCCCTTGGTATCTTTGAATAGTTTATCTCTTAGTAAAGATGAGGGTGGTGTTGGCTTATTTGATATTGCCATCAAGAATAAAGTATTTAGTGGTAAGATTGTTTAGAATATGTATGCCAAGCATTCATCTTTGTGGTGTCAGATTCTATAGGCTAAGTATTTAGATTCTTCTAATCCAACTAGGATTTTCACAATCTCTAATCCCCTAGTTGGATCAGTTGTATGGAATTTCATGATTTCTTCTAAAGGAGTGGTTTCAGATTATATATCATGGAAAGTACATTGTGGGGATATTGATGTACTTTGGCATGTGTGATCTATTTTATGTTGTAAATCAACATGATTGTGGGCTTAACTTCATTTATTTTGGCTTAATGTTTATCTTCACTAACACTGCTATGTACTTGCACTTAGCATTTTCTTTGAAAGTAAGGCATATCAAGGATGTCTTTACTTGGTGTTTGGTTGCTTCACTTGCTATGGCATTGCGCTCATCTCATATGTTGAGCATTGGCGCTATGATGGAGGGTTTCTCTATTTGTAATGTCCTCCATATGGAACATTATCCTCAAAATTATAGATTACTATTTGAGGTTGAAGACTAGGAGTAGCCATTTCTTAGGCACATTAATGATGATTTGCTGTCAATTATTTTCATCTTTGATCGTCCTCGCAGCTATTAGGAGAATTGTGGGTGAGGACATTTTGTTTCCGTAGGGAAAGCATATGATCTTCCCTTCACACATCCTGTCTATTTTTCTCTCAAATTCCTTCGATCTTTTATAATCTCTGTTTCATTTGGAAGTTATTGTAAACAAGTTTGTCAAAGTTGAGTTTTTGGGCACAAAGAAGCTGCCGAGGGCCTTACAGAAATATGATTTATGGAATGGGGTGGCATTGGTTGGTAATTTGTTCCATCATCATGCTTTACTTAATAATCATGCAATTTTTTCTATATATGTGAGCATTAAGAAGGCTCTCGAATGTCATAACTTCAGGCATGTGAAATCGACATTACAAGTTCATGGTAGATATTTGAGTTTGAATTGTGTCAATGGTATTCAATCTATGGTGTATGCTCTGTTGGATCTTCTTGAGTATGATGTTGGTCGTGTTTCCTGTTCCATTGTGGTTGAACCACCTAAGTAGGCTATTTTTTATCACCCTTCTCACGACATTGATTTGAATGCTTGATTTGAGGAGGTTGTTGCTAATTTGGATTTGCATTTGGGTTCGACTAATTCATCCTTGGCACTCATGGAGGACTAGTTGTAGTTTTGGCTATTTTTGGTTTTGGCCAGCTTGGCTCTCTCCAGATATATGGTCTTTGAACACTCTTTTTGGGCAGTATAGTTTCTTCTTCTAGTATTTGGCCCCTGTATCTTTCATTTGTATTATAATTGGCTTAAGGCCTCTTAGTTTTTTCTCAGGTAACTGATAGATTCAATGTTTTTGTCCTCTAGCCTTTGGCTAGTTGGGCAGGCTTTAGTCTGAAACTCTCCTTTAGGTTTTTTCTTCTCATATTCTATCTTGGGGGTAAGGCTCCCTTTTGTATTTACAGGCAAGGATCAAAGTTTTTCTTTCTGGTTCTTTTCTCCGTGAGCCCTTTGAACTAGTTAATATTAATATACTATATTAAGTGGCATTGCCACCTTATTTCAATATATATATATATAGGACTATGACCCCACAGGGTACCCTTTGTTTATTTTTTTTTCAATTTTAAAATTTAAGCATATTTAAATTAATATTAATTGATATTTTTAATATTAAATTTTAATTAGTATTTATTAATCATTTTTATTAATATTTATTAATTGGTTTTATTAAGTTAGAATATGTGTATATATATAGGGATGTTTTAAATTATATTATTTTATTAATATATATATATATATATATATATATATATATATATATATATATATATATATATATATATATATATATATATATATATATATATATATATATATATATATATATATATATATATATATATATATATATATATATATATATATATATATATATATATATATATATATATACACACACACACACACACACACACACATATATGAGTATATATATATTAATGTACTTGTTTTTGTTTAGTTGATTATATTTTAAGTTTTGATAAATATAAATTAATTTAGTTAGATGGATTATACTTCTAAATAACTTAATTAAGTTTACAATTGGTTGAGTTATAACCTAGGAGTTACTTGGTGAACTTTTGTGTTTGTCTTTTTATTGTCAAACTGGGGTTTTGAAGTTGACTCAAGAAATCATTTACCAGAGGCTTAGGACTGGTTATATTTTCATATGTGTATCTGTTGCATGCATTGTGTGAGTTATTGTCTCAATTTTTATTGTTCGACCTTATCTTTTGGTGTTGAGCTCATGTGCATTTGTGGACATTTTTGAGAGTATATTATGATGTTATGGTTATGTGAGAACTAGTGTGTTCCTTTTTATTTTATGGAATTAATTTGAAGGTTATTTTTACCTTTATGATATTACTTGATTTATGAGCTTAGGTAGGTTATCTAGGTGTATAGATGGGGAGTGGCTTGCAATGGGGATTGGCTCCCTAAAGTGGTTTCCAGGGTAACTCATTGTAAGTAGTTTAATAAGTGATAACTTTATACGCTGATGAGGTTTTAAAATGAATTAATAAGATATTCTATGTTCCTCTCCCATACCTTGAGCGCTAGTATAGGCTATGATGGAGTGCGATATGATGCTTGCATGTCCAGTGAGACGTTGAGGTTTGACATAGTTAGTATCTTTGTATGTATGATATGTTTACTGATATTGCATATGGTCACTTGGGGGTCAGGGTCTAGAGAGACTGCTAGGGTAACTCAAGGGTTAGACGTATGTGATGACACTTCCCTATATGCATCTTAGGTTTCCTACATGTGTCAGACGCCTCCGGATTAGTGTGTAGAACCTATTGTGACATAAAGATTTTAGAATCCCATGTTGGTTTGTGCTCTGATTTTTGAGTGGGGTTTGATGTTATCTCCTCGACATGGTGGGGTGGACCTTAGGGTTGCATGTTGTAGGGTAGTAGTGATTCTATTACCATTTGAGAGTTTTGACATTCTTGTTCAATTGTTGGATGATACTTGATGTTGTTACCTTCTTCTTGTTCATCATTGGAGACTTTCTCATATCTATCATATGTTGTATATTTGTATCATATATCAGTGTATTGACTAAGTTACCTATTCATAGATGTTGTATATTGTACTATGGTTACTTGATTCATTATTGTATACCCTACAACTTGTGCAGTGGAAGTTGGTTTATTATGTACACTATGGTTGTATCAATTGTATCTTGGTTTATTTAATAAGGAGTTGTATCTTGTGATTTAAGGTGCAAATATTTGTATGTTATTTTACCTTATGATTATTCTTAGTAGATTAGTTAATTTAAAAGTAATTCTACATCATGGAACCCTTGGGATTGTTAACTATGTTACTTACTCTAGCTTGTGTTATGCTTCAATTACTTCCACTCAAATAATAGAAGCCCCCTTCAACTCTAGTTAATACATAGTCACTTGAAAGCTACACATAAGGTAAAAAAGTTTCAAAATGAAGTGGAATAAAACCATGCATAAATGAGATTGCATTATATGATTCCCATATTACTCATCATAACCATGCAAAATCCACACACACACATGAACAATTGGATTTTAACTTTACAATTCATCATTCATAAACATTGACATCACATTATAATATAACACATTTGTGATTTGAACATTAGTTTTAAAAAATTTAAATGACAATCTCAATACAACAAACACCAAATCATTGACAATCATAATTTTAAAATTTGACCTCAATGTCCATAGAATCCATTAAAAATTCCTAAAATAATATTCTTGCACAAGCTCTTTAGCTTGGGTGATAAAACAAGCTTGTTGCATCACTTTCCCCTTTAAGAAAGTTTATACATGAACTTTTAAAAAAATAACTACGGATAGAACTTAATTTCACGTCTTTAATATTCCTAGGTCATATTGTAGAAATTGGATCCATGCTAGTTCTACTAAACCTTAACTTGCTCAATTTCTCTCTCACAAATAAGATCATACACAAATCCTTAAAGGGTCCTTAGAGATGAATAGTGCTTACAAACATGAATAGTGCCTACTTAGCACTTTTTAATTCTCTCTTTCAAAATACTTCACAACAAACCATTCATTGCCTAAGTTTTGAAGGTACAAGTGGTTGCATGTTCCTTATTATTTAGGAAAATGCATAATTTTATTTTTTATAGTTGATGAAGCAAGGAAATTCATTTTTTTAGCTATGGATGAAGAGGTTTGGAATTATGTAGCCACTACATAAGCACAAATGTACCACATGGTTGTATATTTTTTCTCTTTATATTTTCTTAAAATTATATTATAAAACTAAAATTTATAATTTCATAATTACTTAAAAGTAGGAAAATAATACATCCTAGGACCATTGAAACCCAAATAGTTCCTAAAAAAATACAGTAGTGGTTGTTGAAAAAAATTAACATGGTGTAATTGTTGCATGCATGGGATCTTTAGTTAGTCCCTTTGTATGTATAAATGAATCAAACAATTTGTCACTATCATTTGGCACTCAAATTGTTCTACTCACTCTAGATTCTACTTTAGTCTTTGTCATCTGACTACCTAGGAAACCCAAATAGTTCTTGAAAAAATGTAGTAGTGGTTGTTGAAAAAAATTAACATGGTGTAATTGTTGCATGGGATCTTTAGTTAGTCCCTTTGTATGTATAAATGAATCAAACAATTTGTCACTATCATTTGGCACTCAAATTGTTCTACTCACTCTAGATTATACTTTAGTCTTTGTCATTTGACTACCTATGAAACCCAAATAGTTCCTAAAAAAATGTAGTAGCGGTTGTTGAAAAAAATTAACGTGGTGTAATTGTTGCACGAGATCTTTAGTTAGTCCCTTTGTATGTATAAATGAATCAAACAATTTGTCACTATCATTTGGCACTCAAATTGTTCTACTCACTCTATATTCTACTTTATTCTGTCATTCGACTACCTATGACATCACAAAACTCACATTTTTGTCCCTCTAATAAGAGCACATATTATAGCATCCCTATTAGTTAAAAGTTGATTTTTTCAATTTTGATGCCTACCTTTTCTACTTTAGTTCATATCACTATTTTTGATTAAGGTAAAAAC
Organism: Chamaecyparis obtusa; assembly: GCA_027943335.1. NCBI lineage: Eukaryota > Viridiplantae > Streptophyta > Pinopsida > Cupressales > Cupressaceae > Chamaecyparis > Chamaecyparis obtusa. Next base: position 1,529,842 of record BSBK01005981.1, on the reverse strand, counting down.
AAGTTTTGAATGGAACCCGAAACCATTTACATTAAAGCATAAAGATATAGCATGAAAGTTTTCCAAAAAGAAATGTCTGCTGGAAAAAACAAAAGTAGGACCCAAAACACCCCTAGATACGACAACGAAAGCAAAGAAAAATAGTTACTAGCACTACTACCAGCAACACCCAGCTACCAACCAGACCATACTATTTATTTTTTTATCATTTTCTCCACCTTCATCTTCAGGTCCTCCATCTTCTAGATAGCATCTTTCAAGTCCTACAGTTCCTTTGGCTTTTTTAGGGATCTTCCTCTGAGTGCACCCTCTAGTTCTCATTCCTCGACCAACATTCCCAACATTCCTCCTCAATTGTTATAGTCGTATTTTCCAGCTGGCTTTTTTCCAGGTAGTTGTGTAGCATATTGAGGTTCATGACAACCACACTAAGACCCTCATTGCTATGACTCAGGACCTCGTTAGTCATGTTCCCATTGTTACTGACTTTAGCCTTTATGTCTTTGACCTTGTTTTCAACTATCTTATTAACTTCAGCAGCTATATCCTCATTCCAGTTTTTATTTTTTACCTTATCCAACTTTTTATTCTCTAGCTTAGTGGTCAGGGTAAGCTAATTGCAATAAACACAAGAGTAGTTACAACATGAAATATAAATAACAAGCAACAAAAGTACAACACAACATACTATAAATCATTACTAGACTTGTATTCACACATCCACCATATATACTATGCATGTTTCTCATATAATTCACTAATGAAATCTTTCCAATCTCTTTTTTAAGGTTTGCTCAGCATTAAAATTGAACTCTTCAAGGCAAGCCCTTATCTTAGGGGTGTCCATGACACTCCTTTCTCATATATCACAAACTAAACATAGTTGTAGAGTTGTAAACAATGAACTTGTAACTATATAAGACAACATTGCAACATATGGAGACTATTTTGGTCATACAACCAATCAATCGATGTTAGAATGGACAAATTCAAATGCAATGTCATTTTAAGGACTTAATGTCAACTAGTAATAAATATGGAGAAAAATGATGAATTGCTAATACTAATTTCTAATTAAATGTACTGAAGGACACAATTAGAACAAATCAACACTAATTAGACAAATGACTAATCTCTTGGAACCTTATTCTCTTGTTCTTTTCTTTCTATGAAGAAACTTTTTTCTTTCTTTAATTAAAGAACTCTTCTTTTTCTATGAGCAATTTTTTTTCTTTCTTTAATTAAATAAATACAAACATGTTAAATATTTTACTAAGCTTATATTTAATTAAAATATTTCCAAAGATAAAATAATCTCAGAACTTAATATTATTATTTTATTTCTATAATGTCAAAATTATTGACATCGTATTTTTTTATTTTATTTTTGATCGATAAAAGGCCGAAGCCCTGAAGAGTTTTTTATTAATATAAATAAATATTTTACAGTGTGACCCTGCTCGCTACAGGCACTGGTAGGAAAGAGCGGGGTTGAGAAAACCTCCAGCCTAGCCCGGGACCATAGGTCTTGTCCTTATACAAAATTAACATGGGCATACCCACGACTCGTATCATGATGAGATTTATTAAATACAAAATTTCCGTAGGCATACCCACGGTTCGATATTCATCAAGATATGTGCTTTCATACATGGGCATACCCATGTCCCGTATATTCTCGATAAATGTTATCTTTAAGAAACATGACCTAATAGTTATACATCGAATAATGAATATACATGGGTTGAATCAATAATGTTGATAAAATGAAATCACTGACCCTCTTGCTTTGTCGAGAAAGGTTCTTGAGTATCCTAATGATGAGTCCTTCCTCATCAAGATATCTGAATTAGCAATGGATTGTTTATCCATTCTAATTAACAATCCACTATCTGCCAATGTTAGTAGAGAATAGAATTTAAATAATAGCAATCCTATTTTGCAGAGCTCCATACTTATTCTGAAAGCCGGCTTGCCATAATGGGCTAGAATTAACATTATTACCTTACATTTATATGTGCTACCAAATTATAACTCAGTGATAATCTGCACCTCAGCTAGAATGAAAAAACATTCAACTAGATTAAATCTAACTCTGTTCTAATAAGTAAGGAAATATATAGATCAGAAAACACATAAATCTATATAAACATATGTATATGTTAAAAGGAAGGATGAATGAATGAATACATGATAAAAGTCTTAACATATATCAATATATGTATTTCAACAATATATATAGAAATATATGTGTCTGATATAAAGAAATCTGGAAAGACAGGGCTAGAAGATAGATATATAAGTTTCTATATTTAAGTTACTATATAGATACATATATATCCAAGCAGAGATGCCTTCAACCCGACTATCAAACCAGACGTGGCCACCAAGTCACACATAGGACCTAAATATTGCAGGTTTAAGAGAAAAAAAAAATCCTACATCGAGCAAAATGAGTACATATTCAAATTGAGTATACTAAAGAGAGGTTTGCTTCACTGAAGGGAGTGGAAGTCTGTCAAAACTTCTAGTGCATGCCAGGAAGAAGGTCACATGTGGAAAGATCACATGTGCACTGGTTGGTGTGTATTGCAATGATTAGGAAACCGCCTAGGCTAGAAGGAGGCCTACCTCAACATCATCTCCTAGCAAAGATAAAGGAATTGCCAAGAAGTCACTGCCACCAATGCTATCCAGTGGCAGGTGGCAAACAAGTATCATTCTTTAATGATTATGAGTGAACATGTACAGGATTGATCAAGCATATTGCCAAAGCTAACATATGCATAAATGATAAGGCTAGGATCAGTTAAGGCAAAAATGCTAAAGGATGGATCTATACCTCTTTTGAGAGCTTATATAGCTACCAGTATGAGATATGCTAATACAAGAGTGCTTCTGAAGAAGAACAGCAAGGACAGGGCTACCAACTAGGTGGCAGTAATAAATAAAGACAGTTAAACTCATAATGATTGATATATATATATATATATATATATATATATATATATATATATATATATATATATATATATATATATATATATATATATATATATATATATATATATATATATATATATATATATATATATATATATATATATATATATATATATATATATATATATAGCCAAATGTGTGTTTCAAATGTGAGTATAAAATAGGATATAACTGAGGATATATAAGACACTCTATGTATATATATAAATATATATAAAGACGTATATCTATATACCCAAATGATATCTCAAAGAATACAAATACCTATACTATACATTAATAGACCTCTCAGACATATATTAATATATTTGAAAGCTGGAATCATAACTAAAAAAGAAACTAATAAGCAATTATTCCATAATGTGGTTGCCGTTGGCACCTAGATTTGCTAAGGAGTCAGCTTCAGCATTGCCCTCTCGGTAAGTGTGCTTGATAATTACCTCGAAAAAGGTTTCTATGATAAGATTGATTTCCTCAATTTTAGAATTGATAATCCAATTAGGAGTCTTCTTTGTGCGGATAGCATTAACGATAATTTGGGAGTCTCCTTCAATCACAACTTTTGACAAGTTTAGATTTTTACAAATTTTGAGGCCTTCCAGAGCGGCAAGGCATTCCACCATGTTATTCGTAGTAGGCTTGATGGGGTGGGCATACTTGGAAATTGATTCTCCCTTCCAGTTCCTAATAATCCCACCGATGCCCGCCTCTCCGAGGTTGCCCCTGGATGCTCCATCAAAATTCAATTTTACCCAACCTTCTTCGGGGGGAACCCAGGAGCAATTAGCTCTGTCAACTTTTGTCTTTGCGCCTCCTCTGCCAAAAAGATTTGGAATGATTAAAGAGGGCCATTTAAGTCTGATCTTGTTATCCCAGGATCTAAATGAATCCTCATAGCAAATGATATTACGGAGTTTGTTGTTGATGTTTTTCGTAATTGAGGCCTCAATTTTGTTAATTATGTTTTTCCAATCTAATTTCTGGTTAGTAAAAATTTTGCAATTACGTTCCTTCCAAATCTCCCATGCTAATATACATGGGGAAATGGTCTAGATATCCTTATAAAGATTATCTTTGTAAAGAGTAGGCCAAGCTTTTAGGAGGCTTAGCAGGTCGGACGGAAGGGTTGTCTTCCAATCTAGACATTGTTGAAGCTAATTCCAACAATTCTGGGTGTAGGGACAGTTAAGCAACAGATGATTCACATCCTCCTCCTGAATTTCACATAAGGGGCACCTTGTAGGACCCTCAAAGCCTATCTTACGAATCCTATTTGATGTTAAAATTCTATCCTGCAGAGCAGCCCACAGGAACATCCTAGCCTTGGGAAGACAGGTTTTGTTCCAGCATAAATTAAGGGGAATGTCTAAATTGTCCATTTTCTCCTCTCAGATAATGGTTTTATAGCCATCTTTAACTGTGTATTCTCCATTATTAGAGCCAGCCCATACAAGGGAGTCAGGCCTATTTTTAATAGTGATATTTCTGTCTTTTAAGATACTAAATAACTTTTGACTTTCTGTATTAAACGGTAATCCTCTTGAGGTTAAATCTGTATCATAATCATTGTTAAGGCTAATATAATCTTTAAGATAAGTACCGATGGTGGCTTTACACATTTCAATGAAATTTGGTGAGAATCCTGTTGTGTTAAGCATCGGGAAACCTACCTAGGAATCTTCCCAGAATAAAGCTTGATTCCCAAGACCTACATCCCAAGTGAGGAATTTGCTGATTATGCCTATAGAGTCTTTGATAAAGTTCCAAATTCGCGAACCCTTGACATGTGAATGGGCTCTAAAAATATTTATAGGGTCAGCCCCGAGAACGTACTTGTGTAGTAGAATAGAAGCCCATTTCGAGTTGGATTCCTTGAAGAGTCTCCAAACTAACTTAGCGCCCAGGGCTCGGTTTTGCCAAGTAAGGTTTTTAAACCCCAGACCCCCCATAGAAATAGGTTTGCATAAGTTGTCCCATTTGATTAGGGCCAATTTCTTATCCTCGGCAGAGCCTTACCAATAGAAGTCACACATCATCTTATCTAGGTCCTGCTTGATGTTAGTCAAAAGGGGAAGGATGGACATATGATAAGAAGGGATAGCTTGCAAAACTGATTTAATCATAATGGATCTACTAGGCTTAGTGAGCCATTTACCTTTCCAAGAGCTTTTCTTATCCTGAACCTTCGATAGTACTTGTTTCCAAAGTTTGGAAGAGTGTTGACCCTTATCCAATTCTATACCTAGATATTTACACAGAAAAGTACCCCGTTGATAACCAAGGGTATCACAGATATCCTTTTCCAAATCAGGTGTCATATTGATAAAGAAGATTTCCGATTTAAGAGGGTTAACTTGTTGGCCTGAGGCCTTCATATATGTGTTTAGAACTACTTTGTAGGCCTTAGCCTCATTACAGTTGGCAGAACCAGGAAGAATGGTATCGTCTGCAAATTGTTGGTGAGTAACAAAAGGGATATTGTCCATGGCTTTTAAACCTGAAATCTTGCCTTCTAACTGTTTCTTGGAGATGGTTCTACCCAGTGCTTCTGCCATGATGACATAAAGGAAGGGCGACAGCGGGTCACCTTGCCTGATACCTTGGGAAATCCCAAAAAAACCTTCTGGGGTACCATTGACAAGGACTGAGATCTTGGGGGTAGATATACATATAAATACGAGGTTGATCCAATGTTTGGAGAAGCTGAAGGCTTCCAAGCATTTGCACATAAATCTCCAGTCCACCTTATCATACGCCTTTTGGATATCTATTTTTATAAACATGCTTGGTTCTTTGGAGATTTGTGCAGTGTGTACAAGTTCTTGGGCGATGATAATGCCATCTAGGATTGACCTTTTGGCTACAAAGCCCGTTTGTTCCTCTGAGATTAAAATCGGGAGTAGAGTTTTAAGTCTATTTGCCATACATTTTGATAATATTTTATAGATAGTGTTACATAGTGAGATAGGACGAAAGTCTCTCGGGTCAATACAGTCATTTTTTTCGGTATAAGAGAGAAAAAAGTATTGTTAATTTCTGATAGAATAGCTCCATAATTCCTGGTTGCTTCCACCGCTTGCCATATGTTAGTTCCCATGAAGTGCCAGCATTTTTGGAAAAAACCGGCCTGAAATCCATCCGGGCCTAGGGCTTTGTCTGGCTGCATTTGAAATAAGGCAGTCTTGACTTCTTCCAAAGTAAATTTGCTATTCATCATGGTATTATCTTCATCTGAAATTAACTTTGGTATAGCCTTAATCATTTCAGACTACTCTTGAAGGTTAACTGCTTCGAAGTTATTAAGAAGAGAGTTGTAATAGTTAGTGATACGGTCTGCGATGACTTTAGGGTCTACTGATAGTTGCCCCCATTCATCCTTAATCTTGGTTATCCTATTAATATTTTTCCTTATATTGGTTGATTTATGAAAAAATTTAGTGTTATTGTCTCCTTCCTTCAGCCAGATTTCCCTGGATTTCTGTTTCCAATATATTTCTTCTTTAAGTAAAATTGCATTATATTTAGCCATAAGTTCCTTCTCTTTAAGATAGCTTGTTTCATCCATACCCTAGTTTATGACTAAGTTATCAAGACTTTCTATCTCCTGCTCTATAAGAAGTTTTTCTTCGAAGATATTGTTGAATTTGTTCTTGTTCCATTCCAAGACTTTATTTTTAATAATTTTGAGTTTGGTAACTAGGCTATACATTTTGGGTCCTTCCACTATTGTCTGGTTCCACCATTGTTCTAAGAGATTAATGAGATCCGAATCCTGAAACCACATAAATTTGAATTTGAACGGATTTCTGTTGGGTTTATTGTCCTCATTGATTATTAGCTAATTGGGAAGTGGTCAGATCCCACTTCTGGGAGAATCTCGGCTGACAAAAGTTGGTTAAAATTATCCGTATTACCTAAAACTAGAAATCTATCAAGTTTTTCCACGATGTGGCTAAAGCCCGACCTTCTATTGTTCCAGGTGTAAGTTTCGTTGATGGTCTCAATGTTAATTAAATTATTGTCTGACACCCATTGGGTAAAATCCTTTTGTGATTGTGATATGAATTTAGAACCACCATATTTTTCATTTGTATTCAGTATAGCATTAAAATCTCCACCTAAGATGAAAGTCTCACCTCTATTTAGGTGAAGGAGAGCTTGAACTTCCTGCCAAATGCTTCTTTTGTCTATATTATGTATTGGACTGTAGATGTTGATTAAGGTGAATCTCAGATTTGATTTGAGGCTACATATCCTCATAGCCATCCAGTTGCTATTGCTACTCATGGCTGAGGAGGAAATTTTTCGGGGGTCCCATAATGCTGCTAGGCCTCCTGATGCACCTATTGCTGGTACAAAATCTGATTTCCATAAGTTGAGTTTCTTACTTAATTTCTTACTATCTTCATTATTTAACTTAGTTTCTTGTAAGATTATAATATCAAAATCAAAGTTTTTTAGATATCTCTTAATTAGTCTTTGCTTGTTAGGGGCGTTTAGGCCCCTAACATTCCAAGTAGTCACTCTCATTGCTCCTTGGGAAGGCTCTTCCCCTTCCCGTTGTTCAAAATGTCAGATATTTTCATTTGATTTTCCGCATTACCTGCTAAGGATCTAAGCTCTATGCACAATTTCCTTCCTCTTTTCTTCTTGACCTTGTCAATTTTGGGGGAAGAGAGGCCAGCCAAATTGGTAGCAATTCCCAGTTGTTTGTCCTCATTTGTGATACCAAAAAGACCATCCAGGATATCTACATTATCTCCAACAGGAGAAGATGGGTCAGGAAAGTTTGTTATTACTTCCTCATCATATTCTTTTTCTAGTTCAATACCAGCCTCTTTGACCTCTAAGGCTTCATGTTCAACAGATTTAGTCACATTCTCAGAGTTATTGGAAAGGTCTGCCTTTTGAACCTCTATTACTTCTTGCTGCATCTCTATTGTGTCATCATTATCTTCTCTAGAGTTTCTAAGGGACATAATTTCTTGAATCAAGACTTTCTTCTGATATTCCAGCTCTTCTTCATCACAAATTTCACTTATAAACAGATCCAAGAGTTCATCTGTTAGCATTTTTCCTATGTAGTCTGTTATAATTTTGACTTCTTTAAAGCACTTTTCATCCTCCGAAGGAGATGCTTGTACTGAGTTCATAGGCGGTGTGGTAATCTGAGAACATATTAGGTCTTCCTTAGTACATAAAGTCTCCTTAGTTGGCAAGTTCAAATCATTAGACAGAGCTATGGGTTCAAGGGGTAGCACATTCTTTGTTATTTTTGGAATATTTCCTTCTTTCTTAGGTGTAAGGATACCTCCTGACTGTGCTAATTTCTGAGGATTGTCATTGCTGTTTATCAGTGGATTGCTAAGTTGGAGGGCAATTTTCATATTCATAGGGGGAGATGACTCCATAGATATTAATTGATTGTTAATGATTCTTTTTTCAAATGAAGGCTCGCAAGGGGGATCAGAGATAGGCTGGGGAAGAACAGTTTTTGTGAAGCAATCATCTATATCAGTAAAAGTGAATCCCCCTCTATCTGAAAGAAAATTAATGTTTGCATCCTGGCTTTTATCTAGAAGATTAGTTATACTCTTAGGTTCCGATGAAGCAACCATATAATTATGCTTTGATTCCAGAAAGTTGTCATTAATGATTGGATTAATGATAATTGAGTTGGCATTGAATTTTAGATGCATATGAGGAATGAACTTTCTATGAATGCTCATTTTGACAATAATTGTTTTCTCTGTTGCATTAGTTATATTATCACTAATTCTAATAAATTTGCCTAAATTGTTGCCAATAGTCTTTATAGTTTTTGTGCTTGTGAGTTCAATTGGTAAATTTTTTAGTACTATAGCTTTTTCTACCTCGAAATCCTCAAGATATAGTGGGTTGAATAGGGGTCTCCATTTAGTAACAAAGAAAGATTCATGTCTATATTTCAGATCCAAGTTATCTAATATCTTCTTTTTAGTTTCTAAATTTTTGCAAATCTAAGAGAAGGAAAGAATCGACAAGGTTAGAGATACTCACCTCTCTGGGGAGCATTCTGTGATATCCAAGTTGCTCGCTCCCACTCCTTTCCATCTGACAATTAAACCTGCATCCTCATAGTATTTCTGCAATCTTGCTATATTGACATCGTATTTTACAATCAAATCTACTTTATTATTTTCTACTACAATTATCTTTTTAAAATTATCTTTCAAATATTAAAAATATATTTTATTTTGAAAAATATATATCTCTTATATTTCTAAAACTTCTTGTTTTGTAATCTTTGATTTATAGGTAAATTTTTTATCTTCTTAAGAGTTCACTATAGATCAATTCTTGTTCAATGAAAGACTCTAACATCACAAAAGATGAACCTTAGATTCAACTTAAGAAGTTAATTGTGGTTTTCGATGGTAAAATGTGCAGATCATGAAGAACAATGCTGAAAATTTTGTGAAAATCTGTTATATTTTCCATTTTTTAAAAATTTGAAAATTAATCAAAAATACATTTTAGATAGAACTTAGCCAAATCCTAATAAATCCACCAAAAATCATTTTTTTCCAAAATACTTCATTCTCCCATAGTACTTCCTTGTTTGACAGTTACACATGAATGAATGAAGTACTTGATTAACGAAGTACTTCATTCTAAGAATAATTCTAAATACATGAAATTAAGGCATTTTGATAGTTTCAGGGTCACAACTGCCTAGGCAGATAACGAAAAAATCTGTGGAATTTCAAGAAAAACAGTGGTTTCAGAAGAAGAAATTATCTAACTAATCTGATATGCCTCAAGACAAATACATATTTCCAAGTTGATAAATATAAAGATTTCAGGAGGAAAAAACAAGAAAAGAAACAAACCGCTTGTGGAATCTGAAACACTGCGACAAAACTATTTACACCACATTTTAAATTTAGATCCAAGGTGCCACACCAGTATGCTCGCGGCGTGATGACTACGCTTGTTGCGTGTAGATTTTGTTCAACTCAAAAACATGAAATTAGAAAAATGGAGACTTTCTTTTTTCCAAGGAAAAAGTGGTCCCTAACTTCCCCAGATAAAATTCTGTACAGTGTAAACCAATGCGTTGTCAATTTTGTTCAGAAAATCCCTGGTTAGTCAATTTTATTCAGCAAATCACTTGTGGGTTTGAATTTTCCTGTATCTCAGTATACTCAAAATCGCTCAATTTTCACATACTTGCTTTGTCTTTTCTCCTTTTTAAGTGATGGAGATTTGGACTGAAACAATATTAAATTCTATCCGCGTTACAGAAATGTTTTGTATTGAAGTCCACGGACCCAGTTTTATAATAGAAGAAGCTGCAAGAAGAGATTGTGGGTCCCCATGCACGCACTTAGTCCAGCCACCACTGATGTGGAAATATACATTATATTTTGCAATGAACTGTAGACAAAACATAATCTTATCATCTTGTTTCTTCCGCGAAGTTGCAGCCTCTGGGATTGGGATTTCAGAAGGGCTATTTATATTGCGATTTGAGGGCTGTTTTTCGAGGCAAGTCATATCAAAATCGAATGATTATCATTATGTTTCATTTACCAAGCTGAGGAATCAGAAGCAAATAGATTCTTGTCATAATATAAGTACAATAGGATTATCTGGTGTAGATTTTATCACGAGGGGATTGTACACTCACATGAAATATCGTTGCTATAGTTGTTCAATTTGAATTTGCTGAGAGTGAGAGATTTCGAATGAATGTTTTTTGCGAGCAAATTAGATTCTTGGATTCTGAGACAACATATGTAGAATAAATTCTGTGGGTGTCTCCTTTTCCCCGAAGTAGGTATTGCTCAATCTTTGAAATTTTCATTGCTAAATTTCTTCAATTGGCTTATGATATGGATAGACTTGAATGAATGTTCTGTTCCAGCCAATTAAACTCTTGACACAACATTTATTAAATAGGGTTTTTTGGGCGTTTTATGGGATTGTCATTTCCAAAGTTATTCAAGTAGGATCTGATAGAGATAGGCTTGAATGAACGTTTACTGTTATAGGTTCTGCTTCTTATGACAGCCAATGCGTTCGTTGTGGTTTTATTAGGGCTTCATGGATTCTTCTTCATTTAAAGGGATTACACAACCGGGCAGTAAGGAAATGGACGCGAATGTTGCTGTTACGGAGTTAATGGATTTGGATCTTTTTGGAGATTCTTTGACCGTTGGGTCATGGACGGAGGACTGTGGTGACATGGAATTTGCAGAAATGTCACCTAACTCCTCAGCTTCTTTCTTCAACGCACCATTTTTTTCGTTCTTCTCTTTGCCTGGTGCAGAAAATCCTCAGCTTGTACAGGACCAGAGGCTCCAGAGCAATGATGTCAAAGACCAGGAGCAGAAAGTTATAACAAAAGAGGAGAATGCTCTTGAATCAAATCCAGTGATTTCAGGCATTGAAAATGATTCTTCCGCTGCTAGACAAGACCCTTTTGTGAGAATGGAGGGTTTTCAGGTGAGAAATGAATTGTTGAAGTCAAACCTAACCAGAGAATCAGATTTTCAGCAGGTAATGGATTCAGGTACGCCAAAAAAATCTTTTACAAGATCAAATGATGAACAAAATGAAATTCGTATGGCCCCAGGAAGCAGCAATGATGATCTTGCCAATAACAGGTCAGAACAAGAAAATGATGCGCTGTTGAGAACTGTCAGAATATATGATGTGCCATCTCTTCTAAAGGAAAGGATGACGCAGGCTCTTAGATATATAAAGGCCTTTAGCGGAAATAATGTGCTGGCACAGGTATGGGTGCCAGTAAAGAAAAATGGTAAGCGTGTCCTTACCACCTTTGGACAACCCTATGCTCTGGATCCTGGCAGTGACAAGCTCATTAACTTTAGAACTGTTTCCTTGAATTATGAATTCTCTACCGACGAGAACTCAGAAGAAGGTCTTGGAATTCCTGGAAGAGTTTTCGTAAGAAAACTGCCTGAATGGACACCTGACGTGCAGTATTACAGTAGCAAGGAATATCCTCGTGTAATTCATGCACAAGTCTACAATGTACGGGGCAGTCTTGCCCTTCCTGTGTTTGAACCAGAAAATCAAACTTGTATTGGTGTTGTAGAGCTCATTATGACTACACAGAAGATCCATTATGCACCTGAGGTTGAGAATGTCTGCAAAGCACTCGAGGTCTGTTTTTCAACTCTATTTGTTCATTCTGTTCATTTACAATGCATTTATGCTATTTTCTATTGGTTTGGCATCTCAAGACAGGAATTGTTCCCTGCCAGACGTACAAGTATTTTTAATAGTTTACCCAACACAAGTGCCACATACCGTTAGACTCGGCATTTCTACGAAGCATTATAAATGATGGGAAAGTGAAAGAAGCAATGAACAATCAATTTGTACAAAATGATATATTGAAGGCAGATGCATTGCATTACCTCTTTTTCCACCTGGGCCAGTAGAATCTCCCAGTTGTTCCTATTTGACCCGAAACTGATCAATCTATCCATGAGCAGGTTGAAGGGAGCTCCAACAGGCCTTGGAGGACTGAAACCACGTATGTGGCAAAATATGGGGATTACTTGTGGCTAGGGGTGAAAGGCCAACCAAGATCAGATATAGCTGGTTTTCTAGTAGGGCCCTTAGAATAGAAGCGCCCCCCCCCCGGGGTGGGCTAAAGTGCCCACCCACCAACATTAGCCTCCATGCACTTTTTTGGCACAGCTTAATAGAAAACTTAAATTCGTAAATATGTATATTACTGCAAAAAACTGTTATACTATCCCCAGCTAAAACCTGTTGGGGTTCAAGTCCAGACAGACCAGAGAGCAAAACCAGCTTTTAAACATATAATACTAAATAGTCATGCGTGATTTGAACAAAGCAATTCTTCATCACACATTATTCCTTCTAGCAATGAGTACACGTGCTTATGTGACATGTAAACAAGCATATTAATATCTAATGGTATTGACTTATTGAGTCTACTAAAGAATATGTTAAAAGTAAAAACTAAAAGTATTCTTTCAGCTAATATGCAGTTTGAATTAGTGCTTGTAAATTTGTAATGATATCATGTGACATTTTCTTCCTCCTATTTTTTTTTAAAAATATTTTTCAAAATGGTATTGCAGTCTGTTAACTTGAGGAGTTCTGAATTTCTAGATCATCAGAAGTTGCAGGTAAAGTGCTTGCTTTCACCTTATGCTGATTTCACTGATTTTGTTTTTGCTTCCCTGCCTCTTCTAATTGGATTAACTTGATAATATGTGTAAATTTCAAATTGACAGATATATAATGAAAGCCGTCAAGCTGTCCTGCCCGAGATTTTAGAGATTTTGACTGCAGTTTGTGATACACATAAGTTACCATTAGCTCAAACCTGGGTTCCATGCAGGCATCGTAATGTTTCCACTAATGGTGATGACAAGAAAGGAAATTGTATTGGTATTGATGGTTGCTCTGCTGGGCGAGTTTGTATGTCTACAATAGTTGAGGCATGTTATGTGACAGATCCCCAAATGTTTGGATTTCGAGAGGCATGCTCTGAGCAACATCTCCTGAAAGGGCAAGGTGTTCCTGGAAAAGCACTCGAATCCAATCAGCCATATTTCTCAGCCGATGTAACAACTTTCAGCAAGATGGAGTATCCATTACTGCACTATGCACGCATGTTTTCCTTGAGAGCTGCTGTTGCTATTCGTCTACGGAGCACCCTTGCTAGTAATGATGATTATGTCTTGGAATTTATTCTGCCTGTTGACTGTAAAGACTTTAGAGAACAGCAGCTAATGTTAAATTCCTTATCTACGACTCTGCAGAGTGTATGCAGGAGTTTACGGACTGTATCTGACAGGGAGGTAGAGGAGGAGAGGTTAATAGAAATTACAGACAAGTGTCAAGCTGGAAAAAATAATCTTGAGAATGAGTTGCTGACTGGAGAGTGTGAAAAGTGTTTGATAGGAACTCCAGAACAAGAATGGAAACAACAAGGGTCACTGCAACAAACGATGCAAAATATTCAAAACCAAATAACACAACAACCTGCAGCAAAATCACCCTCTGCTATTGACTATGAGATACATGATTCAGCCCAAGTTGATAATGGCGATACCGCTGCTCATTCAGTTGGGGAACCTAGTTCTTGCTCTTCTGTTAAGGAGAATGTGAATATCAGGAAGCGGGGTAAAGCAGAGAAAAATATAAGCTTGGCAATACTTCGGCAGTATTTTGCTGGAAGCCTGAAAGATGCTGCAAAGAGTATTGGGGGTAAGTAGCTTTAGTCAAAACCTTTGTCCAACATTCAGCACATAATCACAGTAATGAAATTACATATTTTTTTGGTTCCCTGTATTGTTTTACTGATCTATCTGAATGGTTTACATAAAGAAAATTAAAATTAAAAGCTTGACATGAAGTGTAACCAAATCTTTGCTTCAGATCACATGTCAAAGGATAGATTAAATCTGCGCAGAGGCTTGGAATGAGAATGATTTATGTGGTTAGTGAGGAAATATAACTGTTGGTTCCTTTTCAAATTGTCTCTTCACATGATATCTGTAGATATAATTGATGAATAGTGCAACAGAGGAGTTCTACAAGGCTGCGCTAAATATTGGTTTTTATATTTTGTTTGATCCCTCTTGGTTTTGGTACCTTTTCATTTCTTTTTAGAAGCTAGGAGCATAGCAATATCCAGTGGTGGTGTACTTTTCCGCTTTCTTTTGTGTTGCATTTACTGTCATTCTTTGCAGTCCTCTGGTTGCCTGTCGAGTTTTGAACTTAACACATACAGCTCTTTTGTGTAGCTATGCACTCAACACACTGTGTTCTCTTTTTTCAGTAATTCCAACTTTGGGGCATCTTCAGTGTTTTCTTCTAATTGCTCATTTCTTGTATTTGCTTCTGTTTCAGATATCATTGTTGTTGGAGACAATTTTGTTCTTTTTTCAGGTTTACTTATTTTTTCTTCTTTTTCCCTTTGTCATTTATTCTCTCAATATAAATGGGCGATCATAGATCTCTCAAAATTGGTGAAATGCCAACAATTTGGTGTTATCAGGTTCATCACACTAAGTCAGCTAAAGGAAAGAATGAAATCAGTTAGAGGTACAGAGCACTTCATCCAGATTGAGCACTGTATCCAAACTAAGACATCAAAGCAATCCAATCCAAGATTGTACAAGCATTGATGTTTTTAAGCCATGTTTAATTTATACTGCCCAAGCCTGAGAACCAGCAATTATGCTAGCCGGCAACCCAAAATCTGCTCTCTTCCTTTCTAAAAAAATGGAAGAGCTGCAGAATTGCCATCCTTAGCGACTCCACTCAGTTACAAGACAGATCAGGAAATTCAGCAGAGAAGGATAATCCTGTCATATCTCATAGTTTAAGCTTATAAAGATTGCCAAAATACAAACTGCTCCTCTTAAAGTTAAGAAGAATGTATCTTTTCATTTTAGTCTATAAAGTCTGTCTGATTCTCTTCTCTTTTAAAATCACTGTACAAACAAGAAAACAGATGCATTTCTCTTCCTCACAACTTGCACTTCTCTCTGTTTCTCACAAATAATAATCTAATTTGGAGAAGACCATAAAACAGCAAAAATGGAAAAAAAGGCAAATAAACTGTTTTTAACTCTTTGCACAACCCTCTCTATTCAAAGAAATCTGGACATACAGAACATTTGAAAATTGTAATGAGGAAAAAGGCCAAAATTCAGATATTCTGATACTCTCGTAAAAAAAAAATCCTTCCTTTTGTTCCAGAAGCAATAAAGCTAGCCGGTTTAATGCTCATGAACTATAATACACTTTCACCACATACTGTAGATTTTACTCACAGAAGAAAATTCCTTATTCTGAATGCTCAACTCACTTTTATATGAAAGCCCTTACTGGTTGACTGCTTGGAAAACCTCTTTTAAAAGAGGTAAAGACACATTGAGCTAGAAATCAAGCAAACTGTCATCTTCTCACATATCTTCCTTCATTTCTCTTTCAATCCTCATTTGGCAATATACCTTTGATATTATGTTCATCCTTCATTAGCATAGAATGTTTTAAGAGTCTTCTAATAAAAAATATCATTCTTTGAAATTTACTTAATCATGCTAAAGAAATCCATTCGTGATAACTCTGTGATGTACAGATCCACAAGCATTCTTGAACTTTTATAAAGTCTTTAAACTCCAATTTAATCCACATTTATGTTGTCTACTGATCCATAATCAGTTATGATATTGTATAACATCACCAACGCAAATCCCTGTCTTTCAATTGAACATTTTGACATTTGTTGATTTATTTGCTGTTCTCTATGTTTGCTCAAGAAAACAGTCAGTAATTGTTTTGGGATTGAATTTTGTAAATTCTGGAATGGATGTTGATAATTTTATGTTTGAGCTGAATGAAAAGGATTGAAAACTATACTAAACAGATCTCAACACTAGAGATCACCTTGGAGAGCCCAATATTGGAAGAAACTCTGGAAAATCTGAAAAACCTGGTCTTGCCTTTTCTTGGTAACATCTCTTTCTAATTTACATTTTACTTCCTTCTTGAGGCCTTCAAGTACACCAATTACCATAACAACAGTATCCCAGTAGTTTTGTGCTGCAACTTGCTCAGATGCATGCTTATCTACTTGAGTATACTATTAGCTATGTCCTAACCAAGAGGAATCATATTTGAAGTTTGATTATAGTGACCCTTGAGGGTGTATTTATTCAATAAAAACGGGTTTAGCATCTAAACAAGAAGCCCAAAGGCCATGATTTGGACTCCTTCAACCTCTATTGCACAAGAGAATTTCTCTACTTTGCAGATTTCTGTATCCACTTTTTCCTGTCATCACATCATTACACTGAAAGGACTTGGAAGTATGTAAGTAAAACATTTCTAGAATAGAGATCAATTGGTAAAAGAATGAATTACCCTATAGCAGCATTGTTTGATATATGTTAAATTTTTGTTTCAAGTCTTAGGAAGCTTCCCTATTATATGCCCTCAAAAGCTGCACTAATGTTTTTATTGGCCACTCTGATTTAAGAGTCTTTTTGTGGATAAAAGGAAGTAGAAATCTTCAACCTTGTATCTATCTTCTCTGACAATAAGGCCCAATTTCATTAACCTCATCTTCTTGTTTGAAGTGATAGAGATAAGCACACTTTGCACACTGAAGTGAGTCCTTATATTAGTGAAAAGTAACTTGGTTGCATTATTTCCCTTAGACTCTTTTTACATGGAATGGGAAGGCACATTCTACTAAACTGGTCTACAAGAACAGACAACTTGTCATGCCCTTTCCTTTACAAAGGAAAATCTCCTTCAAAATGAATGGAGATGCTCTCCCATGGCCCCAAGTGAATTATAAATAGCATATACAAACAAAACTTTCTGTCACTGGACTTGCTTGCGCCATGCAAAAAACATTTCCATTAGACATGCAACATCAATATGCATTTTTGGCCAAATATACTTTTGCAAATGTGCCACTGCCTTGACACACCATAGTGGCATGCAACTTTTGATGTATGAGCTTCTCTCATCAACTGAACTCTTCTCTCGATGGGCACATAAACGTTTCCCAAATTCTAGAGAAAATTTCGTTGGGGTCAAAATTTGTATTCTTTTGCCCCATATGAATGCAAAAAAACATCTATGAAATCTTCATCATGTTCACATTCCTCAATATGTGTCTAATGTACAAAGTTGAAACCAAACTCATCCAGAAAATATATCAGTCAACATGCTAGACACACGTTTTTTACTTAATAACCTACAGAATTCTAGGAAGAAACCAGCATTTTCACAAAGAGATTATTGTTGTAATTATTATTGTGTGGATGATGACTTACTGTGAGGAAACACAGAGATGCTGTTGATGTGGAATTTTTTTGGATGAGCTTTCTCAAGCATTAAACCGCCTCTACAAAATTGCTTATCTCTGTCACATTTGAAGGTCAACACCTCTTCAAAATGGATTTTGCTTTTGTTGAATTGATTCTCAATTCTTCTTCTCCAAATGCATGCCATACATAGATAAGTGATTGTTGTGGAAACTCAATTTTCTTCTCATTAAGTAGCAACTTTTTCTCTTTAAAAACTTGAAAAACATGTTTCAAATGCTTTAAGTGCTCATCAAGTTTTTTGCTATAAATCAATATATGACACAAGTAAACAATGGCATACAGATAGATGAATGGTCTCAATAGCTCATTCATCAATCACAAGAAACTAAATGTGCATTACACGACCTGAAAGTGAGCACAAGCCACCCATACAATCTTTACCTTGTTTTGAATGCCATTTTTCACAAATCTTCCTTATATCTCTCTTGTTGATATCCAAATTTTGGATCTGACATCATGAAGCAGTTAGTTTGCAGAAGTTGGTCCATCAAGTCATCAATTCATGGACGAGTGTACCTGTTTTAGATTATTTTATTACTCAAAGTTATATAATTTGTACACTTTCTCTATGAACCATGTGTTTAAAGTCTATTAAGAATTGAAGAACTGCATGGAGAAGTGTTTGGATGGATTACACCCCAATTTAACAAGGATTGCAATTATTAACGTTACCCTATTTGTCTCCACAATTGATCATGCATAGAGACCAATGTTTGGGAGAGGAAAATCTGTTAATTTGGTAACAGCTAGATCTCCTTTCTGCTGCTCTTCTAGGTGGCATACCTTTGGGCTCTTGGAAACTTCCCTAAATGGTCACATTAACTCTTAAATTGTCTCTTCTTGTTTTTAGACATCCTAGGAGAAAACTTTTATTCAGTTATAACATTATCTTGCTTATCCCTTTGAAGAAACAAAACAATTTTCCCACCAAAATCAGTCAATTGTTTGTTTTTATTAGCACCTATCAAGGTTAGTTTGGATTTACTCTAATGAGCATTGATAATGTTGCTTCCTTCTTCTTTGACCAATCAGTACTTGTTACTTCATTAAGGTACCATCTCTAACAAAAATGTATGAGCCATCAAAGACCCTCTAACACATATCAAGAGGAACAACATGTACAACCACCTCATCAATGAAATGTCGCTTTATCCCAAACTTCACATATTATGGCGACTTCTATTGCCATTCCTTGCTTACTGAACCCTAAGAAATGGATTATGATGATCAGTGTGTCCAAACAAGTTTGTGGACCAATGCTTTAAGAATTAAATTTGCTTATAAGCATGAATAAAAAAGAGTATCAAGTTTTGTTTTCTTCATTTGCATCTTAATGTTTGCTTTCTTCATTTGCATCTTAATGTGGAAGAATTTGGTAAATTTTGACTTTATCTTGAGTCTCATTACTATTCAAGCATACATTCCTCTTTATACAAGCAATCTTCTCATCCATATTGGAGTTGCACTCTACATTTCTTTGAAAAGAAGTCCTAGCTTTCTTTTTGTTCTTTTTCCTGTATTAATATGTTTTTGATAAGTCTCGTCTTAATGATCATCAACACCACAATGCCCATAAGTATAATTCCTGTGATAGTAGCAGTACTGTTGCACTTACCTTTCCGTTTACCTTTCCCTTTTGGCATAGAATTCACTTTGCTGTTTTGAAGGGTTTGAAGACGAAGATTCGTTTTTGTTCTTACTCATCACAAGATAATAGGTTTGGGAGCATGCTTCATCCCTGTATTTAGATTTTTCCAAGTGCATAACTAGAAAGTCTTCGGGTATATTATTATATATCATCAAGATGTCATAATTTTTAACATGTCTGCACACTTAGATGGCCTTCATATGGAATTCACTTTTATTTTCTTGCACACATTTTTGGCCTTGTTTTTACTTGAAAGATTGCCTATTTATAAGCCTTTCATCTTCATAATAAATAGGATAAAATTTTGAAATTGTTTCTTAATCAACTTCTTGAATTCACCCCATTACCTAGTTGGTGTATAGTTTCTTTCAAGTGAATGAAGAGAAATGAATTTGAATTTAGGTGAGTGAATGATTTGCCAAGTACACTTAATGGAAAGAAAAAGATACTGTTCACAAATACTATGTAAATTGAAGTAAACTTCAAACTAAGCCAGTCAGTGGTAAATCATCTTAACATTCACTCTACCTTCATATTGCGGGATTTCAAATTCGGTTTTAGCTTCAAATGGAGGTTGAGTTGGACTCCTCCAGCTGGGCTTTGGTGTGCTCTTTGCTTTAGTTTCATCTGTCAAAACTCCTGACCTTTGCATGGGATCCTAGATAGTCTTTTCCAACCTTTCAAGCATTCTAGTGGGTTTTGAAATGCTTGCCACAGCTACTTCCAAGTTGCTGAATCTTATTTCATTCAATATTGTGAATAAGTATCCTTTAGTTCTATTTGTCATCACTTTCATAGCTATTTTGTATGTCATGCTGCACAAATGATTTGGGCAAAAGCTGTGTTATCAGGCTCGTGGGGTACCTAGACTATACCTAGACTAGGTTTGTATCAGGTATTTATGCCAGTTTGGATACAACCTGGGTATGCCTAGATTGGTGACCATTTTTTTTAGATGAAAGAATTCTAAAAAATTGAAACTCAGACTAACCCTAAAAAGTGATTATCAACTCACTAACATCCCACAAAACAAAAGTAAAAGTCCGTCCTACCTTTCAATCCTCACTCAGCCAACATGCCACTTCTCTTTGCTCAAGGCTGCAAGTTTGGTTTGTGTTTGGACATCATGTTCTCCCTATTCCTATGCTTTAGGAGGTGTTAGGTATGGGGAAGATCAAAGAGCTTGCAGTAAGGAGAATCTCCATTGAAGGTAAGTTTTTTCATTTAGATTCCTTCCAAGTTTTAGGAGAGCTTTTCCCGTGTTCTTTTAAAATGGCTTAGTATTGGTTTTTAATATCTTTATCATTTTTTCAACAAGTAGTGGTAACCTGGGAATCTGTTATCATTTCTTCCCCCTGATATTTTGTTCATTTTAAAACATGCACATAGAGGTATATTCTAAAAGGGTTTAAATTTTTAACTCTGTGGGCTAAGAGCCAACTAGGGGTTTCAAAATGATGTTTCTTTCACTGCTTTGGCAACACGTGACAATGACTGAGAAACTTCCTAGAGGCAGGGGTTATCTTTGGCATTGAATGAGTGCCAAAACAAGTATAGGAGCTCCTATTATTGGGTGAAAGCCCATTTATGTGTGAGTGTTGGTCAAGGAACTAGTGCTTGTGGCGGGCTAATAAAATATGGGTTGGCAAAGGGATAAATTCTTGTGCATATCAAAAATCAAGAGAAGGAAAGCCATGTAATCAAGAATTCTCAATCAAAGTCTTCTTCATTGGCCAAGGAAGGACCGTACAGGTCACCTACGTGGCTATTCTTGACTCTTGAGCATTGTAGTAGTGACCAATGCCACACATTGATTTATAGTGACACCATCTTTGGAAGACACTAGTGTCCCTCTTTCTCATAAAAGAAGAAAGGATGCAGGCTCATTAGAAAGGGTATTTTGGAAGGAGGTGAGGGAAAATGCCAATAACGACATTGTGCATTGCATTTACCTCATGATTATCATATTGGTGTGAAATGTGGGGGACAAATGAGGCCCCCAAATTGTATATAGATTCAAGCTATGAAAAACTACAAACCAACTTATTAGCCAAGGAAAGAAGACTTGTAGAGACTTCATTGCAGCCTATTGTAGACTTATGGGCCAAAATTGAGGTCTCCATTGTTTTTGATGGATAGAAAATTATTAAAAACAGTCTCTTAATTTCATTGTAGCGTGCCCTAAAGGTGCAATGTTTTTGAGAGTAATTGGTTGTGAAGAGTAGGTGAGGGATGCAAAATTCATTGCTTACATTCTCATAATGCTCATTGATGTGACGGGTTCTCAAAACGTTGTCGAGGTCATAACACACAATGCTAAAATGTACCCAGCGATGGGGATATTGGTTAAGATGAGATACAAGCACATATTGAACATTGTATGCCATTCATTCATTCAGTTTTATGATACACTTATTAAGTGGCTGAAATAACTCTATATTGAGCTCAAGGAGATTTAGATCTTTGTGACTAATCATCTTATGTCACATGCCATCATTAGGTCTTTCTTGTAGTTGTAGCTCTCGAAGGTAGCTTTTTGCAATTTTGATATCTATTTTTTTGTTCATTTCAGTTTTGAAAATATGAATTTAAAGTTTTTTTTGGTCATCTTTTTCTTTTTTTATATATAAAATTTAAAGAACAAAGTAGAGGATGTTTTAACGTGGAATTTATTCGATTTGTTTTAAATTTTTTAACACTTTAGTTTTTCGTGATTCAATTCACCTCACATACCATTGGCTTGAGATGACTTGTGAACATGAGAAATACATAGAGCACCATGACAACCAATAATTTTTGGAGTGTATTGAGATAGTTGAATGCATAGAGGGCTAAAATGTTTAAAGCATTGATCTTAATTGATGATTGGTGGACTCATGTGGAATGTGTTTACACTCAACCAAACATAAGTATGATTAAACTCATTGTTACAGATCGGGGTAATTAATAATCTTTGGAGTGTATGAAGTAGTCAAATG
This sequence comes from Chamaecyparis obtusa, assembly GCA_027943335.1. Lineage (NCBI taxonomy): Eukaryota > Viridiplantae > Streptophyta > Pinopsida > Cupressales > Cupressaceae > Chamaecyparis > Chamaecyparis obtusa. Next base: position 1,507,307 of record BSBK01005981.1, on the reverse strand, counting down.
CATAGAGGCCCAAAAGTTCAAAGCATTGATCTTGAATAACAATTGGTAGACTCATGTGGAATATACGTTGAGTTTCACTCAGCTAAACATAAGTACGATCAACTTCATTGTTTTGGATCAGCCATGTTTAGGTGAAATATATGATGATGTTGAGTCCAAAGTAGTAAATTTAAGGGGTGTAATAGGAACTAAGGAGCAAGATCCCTCTATTTTTCAAGTAGTTGCAAATACTTTTAATTGAGTGATGGAATAAGATGACCACCATGTTGCATCTCCTAGCATTGTTTTTGATTCCTAAGTATTATAGCACAGATACTTTCTTTGCCAGGGAGGGTGTCACCATATAGAGATGTTGAAGTTAGTGATGTTACCAAAGGACATTCACTAGACTTTTCTCAATCTAGATGTATAGGATACAATTGTGCACACACTTGGAAAGCTTATAGTTTCTATAGGTAACAGCCTTGGGCTCTTCAAGACAATGCAAGAAAGATGCTCATACATGGTGTTATCCTATAGCCAAGGGTCTGTTTGCTTGCTACTTCTTACCATCAAATTTCTCTTACATGTATTTTTTTTTAGTTTTCTAATTCTTGTCTTCATTTGGCAACTATAATTTTAAATTTTTTACTTAGTTTCAAATCTCAGTAGGTTGTGAATTCTTCATATGAGCAGATTGCGTACACACTCCTTTATCTAGTCAATTAAGCACAATTAGTTAGCAGCAAAAAAAGGGTAGAGAAGTTGATTATATGTGCATTCCAAACTGCATTTCTTCTCAAACAAGCAAGTTGAGTATGAGCAAATAACGAGGTGCTGGTATGTAGCACTAGAGTATCCCAACTTGAATGTTTTTGTTGCAAATGTTTCCTTAGTCTAGACTCTAAATTGATGATGAAGGGCACAAGGTTGCATAGGATATGCATAGTGCAGCTATTGGGAGTGGCATTGGTGATACTTTTGAATCTAATGAACTAGTGGATTGTGTTGATGCCCTCAATAAAGAACCATATGATGATCATTGATTCATATTGATTTCCGACATGCATTTGAACTAATATAAACTCTTTTGATTTATCATTAACATTTGACATTCAATATTAATTATCCACTGTGTTTATGTGTATAACTATATTTTTATTGTACGGCCATATCTAGCTGTGCTGAATCTGAATAATAAAAATTGCAGCACCACAATACATGAACCTTGAACTTCAACTTGAACATGCTACTGAACCAGCAACTTAGGGCAAAAGGAATCAAAACACTATATATCCTTTTTAAATTATCAAGCTTGGAAAGTAGAGCTCCATTCTTTTTAGAGCATTTTCCCATTGACATTACTTCCACTGCACTAACCAATTTTCACCTATGATATGGTAGACCTTCTAGGAAAAACTTGCCTGGAAAAACCATGTAGCCTATAGGTCTTGTCAACACCAAAACTGAAAACAGATTCCCTTAGATCCTTATTCAAAATGGGTTGCTTCAACATGTAATTGTCCTCCACTGAAACGAAATTGGAATGTTTTGAAGTTCCATTGTCCTATCCCTTCCATGAAGAATAACCATGTTCTGAGAAAATCGTCTTGAAAAGAGTTCATGATTTTCTTAATGGCAAGCAAGTTTTTTCATGTACAATGACTAACTTGATTAAACAGCAATTAAAATAAAAGGAGCAGTGACTGGATTATTAGACAACAATATAATTATCCTTGCTGACAGTGATCAATGTCTGAAGCATTGGTTATCACCAATGACTGAAACAGCGGTTTCCATTAGTGTAAATATAACAGCGATTAATATTATATCAACATAGCCTAAGACCGACCATTAGATGAAATAAAGCGGCAATATGATTAATGATTACCTTCCAAAAGGTGGCAAGGTGCAAAAGTGCAATTAAGGGGAATAGATGTGATTGGTGTAAGTGAAAGGATACATTGGTTCTGAAGGGTACAACCTGGGAAGGGACATGACTCTTCCGTTCAAAGAGGAGACACACGATGATCCTCCTTGAATGCTGTTCTTGTGTGTGTGGAAGAGTCATGTCCCTTCCCAGGTTGTATCCCTTCAGAACCGATGTATCCCTTCACTTACACCAATTGCATCTGTTCCCCTTAATTGCACTTTTGCACCTTGCCACCTTTTGGAAGGTAATCATTAATCATATTGCTGCTTTATTTCATATTTCACATTCATATTCATATTCATATTAATTGAATATGAATATGAATATGAATGTGAAATATGAATATGAATATGAATGTGAAATATGAAATAAAGCAGCAATATGATTAATGATTACCTTCCAAAAGGTGGCAAGGTGCAAAAGTGTGATTAAGGGGAACAGCTGTGATTGGTGTAAGTGAAGGGATACAACCTGGGAAGGGACATGACTCTTCCACACACACACACACACACACACACACACACTCAAGAACAGCATTCAAGGAGGATCATCAAATCAAGGACAGATGTTTCACAGTGATCTCACTCAAGTATATTTGAATATTATTTATAAATCGGTATGAAGTATCAGTTCTGATAATAAGCAGCTCAGTAGAATATCATTTATGAATTCTTGCTTATGAATAATAATCTTTTTTATGATTTCTTACTTATCGATAATGATCCTATTTATGGTTTCTTGTTTATATATTATATATGAGTATGATATCATTATTATGTTATCTCTTATATGAAGAAAAATGCAATAACATGTAACTCTTATATGTTATCTATAATTGATCATGGTAGGGATAATAAGGAATACAAGGAGGGACAAATTTCAAACTGTTATGAGGTCCTCTTCTAAGTACGCCACCTCATGGTTGTGACAGGTTGCCCCATGACGCCAAGGGGGTTGCAAGGAGTGCCCTGCCCTTGGGCTTAGAAGGGAAGGATGCTCTGGACACCCTATTGTAGTTTCCTCAAACCCTTACCTTGGCTGACCATTTTGTTAAGAGACTCTAATGATCTAATCATAAGGAGGATAAGGGCAACAATGGAAGAGGGGAATGGCTATGAAATTCCTCACTAGGTACACCCCCTCATATTGATGGGAAGAGCCACATGATGGCCAAGAGGGATGATATCCGCTCTTGGGCCTAGGGTAGAGGATTGTGAATGGCTATGAAATTCCTCACTAGGTACACCCCCACATATGGATGACGAGCTATATGATGGCCAAGAGGTATGATATCTGCTCTAGGGACTAGGGTAGAGGATTGTAAATGACTATGGAATTCCTCACCAGGTACACCCCCTCATATGGATGGCAAGGAGCTACATGATGCCCAAGAGGGATAATATCTGCTCTTGGGCTAGGGTAGAGGATTGTTCAAGGCACCCTAATATGCTCCTTATTGTCATGCCCCCGATTGGATGCTAGGATGCCCGATAAGAAATGGTCTCACAGTAGTGAGACTTCACAATTTCTGTCACATTCATCGCTGTGAAATGCATTTTTTTAACACCCAAGTCTAAAGTAAGAGTTCTATGAATTAAGATTAAACCAGGAGTTCCACCACAATACGTTCCTACAAAGTGTTAAATTCTTGATGCCCAAGTAAAGATATCAACCTAATGAAATTGACTGATCACTGATTAGTCTTGACCATGACAGCCGAAGATATTCATAATAGATTAAGGGTGGCAGAAAATAACTAATCGCTTATTCATCGCAAATCGGAAAACTAGGAATTAAGCTATGCAGTGATTTAAAGTATGAAGGACTTTTTAAAGGCAGTGATTATAAAATGATACAGTTAACGTATTTTAAGAGATGTGATTTTTATTAAGGTGATAACTTTTTTTAAGTATACACATAACACAAGGAATCATGAAAGATTAGTGATGTCAGTAATAAGATGCCACTACCGTAGAATCTTACATGATCACAAAGATCAAAGTTAATAAATGTATGGATATTAGCAATAATCAGCTTATTGCCACGTCAGAAATAATGTTCCATGTAGAGGTGGTCCAAGGAGTTAATCCATTACAAACTGAATACCGTTGATTATAGAATTGCTAATCTGTTCACAAATAACAGCGATCATCATTACACATGGAAACAACAAAGATTACAAAATGACCAGCGATCCCTTAAGCCTTAATTAATACAAGGAAATGTTAATTAGTTTAGGCCCAATCTGAAAGGGTGCGATTTAGTTTTCATTAACATATGTTGATTATTAAAAATGGGTAGAGTCTCAAGAGACACCTCTCTAAAGGCATCATCTCCTTTCGGGCCAGATATATATACATATGGACAAGCATACCTCAAAGGCATCATCGGCAAAGGGAAAGAGTGAATAACTTCAGATTCAATATTTTGGTACGAGTATCATTTGATACAAGTATTAGATAGCATGTATTTTGGGCGATTATTATTGTTCGGACTTTGTATATTATAAAGATCTAAATTATAGTGAGTGATGATATATATAGGCATATCTATATGTATTTATATATTAATAATTTAATGTGAATTTTATAATTATTTTATTTAGCAATGATAGGGATATTGCTGGTGTAATGACTTAATAAAGAAAGTATGTATAAGACACTATTTATATTTCTTAATTGTTGTAATTAATCATAGTAAGGAAAGTGTAGTAGTCATGATTAGGAGAACAACAATGAGGCCACCTTCTAGGCATGCCACCTCATTAGAAGCAAGTTTGGAATGGCAAGATGAAGGAGAATGGTGATAGGACCCCCCACTAGGTAGCCCCCCTCATATGTATGGAAAAGGCCACTTGAGGCCAAGGTGGAACAATGTATCCACTCTTGGGCCTAGGGTAGGAGGTTTTTGGGGTGCCTCATCAAGTGGCACTACCTTATCACTTATATGGTTGGGTCATCTTCAACAATCTATCTAATTGATTTATATTCCTTATATATGTTATTTATAATTTTGAGAAATCTAACTATGACATTATGATTATGTATGAACCCTAATTGTGTCACAGGGTTTCAAGTTTGGAATTACATAATTGAAGAAATCCTATATACATGGTAAACCCTAACCCTAATCTTGTGCAATTGTGATTTTGGGCAAAATGCAAGGGCAAAATAGAGAAGGGACATTACATTTATGATTTATCCTATCCCTCCTATGGTTGAGCTCCATCAACAAATTAAATATATCTTATAATTAAATTAATGGTCCTAACCCTAGTTGAAATGATCTATAATTTAATGTCTGTAATGAGGAAGATCTATTTTGTGGATTATGGTTCAATGACTTCCTAACATGTTGTAGGATCTCAACTAGGCGCATGATGTTACTAATTCTATTTATCTTATTGTTCTATTGGAATTTCTGATTCAGGGCAAAAGCTAGGGCGTTTAAAAAAGTTTACAGTACATCCATTCTCAAGAGAGCCTTTTCCCTTTGAGCATTACTTCCACTACACTAGACATCAGCTCCTATAATATGCTATCCTTTTGGAAAAAACCTACCAGGAGAAACTATCTAGCCTATGGGTCTTATCAAGACCAGAATTGAAAATAGATTTCCTCAGTTACTCATTCAAAATGGGTTGCATCAAAATGTCATTGTCCTATGCTGAAATAAGATTTGGGAGTGTTTATTTTGGAGTTCATTCTGAGCTTGATCTCTGTGATATTGCTAGGATTCAACTATGTAGTTTTTTCGAGTCAAACTCATTGACCCATGTGTCATAAGTAGTGCTTCACAAGAACCCATCTCTCATGAGAATGAATGGAACACTTAGCACTCATTGCATCTAGGTGATGCTCACAGAGGTGAACCATTGAGACTTTCCAGGAGGTCACCCACCCTAGTACTACTCCAGCTCAAGCGCGCTTAACTACGGAGTTCCCTCCATGGTTAAGCTCACTCTGCTTCCAAATGAGGCTTAACTATAGAGTTTCCTCCATGGTTAAGCCCACCCTAATTGCAAACCCATTTGCAAGTAGAGTGGGCTTAACCATGGAGGAAACTCCATAGCTAAGTGTGCTTGAGCTGGAGTAGTACTAGGATGGGTGACCTCCCAGGAAGTCCTGGTACTTCACTTCTGTGAGCATCACCTAGATGCAACGAGTGCTAAGTGTTCCATTCATTCTTATGAGAGATGGGTTCTTGTGAACCACTACTTATGACACATGGGTCAATGAGTTTGACTCAAAAAAACTACACAGTTGAATCCTGATAGTAATAATACAGTTTGACTTGCTGTGGAAAATATCTCCTACTTATCAGCTTTATCTCTTTCAAGAATTCCTTCTTGACATGTCTATAACAAATTTCAGCCTCAACTCTAATTTCATTGTTTGTGAAAGCAACTCCCAAAGGGAACACTATCTTATCAGTTTGATTGACACACCTGAACAGCAAAGAGGAGAAACAATTTTGTTTCATATCCCTGTTTTAAGTCACTTAACTTCTGATTTTTGTTTTTCGCGAGTTTCCATCATTTAAAGGACCTACTGAAAATTTGTGATCAAGGCCTTTGTCCTTATCAAGGATATTTTTATCCAGTCCCTCGAATGCAATGTGCTCTTATACTATTTTTAGATCTTTCGAGATTTGTTCTGTTTTTTCAGAATTTGTTGTGAAACTAACTCTTGTTCCATTTTATAACCTCTGTTTTTAATTGCTCTTATCTAAATTTTTTGTAATGTCCCCAATGGTAGTTTACCTAAATTTTGTCCTAAATTAGTGATTTCAGAACACAGTCTACCTTTTTAACATATATATGAGTAACTTTATGGAAAATAAATAAATATATAGTTTAATACATAGAATGATAAATGTGTCTTCTACCCATAACCAATCAGCGTTTGGTTTGGTAGGAAAGTCTCGAGAGGGCACCTGTAAACTGTGCAACCCAACTAAGCCCAAGAGTGTGCAGCGTCCCACTATGACAACTCACCTATTGGCCCACACGAGGCAGGGATGTCCCACCATGACAATTCCATCCCTTGGGGTGGCCTACTTAGCTTGGGAGAACTGGTAAACTGCCATTCCCTAACTTACTTCCTCCATTTACCTAGATTGTTTATGAAGTAAGACACATCTACATGTGTGTATATATATATATATATAGGCTCTGGTTTCATTCTTATTAAGAAATGTAAATATAAATGTATAAATATACACACACTCGTGTACATTTAATCATATAATAGCGACTTACCCCTAATAGGTTTCAGGTATAATATCTTTGAAAATCAGCATCTCACTGATAAATTCAGCAAGTTTTATCTGACGGTGCTTGCCAACTGTATAGTATACTTTCTTCTATGCATTCCATTTACAATTTACATGCCATATATCTCCTTTCGTATTTCTTCCTTATAAAGAATTAAAGGTACTTTATATTCTCTGATTATTTCTTCAGATATAAATATGATTCTCTTACTATTTCCCAGATCACCCCAAATTGATTATATATATTCACCTCTTCAATGCCCCGAGGGAACTAGCTTATTTCCCTTATATATCATGTGAGAGGGCATGGTCAAAAGATATGACTTTTCCAAACAGACATAATCGAATTGTATCTATTAGGCAGCATGATTAATGATATCAATCATCCTTATCTAAATCGTTGATTAGTCACCTGTATGAAACTCTTTGACCATTGATAATATATCTTCTTTGCCCACGTATATAATATATCTTATTTTATAGCTTTGGCTGAACGATAGTAACCATTGTATCATCTAATTTGTATGGACTAACAACCTCTAACCACAAATGTATTGTGACCATTAGCGGTATTGCCTCATTATGTCGACTAGTTGATAGTTGATGGGTGACTCAAATATTCCTTGGTTCTAGTCATCAGTGCGTGGCTTATCATGCCTGATGTGGCAAACATATTGCTGATGTCTTATCCGTTTTCCTTCAGTCCTTCCGTAATCACATACATGTTCGACAATCATCCTTTAACTCATACAATTAGTCCTCATTGCTTATAGTCGCTGTAGTTGATGCATCACTGCTTGCAACGCATATTATTTATAGAGTCAACCAACATATAAAGTCGACCAACCATATATCATCACAACTCAGTATTAAAGATCGTTGCTGTATATGTTGCTATATTTCATAATATGGATTGTTGTTCTTTTATTGTTCCCACATAATGATTAATATTGATATAGTCGATTCAAGTGATGTATTATTCTTGTCTTTTCCTTTTTATAAGTTTACTTCTTTAATTTAAACTTATTTAATTGCCTAGCTTATCTTTTAGGTTTTGAATTTATATTATATAATATTTATATTTATTTATATTTTGACTTATTATTATTATTATTATTTATTTGTTATTAAATCCTGTTTGGGAGAGGGGACATTACATTTTTTACAACTTGTGATTGTCTTAAAAAGTGGATCTTGTATAAACAAAAACTTGAATTTAAATGGAAGCTCTCTCAGCCTATGATCCTCTCCATCATCAAGTCCACCAACCAATGGTTTGAGCTTGCCAAGTGAAGAGTTTTTGTCACAAATTTATCCCTTCTGTTAGCACTATCTCCAGTTTGCCAACCAGATGTGCTTATATGCTAATGTCAATAGTAAAAATCTCGTTTCATGTATAGTTTATTGGTCCATCCTAGTTTTAAGCATGTCTTTGTTGAACTTGGTAATCATATTGTTCCAATGGTGCTCATTCATAATTTCATTGAGCTTCTTTACATTGGGTGGGCTTTCTCATAGTGCAAGTGTATGTTTTTCATGTTTTAGGGGCAGGAGGGGGGCAAGGGTTGGGTATTAAGTGTTTTGAATCTCTTTATTGTAGCTTTTTGAGTGTGGGCGTTTAAAGTCAAGTTGTAGTCCTATTGTTGAGTTTTAAAGTTCTAGTGTAGTTGAACAATTTGCAAATTGTTGACCAAACTTTGCACTCCGCCCATTTTACACTTTAAAGTCTCCTTGCAATTTTCTCCTTGGGTTTTGTCTTTTGCTTCCCTGTCATGGTTCCTTCTCATGAACTTCTTCCTCTTCTTTGCTCCTCATCATCTTTGTGCCTTGTGCCCCATGTTATAGGCAGACTTTCCTCCCTCTTCTGCAATTTGAATCCCTACTCTCGAGTCTCAGTTCCCACAAGTTATTTTGGAGATTTGACCCTCTTGTGTAGTTGTGCTGCCATCCTGCTTCTCTCACTTCAATTCCCCACTAGCTTCATCCTTTTTGGAATCTCAAAACCTCCACAGAGTTAGACAATTATTGAGAATTGCTTGTTGAGTCTCATACCCTATCAATTTTGTGTCACCTTGGTATTGGTAGTGCATAATTTCTCTTTAATCTTCCAAGTGGTCTCCTTATGTTCGTGCATTGTGGTGATGTCATTGGCGGATCTCAAGAATTGTTTAGCTTGTGCTTGCATGGACCTGATGACCATTATATACATGCATGTGTTACTTAGTGGTGATGGCAAGCTTAATATCTCAATGTAGTGGTGTGTACTCTTGGGTGGCGTATTGGTATGTGCAATGTGGTATTTGCATGGTGGAGGGGTGGACTTGGGTTCCTTAACAAAAGAAAATGTAATTTGTGTGCTATGTGGCCTTATCTCATAGGCCAATTGCAAAATGGGGCACAATGGCCAAAGTCTTTGATGAGCACTTTCTCTTTAGTCGCCACGTACTAGCCATTGATCAAAGCTACTACTTATCCATTGAGTGCAGTAACTTGCATTTTTATGTATTCCAGTGATTATGAACACCATATTTTAGGGTTTTCTTTGCTGTGAAAGGGATGGTGGCTCTGGAAGCAATATGTGCTAGTACTTGAGATTGGTTTCAACATATTTACTCTCTTTAGGATCTCCTCTAACTCTTCAGTATTCTTTATTGGCAGCAATTGGAATTGACATATGTAGTTTTAGTTGTGCCATAGATGTCCTTTTACATCTTTGTTACAAATTTGGCTTATGATGGAAATTTAATGATTGTAGATGCTTTATTTCCTATTCTTGGCAGCATGGTGAACTTGTTGGTGATATGTGAGGCCATAAAGGTTGTTGTAAGTACTACGGAGTTTTGTGGAGATTTAAAGAAAAAGATTATAAATTGTGCAGCAACCTTTTGTATGGTTATTGCACTTGTTGTTGGAGTATGGGCTAGGCATGGGTTAAAGTAGATTTGCATAATGTGTAGATGTGTCCCATGCTGTTGTATACCTTTGAATATTGAAGTAGTCATTTGCACTAATGTGAAGATCTTTCTTTGTTCCTGTCTACCCTGAAGCAGATTCAATTTTGATTTTTCTCCTTGTGTGAGTGCATCTGTTCTATCTACAACAATGTTTTGACTGTGACAATGGTTACTGATGTTGTTGTCTTGTGTGTCATCTGTTGCTATGCCCATAAGGTTAATAAATGGTATTATAATAATATAAAGCTATATATACAGGAAAAACGATGTAATTGGGATTGGTTGGTGAGTTTTAGGGCAAGGCCCCACTTGTAAATCCTTTGTAATTTGATCATAAAATTCTAAGGCAACAATCCATTTGTCATATTCTTTTTATCTTTTACTTTCTCTTTAAGTTCATGAAAAGGAATTAAATGCAAAAGTCTGTGTTATGAATGTCTCCATGTCTAAAGTTAAATTTGTTAAATTGGTAATGTATTAATTCATTAAGTAACACTGGGGCTTTTAAAACTGTTCAAAGTGTTTGATTTTCATGATCATGGGTTGTTCATGAATTGCTTATGTATAGACTTTTGGTTTATGAATAGGTCTACTCTTGCTGATTACAGAACCCATCTTATGGTTGTCAATTTGCATACTTGATTTTCAGTTTGTGCTTGCACTTTTGTAGGTGTTGAGTTCAGTATCTTGGTATAGTTACCCATTGGATCAAGGAACTGGTTTGAAATGGTCTCCCTTTCTACCATACCTTTCTAAAACCATTAAAAACATATTTTTGATTCTTTTTAGATGCTAGTTTCAGCCTTGCTTTTGTGCATAATCCAGTTTTATAACTTGTAACATCCTAAGAGAATTTACACTTGAATTAGATATTCAGAAGTTTGTGCATATAGGAGTTCTTCTCACCTTATAGTTATAACCCATTACTTTAGCAGTACTTATCTTCAGAGAATCAACGTCTGATAGAAATCTAGAGGGTTACGCATGTAAAGTTTCAGGTTGTATATGAAGTATGCAATGTTAAGGGGATTCATCTTTTAGTGAATATTACTTTGTTTCACATCTTTGGTGCATATTCAATTTTGTTTCTTATCTGTTTAACATGAGGTCAAGAAGGTCTACTCATGGTCGCCATTAGGACATGGCTAGTCCAGTCCTGGATGTATTATCATTTCATTTCCCTTTAATTACCTGTTAAAGGTCTCAAGGGTCACCTTTTTAGACTTAGCCGATTCTGAAGAAAAAGAGGAGGCGCCCTCTCCTATGTATTGGCCTCTAACTTCCCATTATCTGATGATGGATCTTGCCTCTTTGTTATGAATCTTGTTCCCTTTACATGAGTACTGAGTGTCAAGTCTACGATAATAAAGTGCAATTTTGAGTGCTAACGGTTGCCTGATCCATTCTGAGTTGATTTGAATCTATCCAATACTTTGACAATTAATTGATCTCAGTGTTTCCTGTTGGACCAGGCAAACATTTTATCCTTGGGTTCAACATCCACCAAAGTTAAGTTCTAACTTAATGATCCATAATCTGTTATATTCTGTGATATGTAATTAGAGCCTAATTTTTTTCCGCTAACCTAAGGTTGACATCCAGTTATTTCTAAAAGGCTCCAATTCCAACCAGTATTCATTTTTTTCAGCAACTCCATTTGGTCATATGCATTAGATAGGGCAAAGACAAACTTCCTTTCAAGTACTTAATTAGAATGGGTTTTGAGTATTGAGTTTTGGATATTAAATTAACACTTAATAGAGAATTTCAGGGTTCCAAAGCATTACCAAGCCCCCCGCTGATTTGTTTGCCTGTTTTTCTTTCCAGTCACGGGTCTACTTTAAGTCATTGGCAATTATTTGAAAATATTCTTTGCTTATTGTAGTTTCCTGTAACAACATTTGGCTTTTGCTAAAATCAGCAATGTGTTTTTTTCATGTTGTAGAATCAATTTTTGGCTTGTTCATTGAAATGAAGTTTTATGTTCTATATTTTACCTTCAAATATTTTGTTCTGCAAGCAGAGAGTGTGAAGAAACTAGCTTTGTTTGTAGAACTATTGTAACTTTGCATGACTAGTGTATCTTGCTGAAAAATCAGGTTTTCATAAGGTTCTTGATAGATTTTCATAACTAGTTTGAAGAGCTTGCCTGGATCCTTTCTGACCTTCAATTGTGTCATATTTACTAGTTAGTCAATCGGGGCTCTTTTTGCTGCATTTGATTTTCTTCAATTTATTCTAGGTATTTGTTATATGTTTAGATCATGATTATGTTTTCAAAAAAAGTCCTCATCTATCCAGTCGCATGGCCGGAGTCTGATGATGGCCTCCTATATTCCAAGTTCATGTTAACAGTTAGATATGACTGTGATTGCCTTAAATTGACACAGCCGCTGCAATTTTTGCATGCTAGAAGAAGCCAAAATTCATGCATAAAAAGGATTTAAAGGTAAAGTTTGCATTGAAAGGTTAGAATTAGCTTAGGGAAGAACTGTTTAGGGCATAGCAGCAAATCTTTCGGGGAAAAAAAATGGCAAACCAAAACTTGAAAGTATAAGATTTTTTAAAAAGAATTGGGATTTAATGTGGAAAAACCAGATTAAAAATAAATAAATAAATAATGAAGAAGGACAAACATTTGTTTGAATTGAAAGGCATTTCAATAGGAGAAATAAAAATTAAGGTCTTTTTGACATTGGGCAACAACCTTAAATATGATTTTCTCTATATGTTAAACAGTTAAAGCATAATGGCCATATTGATATTATTCACATACTTTGGTTATCCCATACTGTATGCACTCCCTTTATCGGCTTTAATGCTTTTCTTTATGTAAGATTCAAACCATTCTTGCCATCTGGGATTTATGCAGGCCTTACCAGAAACTAGTGTTAATTTATTTCAACTCATTATGGTTGTTGTTCACATTCTTGTGGAGTAGAAATAATACAAGCATACAAAATTTGACAATCTGAGTGTTACACGTTGGTTTCTGAATGTATGCATATGTTGTTGTGTCATTAGATTCAGATGGCTTTGAATGTAATGGGTGTGCAAGAAATTTTTTTAAAGTCTTGATCTTAAAAAATGTGTATTTATTTTGCATACTTCTTGCTTCTGAGAAGTTATTGTGCTATTGCAGTGTGCCCAACAACATTGAAAAGAATCTGTAGACAACATGGGATCTCTAGGTGGCCTTCACGCAAAATCAGTAAGGTGAATCGCTCCATAAAGAAATTGCAAATTGTAATTGAATCAGTACAGGGTGTCGAAGGTGCATTTAAACTAGGCCCCTTTATAAATGGTTCATTCTCTCCTACTTCATCAAACAGACGGATGGGGAATTCTCCACTAGTCCAGGGGAATTCATGTACTGCTGATATTAAAGGTGAAACTTGTCACCTGGAAAACAGAGCTTCAACCCAGCGTCAAGAAGTCCACTCCTCTGTTCAAACTTCTCCTGAGAAGTGCTGTGCTGTGCCCAAGGAATTACCAGTTTCTCAAATCCTTATGACAGCTGGTTTAGGTACTACCCTACCTTCAGTATTAGCATGTAAAGAGAAACCCGGCAATCATGCTTATCCTCAGACATCTACTCCTGGAAACTCTGCAACACCAATAGAAGGAAGCTTTATGCAGATGGCAGGTCATTATAGAAGGGGCCTTGACTCTCTCATGGGTAGTGGGGCATCTAATTCTTCAGAATGCAGTCAGAACTCAAATGCAAGTCATCTTTCTTCAAATGAAGTAGACCCAAATGATCAAGTTGCCTCCTATCGATTTGCCACTTCACAAACATGTAAAGAGAATGTGCAAATTAGTGGTCAAAAAGAACAATCTACCTTTCCTGTTGTGAAAAGGGTACACAGTGAAAAGCTCTTAGATAATAGAAGTGGGAAAGTACCTGTGAGATCTTCCAGTTACAAATGTCTGGATTCAGCTCCAAATGAAGCTAGAAATTCACCTGAGAAAGGAAAGTGTATGGAGTGTAGCAAACCAAGTCCTCTACATGTCTGTTTTAATGAATCTTCATTTCCAATGAACTCAAATGATCCAGAATTAGAAAGGTTGATTTTAGCAGGTAGATTACAAACTGGTACACTCAGTAGTGAAAAAGAGTTTACGGTAATGACAGTGAAAGCAACTTATAAAGATGATACAGTTCGTTTCAAATTGTCTCAACATATGGGCTTTCAAGAAGTTCGTGAAGGGGTGGCAAAGCGTTTCCAGTTGGAGTTGGGTACGTTTAATCTAAGGTATATAGATGATGATTCTGAGTGGGTTTTACTCACATGTGATGCAGATTTGTCAGAATGTGTTGACATCTTCAAATCATCAGGTAGTCGTACAATTAAACTTCTAGTCCAGGATGTATGCCCCAATATTGGAAGTTCATGTGGGAGTACTGGGGGACTCTAAATTATGAGGTCCTGTAATTTGAGCACCAGCGTACTGTGAATTATGAAGTCTTGTAATTTTGGCATCCAAATATTCAGAGTTTTGAGTCTAATGGGTCTGTTTTAACATTTTGTTTAATTGTAAACTTATTTTTAATCTTCACCATTCTCTCACTTCTTGGCAAGAAGCACTTTTTGTATTTAGAGAAAAGTAAAGTTGCTTTGTACCCTCTAGAGTCAAATGTGTACCAGGACCTCGTTTATAATGGCAGGGGAAACTGTAAATATGATTTCTCTTCCTGCTAAATAGCAAAATAATAGTCGGTTGCTCAAGTGTCATAATTCTCTATACCAGGAACTAGGTGTCTAACTGGGATTTACCCAGGAAGCACAAGGGCAGTAATTTCTGCACCAAAGTGTGAACACCAGCACTAAAGATCAGATATTTAGGACAATGAAGGGAGGCTACTTAAAATTTCTTTGCATGCTCTGATGAGAAAACTCAGGATTTTTATGCAGTAGATTGGTCAAGTGTGTGCCAAAATTTTACTGCAGAGAATTTTTTACAGCTATTTCTTACTCTATAATCCAGAGGAAATTCTACTGGGTGAAATGCAGCAACATATTATGTGAAAATTCAGAGGAAGTCCTACAGAGAGCAGCTGTAGTTGTTTTTATGAACATTTAAGTGGCTATATGACAAGAAAGTTGATAAAATGGGCAGCGAAGCTTCTACACCTCCCTTCTCACCTTGTTAACCAACGGAGGGGGAATTCCTATATTTTCTCTGCAGGTTCTGCTCAAATGTATTAGGACTCTTTTTGCCCATGGGTGGTACCACGATTCTTCAAATTTTGCTTAATACAAGCTACTGCTGACTTTTTTTTTTATTTCACCAAAATAATTATATGAAAAAAAATACAGATAAACTTTTTGACTGGATACATGCTTACAGTAGGTAACCAAAAGTTACGAGAAGCTGCTGCAGATCTGCAGCTTTTATAGGGTTCACCCCTAGCAGCTGAATAATCACCCCTAGCCCTTGTGTGAGACTCCTACTACAAGTGGTAAAATAAACTGACGTGATTACTAGAAGCAATTAATTTTAGAATCTTCTCTGAGCAGTCTGAGCATCTATGTTTTAGAAAGAAGAATTTTGTCAGCTGCAAGGGAGCAGGTGAAAAACTTTACAGTAGCTGCTGAGATTTTTTGAGGAAAGTTTTTGAGACAAATGGCTATCTAACTGGGATCAGCTTTACTAACCAGTTATATTCAGAATAATTTTTTCATTACAATTTGTCAAAAATTACAGCAGTTAACAATATTATTTTCCATAACATCCTAGAACTGCAAAAATCTCTGATATTTTCTCGAGAGCACCTACTGAGAAAGTTTAGTTATGCCCCTGAATAGAACCACTCGATAAAAGTCTCCCCAAAAAATCAGCCACTCATGCTTTCATGGTAAAGATTCTGTATATCATGTTGTATCGTTTGGAGTCTGGGTGATTCTTGGAGTTACTGTTTGCATAGGAGGTGTAGTGGCTTAAGGGGAAGACATCCTTCCAGTGTGGCTCAGGAGACAATTCTCACTCTAGAAAAACTAAATCAATGTTTAGTTGATGCCATAACTTGTTATTACCTTTTAGTTTCAATATCTAGGAATAGAAATGTTTTGCTCAGAGTGAGCATGGTGCAGTATTATTTAGAAAATTGTTCATTCCTGCGTATCTGTGAATATCCATATTGTTCACAATGCTTTTCTGCAAAAAAAGAGAGAAAAAAATCATTCGGGTCTTTTAATGTTTACTCATTTCATGCACATTTAGATATTGATATTTCAAATAGAAAATTACTAGAAAGTAGAAATAGAATATAGCTAAACCAACCGGGGTTAAATGTCAGCTTAGTAAATATAAATATAAGAATTTTCCTTGTTAAACTAGGAGATTGCACGCTTACTATTCTGTAATATTTCATGGAAAAATAGAAGACTACTTAGGAATGTCTTTCAAAACTGGAAAGTTAACGTTAGCATTGAATTGTCATTAATCTTACTGGTTTCGTAAGCAACCCTTTGGTGTGTTGTGAGCTGTGGTTTGTTGACTTATTGTTTTCCATAATAGCAGTAGAATTGTTAGACTGGAAGGTGGGTTTCAGGCAAGGTATTTTGTGCAGGTTAAATGAGCCTCTATTAAAGTCTGTAGATGATAATGGGTCATATTTTTAATCAATACAATTTCATTGTTTAAGTATAACTATGTGTTGTGGTGTAAACATACGCCCCATTGCAAATGGGGATCCCTTCTTTTTTTCTACTTGCTAGCCTAGTTTGTCGTAAGTGTTTGTTAGTTTCGTTTAGCTTGGCAGTATTTTGGTCTCTTAGTCTCCTAGCAGTTGAGAAGGCTTGTGGTATCTTGTCAAGTCTGGGTGAAATCTTGATCATTTCGTGAGAGAAGTATGAAGTTGAAATGTTGTCATTGCTAGAGTTAGAAATTGAGGGTGAAACTGTGGAAATTTCACTAAGTTGTCAAAAGGTTGTGAAATGTCATCAAAGTTGCAAAATGATTTTAAAATGATTTTTAAAATCTTGTCTAGGTTGGGAAACAAGTTCTTGAATATGAAATTTGAAGAGTGGAAATGAAAATTCAAGTCAAGTTGCTAGTGAATTCCAAATCCTTGGTTGAAAAATGCAAGAAATTCAAGTGAATTTTAAGTGAAAAGAGGAAAAAACTTGCTCATTTCCAGCTTGGTGTTGGAATTCTGACCAAACATGAGGGACTTCCAGATTGTCATGGAATTTCTGCCTGAGCACTTTGTATTTCCAGTTTGGTGTCTAAATCCTACCAAGTAGTGTAAATTTTTTTTGCAAGATTCAAAAAGGTTTGGAATTGAAAATGAAAGATCCTTGGATTGGAGGTCAGATTTCTTGTTTACAATTTGAATTTCAATGGGATAAAAGGGAAAATTGTCAAGAAAATAAGGAGATTTAGAACAAAGAAGTGAAATTCTTGAATGAACATACAAAATCTAAATGAATTTAAAGTGAAGAAGTAAAAATGGTTGTCAAGCAAGGGGTTTTGTTCATTTGACATTCCTTCCTCAAACCCGCCCAAAGAAAACATGATCATTTTGAGGTGAAATTGGAAGGGTAAGTTAAGACTTGATCCAAAATTGAAGAAGGCAAAAGAAATCCTAAGGATGAAGGAAGAAAATTCAAAAGAAAAGTGAAAAGTACTTGAGAATTTTGGATAAAATGGAAAATACTTAGTAATTCTTGCAAAATGGATACATTTCAAATTGGAAATCAAATGAGCACTTCATATGTGCATGCCTTAGAAAAGAATTTCACCCATTTCCAGCTTCATGGTGGATTTGTGCCCAAGTCCTAAGTCATTTCTAGCTTAATCAAGGAATTCCGACCACTTGAAGGTTCATTTCTAGTTCCTATTAGGAATTCCGCCCGGTATGATGGCACTTCCTAAATGCGCTCAAGGAGAATGTTATTTCCAGCTTCCCATTATGAATCCCGCCTAAGGAAATGAATGAACATTTCGAGGAAGCAAGTTAAAATTAGTATGAAGTCAAAGCAGAGGCGAAGGCTAATTTAGATAGGCCTTAGCAGCAAAAATCAGAATTCAAAAGTAAACTCAACCAGAGACCTAAGGCAGACCTCCAAGATAAATTCAAGAAGTAAACTCTCTACCTTCATGACCACATTTATGCCCACTCCTATCAATCCACTTCAACTATTTCTATCATATCTAGTTAACTTTATATGCTTATCCAATTACTAGTACCCCTACTAATTCCATTTAATGAAATGCTACACATAGACTTATGTTACTTACGGATGTATTTATCCCAACTTAAAGCCATAACTAACAACACAAAGACACAAACACCTATGTTACTTATGGATCTACTTATCCCAACTTAAAGCTATAACTAACTGTTGAAATATAGCTTCGTTCGTGTTTAAGTATGTCGAATGATCATAAGTAGACACACACACACACACATAAATAAAATTGTTATTAATGACATATTATAGAAATAGATCGAATGCATGAATAAATACAACCACGATATATATAAGAATACATACATGATACTATCGTGGACTCTAATGTTACTACAGCTACACAATTGTTATCGTGCAACTGTAATAACATCATAGTGCATGGTACCATTGTGGATTGTAATTTTATTACAGCCATGATAGTCATCGCGTATCTGTAATAACATTACAGTGCACAGTGATATCGTGCCCCATTGTTGTGATTAAGTTACGACTCAGATCGTATTACTTAAAACATGGTTATTGTGCGCATTATCATGGTTGATTGAATTAAGATAATTAAACGTAGGGTCATGACCCTACATGGCAACCACCATGTTTGGTCATGACTTAACGTATTAATATATATACTCATCGGTATTGTGGAATCAATCAATCACAAAGGCAATTGCATTCTACAACAACATATCAATTCTAAAGTAATATAATTCAATCTTTTGATCTAAATATTCCTTAACATGGTATCAAAGCCAGGTTTATTAGAGAAGATATATTTTTATTATTTTATAGACATCTCATATAAATATAATAAAAATTATATTTGTGTATGTTATAATAAGAAGAAAAATGGCTCACGGTATGAGAATGGAAGAGACTTGAGGGAGCATCTAACTTTATATCTTGGAAAACTAGAATTACTTCACTTCTACTAGAACTCGAATTGGAGGACTATATAGAGAAAAAACCAAAAATACCTGAAGATGAAGTAGAAAAATCCACTTGGAAAAGGCGGAATAACAAAGCTTGGAAGTTGATTATTGACTCTATCAAAGACTCTATACTTCCTAGCATTTCAAGATTAACCACTACCTTTAAAATATTCACAACCATTCAAGACACATTTGAAATCAACAATGCTAGTAGATTATTGACTCTGAAACAACAATTGATGAATATAAAAATGAACAAAGGGGAAACCATCACCTCTTACTTTCTAAGAATTTTAGAGTTAAGGGATCAACTCCTCACTATTGGAAATAATATGGATGATCTGGAACTATCCTTAATTTCTCTAAGAGGATTACCTATCTCCTGGGAATCATTCATTCAGTGCATAAGTGCAAGACCTCCATTACCAAAATTTGAACAACTGAAAAATGATTGCACTCAAGAAGAATCAAGATTAATCTCAAGAGGAATAGGACCCAACAAAGAAAGTGAAGTTCTGGCACTCCACACAAACACGTCTAACAAAAAGAAATTTTTTTCCAAAAGGAAGAGGAGTACTAAAACCTTCAATAAAAAGGATCTTTCAAAAGTACAATACTACAAGTGTGAGAAATACGGGCATATTCACAAATTTTGTCCAGAAAGGAAGAAAATTCAAGCAGCACTAGCTGAAATCAAAGAAATGGAAAGCCCACTCTTCTTCCTAGCTTTATCAAGGGAACTGAACTCAAATAAAAGTACTTGGATAATTGATAGTGGAGCCTCCAGACATATCACTGGATTCAGGGATCAATTTGAAACCTTTAAAGGAAACTCTTTGGAAGAAGTTACAGTTGGTGACAACTCTACTTATCCCGTGAAAGGAATTGGGACCTGTTCAATCAAGATAAGAGGAGTGACCTTATGGTTAAAAGAAGTACTATATGTACCTCGAATAAAAAGAAACTTAATCTCCATATCAGGACTAGCTAATCAAGGATATAGAGTCACATTTAATGAAGATAAAGTTCTTCTCTGGACTAAAAATTCCAATATCAAGAATGCCATTACTATAGGATCTAGGGAAGACAGTCTATATAAATTATGTGGTGAACAAGCAATTGCTTTAAGTCATGAAGTTCAAAACAATAATGAGATATGGCACAAAAGGTTAGGCCATATTAGATATAGTGCTCTTCCAACCCCAACAAGAATCACCTCTGGGATACCTCATCTTAAACCTGAACATTCAAGTATATGCAAAGGTTGTGCCTTAGGAAAAAATACAAAAGGGTCCTTCCCGACAAGTGAACACAAATTAAAAAATGTATTAGAACTTTTTCACACGGATCTATGTGGTCCTATGTCAACACACTCCATGTCAGGTGCCTTATACTATGTAATCTTTGTTGATGATTACTCTAGAAGAACCTAGATATTATGATATTGAAATGATCAAAATATGGTAATAAAGGCTACAACTAATCAAAGGCCTCAATAAATCATTTGGAGAATCTTTATGAAAGTTGACGGTCTCTTAATTTCTACTCCAAAACAAGGTCCTCAAAACTTAAGCTCAGTATCTATATAAATTAGTTTTATAATTTAAACAATTATACAATAACCATGATATCCGACACAATCAAATAACTGGGATTGACTATTTATATATCAAAATTAGGATTCTCACAAAAGGCTGGGGTTGACTATGAAGAAACTTTTTCTCCCGTAGCTTGATACACCTCTGTAAGAACCATTCTTGTAATTGCAACATTTAAAGGATGGAAGGTACACCAAATGGACATCAAGACTGCTTTTGTGAATGGGAAAATTGAGGAAGAAGTATACATAGAACAACTAGAAAGATTTATTACACATGGTAAAAATCAATATGTATGTAAGTTAAAGAAAGCTCTTTATGGCCTTAAACAAGTCCCCAGAGCATGGTATGAAAAGATAGACAACTATCTCACCAAACTAGGGTACTCCAAGAACATAGTAGACCCTAACATCTACTTCAAAGTAGTAAAAGGTGATACGATAATCCTAGTTCTTTATGTTGATGACTTGCTTAAAACAAGAGAAGATCACTTGATTCTAAAATGCAAACAAGACCTAGTAGCTGAGTTTGATATGAAGGATATGGGCCTACTACACTACTTTCTGGGTCTAGAAATTTGGCAAAAAATAGATCACATTTTCTTAAATCAGGAAAAGTACACCTCTGACATACTAACCAGATTTGGAAAGATGGATTGTAAACCATTGGCTACCCCAATGGAAACAAATCTACACAAGCTAAAAAGTGAAGTAGAAGATTCTGAACCTATAGATCCCTCACCATACAGACAAATTATTGGATCCCTCATGTATCTGGTAAACACAAGACCTGACATCTGTTATGCTACAAATGTACTAAGTCACTTCATGTGTGAACCTAAGAAAATTCACTTAATGGATGCTAAGCACATTCTGAGATATTTACAAGGGACTATTGGACTTGGTTTGAAATATGAAAAAGTTGAGATCCAACTTCAGGGTTACTCAGATTCAGATTGGGCAGGCAGTTCCATAGATCATAAAAGTACCACATGATGTTGTTTCAGTTTAGGATCATAAATGATATCTTGGTTCAACAGGAAACAATTGGCCATTGCTCAGAGTTCTACCGAAGAAAATAACACGACTGCCTCTATGGGAGCTCAAGAAGCAGTTTGGTTAAGGAAGCTAGTGTTTGATCTATTTGGAAAACCCTTGAAACCTACCATCATTCATTGTGATAATCAAAGTTGTATCAAACTCTCAATAAATCCTATCTTCCATAATCGATCAAAACACATAGAGATTCCTTACCGCTACATAAGAAACATGGTTGACAAGAATATTATTAAACTGGTTTATATCAACACTGAAGAACAAAACGCTGACATCTTTACCAAACCTCTTGCAAAATTAAAGATAGATGATTTCAGGAGAAAAATTGGTATGACTAAACCTTAAAACTTGTTGGGAAGTAATTCCTACTTTTGTACTTTATATTCATGAATAAATAAATAAAGTTATATTGAAATATTTCATTTGTGTTCAAGAAGATGACGATCTTCTGTGTAAATAATTGGGGTTACTATTACAAGGTGACGATCTTGACAATAGTTAACCAAACTTCAAGATTGACACCTTAACGGGTTATCCTGGACTGTGCCGGATACCTTAATGCTGGGATGTTACTACTGTATGGTGTAATAACTCATATATCATGATTGACACCATAATGGGTTGTCCTAGATTGTGTCGGATATCATGATATTGAAATGTCTAAGTATAGATACTGATTGACACCGTAACAGGTTTTCCTGGATTGTGCCAGATATCATGATATTGAAATGATCAAAATATGGTAACAAAGGCTACAACTAATTGAAGGCCTCAATAAATCCTTTGGAGAATCTTTATGAAAGTTGATGGTCTCTTAATTTCTACTCCAAAACAAGGTCCTTAAAACTTAAAATAAGTATCTATGTAAATTAGTTTTATAATTTAAACAATTACATATGATGGCTCTAGATACCCTACCCCATATCTAAAAGATTTTTGTAATACTTACAAAGATTAGGTTAGCACCAACTAATAAGTCGCAACTATTCATTTATTTATTTTTATTAAAGATGCTGGTGAAAAATACAACAAAATTCAATCTCATTCTATTCTAGGACTCCAAAGATAATCCATTTCTCCCTACACGTATTGCAATTTAATACCTTATATGAGGATAATATAATACATTTAGTAAATTCCAAACAATTTGAACATGAATATGCTCATCATTGCATTAAATATTGGAAACACTACAAAATCAAGCAAAACACTTGATGGAGAAACAAAGATTATTTAAATTCTTCAAGGCATTATAACATTGAATTTAATACAAAAGGCACTTGTTCTCTTTATAAAATGCTTTTGAATTGACTAAATGCCAATGCCATATTGGATTCACACATTCACACCTTCAACGATCCAAAATAAACTCTACACTTAAAAAAAACTTGAAATTACTCATGTGACTTCACATTTAATTTACTTTGGGCTATAAGTGTATTTTGTTAGACTAATTGTCAATGCCCCACTTTCAGATTTGTGACATGGTTTAACAACTTCTTGTGTCTTCTACAAGTCTAGTGGTTGTATCGGGCATTAACAGGTTGATCTTTTGTTGCAACAACAACTGCTAGTTGTAACATATTCAACCCAAAAGTTCCCTTGTCTTTCTCCACATCTATGCTTGGAATCTCTCCCTTCCTTCTAATGGGAATGCACGCAATGCATCACACCCACCTCTAAGTAGAAATGAATACAAACAACTAAACTCTATCTAATAATGTCATGGAATGGACACTTCTGTTAGTCTGCTTTTAGCCTTCTTAGTTGAGTCATATTCACCCTATGGTTACTCACTTAGACAATTGAGATATTCTCTCCTTCCCTTATGGGAGGTTAGGGAGACTTTTATGTTACCTCATGTAGACTCACTAAGTGTCCCAACACTTGTCCATAGAGTCCTCCACTTGTTGCATACTTAGAGGGGTAGTTACAGTTTGACTCCTACCTTCCCACCTCTACTTGGCTTCCTTTATATGCAAGACATCCCTTTGTACATTTTAGAGTGAGTGTGATAATTGCCAATGCTATTTTCTTATTTTGTATATTCATGATTTGTGGAGAGTATTTTTTTTGTAACGGATCTTGGTTGTTTCTAACATGGTGTCACAATGTACTTGCAAAATCTCTCCGTTTAATACTTGATTATGAGAGGGTTTTGGGCATAAGGAAAAAAATGGATCTTGTTGGAGTGAAACAGACATCATGGTTGCACTCAGAAGACCCAAAATTCCTTAATTCCATAAATCATGTCATCTTTCAGCGACGACACATTTTTTGAGATTTTTTTTGACACCTGCTTGGTTCTCAGTGTTAGCATCTTGATTTTTACGCAACAATTTTTTATTGGCAGGTCTATTTTCCTCTAATTTTTTTGGGGACATGCAGGTGAGTATTGCATAGTACTATACAATGTACATGCATGACATTTTTTCCATTTTTAATTTTTTTTCTTAAAATAAAAAAAAACTTTTATTCTAGTATATATACATGTACACACTCATGTATATACATATACATATACATATACATATACATATACATATATATATACATATACATACATATACATACACACACACACACATATATATATATATATATATATATATATATATATATATATATATATATATATATATATATATATATATATATATATATATATATATATACACATATATATACATATACATATATATTTGAATTTTTTTTTCACAATGAATATTTCTTTTTCACACCTTCCTTGCCACAAAAGATTCCTTTGGAATATTTCATTTGTGACCAGTCAAAAGTTTGGTCAACTTTACACATTCAACAAGGTCCATTCAATGCCACCTTAGCATTAGCTTGTCTACCCAGTCAATAACTTGTTAGTGCCTAGTTGAAATGTTTTGATTAAGTAAAATTAGGTTTTGAAAGGACTCGAAACCTTGTACAAAAACTCAAAGGATATAGCAATATAAGGCTCAGATACAATAGTGGAGACCACCAACACAACAGAGGGATCAACCAACAAAAACCCCCACAAACGGACAACAGTCCACGACAAGGGACCTTACAATTTAAATTTAGATCCACCCTTGTATGACCGAAGATGCAATATCCAAAGGAGGAACATATGGCTTTGGTTTCTTTCCTTTCACAGTTGTCCAACCGTCCTCCAACCATGCCTAGTTGAAATGTTGATGTCATCATTTCTAGCTCGTAATTTTTACCCCATCTCCATTGGCATGTTTTTTTTTCATCCTCAACTTTGTGAGGCCATATCTTGGTCATATGGAGGGCCTTTTTAATGCTCTTGTTTGTTGTGCTTATTTTTTCATCCTCTATCTAGTAGTATAGTTTATTTTCAAAATGATCTTTTTTATTTTTTCTAATTTGCTATTTCTTAGAGGATACTTTGCCAATCCTCACTTTTAGAACTTTTCCTATCACAATAATGACTTGTCCACACCTCTTAAAAATATTGGTCCATTATAATTAATGGTGATGTATTTACTAAATAGCAAGCTATAATGGCCGCTTCAACCTACAACTCTTTGTGCAACTTGACATTACATAGAATGCTTCTTGATCTCTATAAGAGTCATGTGCATGTGTTTGGAAACAACATTTTGATTTTATGTGTTTTGATTCTAGCTTCCTTGCAATATTCTTCCAATTCCAACTATGTGATCTCACTGCCATTATTTGTTCTTAAACACAGTTTGACCCATTAGTGCACTTTTCAACTAAAAATCCAAACCCCTAAAAAATACTTAACACATTAGCTTTTAACTCTTAACAATGTAAATCCAAACTTTTTTTTAGAGTTTAATAATCTCTAAATGTCATAAAGTATGATGCTCTTTCAAAATAAACTATAGGGAGTGACCCCCAATCATCTAAATGAATGTAGCCTATAATACCTACACTTGGATGACAACCTATTTTAAATTTCTATCTAAACTACTTTCCAAAGACATAATAATTGTGGAAATTCAAATTTAGATATCTTTGATCTAGAAGTAACTTATGGTTTATTAGTATCTTTAGTGATTTCTAGCTTATATGACCCAATCGGTGATGCCATAAATCTGTAGATTCATGTACTTCATTAGATACCACCAATATTCACTTATTTCTTCAATACTCCCTTCTATTCTACAAAGCTCCCAAATCTTGGTATCCTTCATTGAAACAAAAAGAACCTTGGACATCTTTAGTACTCCACCTTGACATGTAAATTTGTAACATCTTGAATCTAAAACTCCCAAGGAAAAAATATTCTTTTTGGATTCTAGTATGTGTCTTACCTTTGTCAATGCCCTTACAGTTTGGTTAAGATGAAACCAACTCCTATGTGTGAAGTGTTAGAATCTAATAGTGATTTCAACTATACTTGAACTTGTTTCAATTGTGTTAACTTCCTTTGTGGATTCATCCTTTCCTTCTTTCCTCTTCCAAACAATATTCCTTGAGATGCACTGATATGTTATAGTATTGACATTTTCTTTTACCCTTTCTACATTTTTACTTAGATTTGGATGTACCTCTCAAATCCTCCCCTTTTTTGAGGATTGACCCCTAACCACCATTGCTTATGTGTAGAGGTTTCTATAATCGATTTCCTTCATATCTTCAAACATTAGGGCTCTCACAATAGAATCAAAGTCAAGAGTGTTTGTTGTGCCAAAGCTTAATATAAGTGACTAAGTTGTTCTAGGGTTTATGAAATGAACATAATACCATGACTTCCTTGTCTTCATCTTAAATTTCTACACCCATAGTAGTTAATTAACACATAAGAGTATGTGAAAAAATTTAAATGATTTAGATTTTTGGTACCTTATTCACAAATTGAATAACTATCTTTTAACCTATATTCAATTTGTCAAAGACTTTATCTTTTAAGAAATCCATTCCACTCCATAAGCTTGTTGTTGTAGGAAATAGGAAGCAAACAACTGAGGGGGCGGGGGGTGAATCAGGTGTTGCCAAAATACTTAAACTTTAAAACCCTTAAACCCTTCAAGCATAAAACCGTTAATTACATAAAAAATGTTATTGCTGATTTGCAAAATGTAAAGCATGTAAAAACAAATCAAAAAATATTAAAAACAAATTAGAAAACATCGACACCACATAACACAAATATTTTTATCGTAGAAACCCAAGTTGGGGTGAAAAACACGATGGGGATGATACCCACAATGAGACTGATACCTTGTTAGAAGTATAGCTTATCACAATATATGGAATACACTTTCATTTAGGGTAGAATGGAGGTGGAAAATGACTATAAAATCTGTAAAAATTGAAAGAGAGAAGGTAATAGAACAATAATTTATGAGAAAGAGAACACTGCCTAGAGTTCACTACTCAATTCGCCTTGGGCACCCACCCTAAGGAAGTCATATTGACTTAAAATTAAAATTTAGAAGTCTCATTGAGTTACACATATTTTTCAAACACAAATTTGATAATTCATGAACTTTAGAGTAGCATCTCACTATGCCTCAGTAAATTCCTTTTCATTTAGATCCCTTGCTACAACTCTTTCTTCCACACTACATTGAAGAGATTCATCTTTCAATAGATCTGTAAAAATGATTCACTAGCATACACTTGCTTCTACAATCTCAAAAACACTAGCGCACAGGCATGACACATCAATTAAACCCTGATTCACCATATTTATAAAGAACTAGGTAAAGAAAGACCTAATCCCTAATCATCCATCTCTCGATGCCAAGATCAACCATCAAGATCTCTGCATGCTTTCAAAACATCCCTTTGATCCATCAATAACACCTCGAGATCATGATCATTGTAATACCCCAAAAATGGGCTATAGGTTCATTAACCTCCTACATCTTCAAATCAAACGAAATCGACATCAAAGTCCTAACCTAAGGCACATCTGCACATTATCGACTTTAATTGATTTTATCCTAAATTCTGCATCGGGGAATATTCCTAGCAATATTCCTATTTATCATAATTATCTTGATTTAATAATTATTTGGTGATAAATCTTATTTATCCTAAAGTTTGATTAATTGAATATTCTGAATATTTAATTAATTAGATTTAACACTGCCACTTAATTATTTAATTAAATTTAATTCTATTTATTCCTAAATTGTATTATTTAATTTTGACAATAAAGCTAAAATCTCATGACTAATTGATTAAATTCTTATTTAATTAATTAATGTCAATTGTCAAAATTTGAATAATATAGTTTTGAATAAAAGTTTGATTTAATAATTGATTAACCCATAAATCAATTATTTTAAGTCAAAAATCAGTTAAGTTGAGAATAAATCACTTTATTTTTAAATTAATTTATAATTAAATCATGCACAATCAAAAAAGCAGGCAACTAGAAATTAACAATCAATTTTAAAATTGAAACTCAACATCTGATGATGAGTTGAAATCTGATCTAAACTCTATTTTGAGTTAAACACTGCTTTTGCATGATTTTTGTGAGTTAATTATCTCTAATTTCCTGATAACTCAAAAATCAACCTGAGTTCATCAAGAGTGATTTATGGATTTTCTCCTGCATCCTTAAGCCCTAGATTTTTATAAAATCAAGGCTTAGCTCTTCATAATTATCAACACTCAAATTTGCATAATTACTTTGGCAAATTGGCAATTGAAGGATTAAGCACTTGCGACAGGCGATTTGTGAGATCTTTCATAGTTGATCATAGTTTTTGCATAGTTTCATATCATAGCATTCATAGTCTTTATATCATTTTTAGATTAAATCTGCATTCAATTTCATTCATCTAGCTTAGATTCATACAATTTTCATATTTATTGTACAGAAAATACAAAAATATAGATTAATCTAGACTCATATAGTCTTTCATTGTTTTGCATTCAAATCCTTCGTTTAGGTGTTGCATTGTCATTGATCTCGATTTCAATTTGAGAACATCATACTCACACCTACTAGTAGGCAGTAAATCGCCTGGTTAGCATAGTTTCATTTACTTGCAAGATTTCAATTTCTGCTAACCTTTAATGTTTTACTAAAGTGTTGTGTTCGTAGCTAGGTACAAATTCACACACACATTTCTGGCACCCATCGTGGGGCCCTGGAACGGGTTTCCATTTGACTCCTATCAATTTCTTGTCATTTTCTTATTAAAACTGCAATCTTTTATTTTCTGTTCATACATTTTTCGTACAACTTTTGTCAGAAAGTCATACCAAGAAGACCCCAATGTCGTACAATAGTTGATTCTATCGAGGCTCGTATCAGAAACTATACATTTTCATTTGGGAGCTTGATTGTTGTATGAGAAGACACCCATTATCGTATGAATTTCCCGACTGTTGTCTGGAAGGTAACCCACTGTCGTACGAGTTTTAGTGCCAGGATTCAATTGTTGTTTCATAATTTTAGGTAGTTTTTCAGAATTTTATTCTCAAATTTGAACTAACAGCTAACCCTAACAATTGAGATCTTATGTTTCTGACTGATATTTGCTGAGTCTGATTGGGAAAAGTACAACTAAATTGCTAAAATAGGTAAAATCTACTAGGCGTGTTGCGAGGAATTCAGGTATTCTACTACGATTTGATAACACTTCGATTTGGACATAAAACAAACTCTCACGTGTCAAGCTTGTGTGACTTGTTATTGCTTTCATATCACAAACTTCATTTTGGGCTATAAAACGAACATAGATTTGCTTTCTGCATATCTGTTACACATAGTAAATAGGCCCTATGAATACTATTTATGGATGATCTCGAGAGAGTGGGCTTCTTTCGCTTGTTCACACATGCGAAGCTCTTCTTAACGAAGGATCCCCTTGTAGGTAGGAAGGTTATTGAGACTGTCTTGCATTCTACTAGATTTGTGCATCTTCAACTTTTGATTGATACATTCTCTCTCCGGAGAGATTGATAGATCATAAGCGGTTGACATCATAGATCTTTGTGAGATAATTTTGGTCTTAGCGTATCGGATTAATTTGTCTGCTTTGTTTTGGTTAAAAGTGAAAAGGCTAGAGGACTATGCTCTACTCCCTTTTTGGGTAGTATCAGAAACTCAGATCCTTGAATCTGGAACCAGCCTCCATGTGGTATCTTTTGTGAGTCACCTTTAGAGAGGGTTAACCGTAGTGGACATTCCCTTAATTGGGTCAACCACGTGGATGAAACCTCAAGTGGTAATAGCCATTTTCACCGTGGTAGCAATAGCCACTATATAAATGTCCTTGTGGAGGAAATCTTCATAGGTGTGGTCTCTTGTTGGGTTGTCAGATCTCCCTAGAAGCTCCTGATTGATTAAATTCTCAAACTGTGTCAAAACCCCGATGCACCTAGATTGGAGTTCGCTCTCTTGAGATCATAAAAGTTGCAGAGTTAGACCATTACTACAAACCCTAGTGAGGCCAATTTTTTCTAGGAATATGTGTGTTATTGAAAAACTTTTTGGAACATACACAATTAGCACTTCAAGGGATTAGCACATTCAGTTAGTTGATTGTTCATGCGCATGGTTGCTTTGTCCCCTATTCATTATTTTTAGACGTGCTTGAAATCACTTACTTGCTATTCTGCGTGCTTGCTTATCTATTTGGTTATTGAAAACAAAGGATCTCAAAATAATCTTCAAACCTGGACAAATTTTTTTTGCAAACAACCTGAAACTGAAAACCTAAAATTTGCAAAATCTGAAGCGAAATTCCTCTCTAGAGTCGAAAGTCATCCCATAGTCTCAGATTGTCGTACGAGTCTTGAGCAAAAGTCATTTCATAACCCCTATATTGTCGTACGAGAGGTAGTACTATGTTGTATGAGTGTTGTCACCAAAAATCAGAAGAACAATTATCCCTGGCAGCAATTGTTGTACGAGTCTTGCAATTGTCGTTTGAGAGCATACTCATTGTTGTACGAGCTTCCAGAAACTTGTTTGAGAATTTTCAAAAAGTTGTCAGAGACTTGTCAAATTTGTCAGAAATCTAGTTTTTACAGCCTATTTCCAGATTCTGTCAAAACATTCACTGTGTCAGGAACATAGCAGAAATTAGAATGAATTCGATCATTTACCTAAAGTGGTCTCTTAAGTTTGATTTAGCCTTCTGATTTATCGATTTGAGTCTTTTTCATCTTGTGTCAAAACCTTGTCAAAATTATCTTCAAAATTTAGTCTTCTTACTAAACAGCTAAGTGTTGTGAGCTCGTGCCCGCCATCTTTTGGGCGTCTAACCATACTACTATGGCATAGTATCCTTCATTTACGTCTAATCTATTCTTCAATCAATTCAATCTTGACAAGGTTAAGTCATTCGATCTTCTTGAATCAATTCATTCTTCAGTTGTCTTCATCTTACTCTTTTGCTTCACCCAAGGTTAATGGTGGAAACTAGAGCTTCATCACACAAGAAATCTGGAGAAGCATCGCATACTTTTCCTTTGTCTACTCACGTGGGTCCAACCCTTGAGAAACTCTACAATTCAGGTCTTTATGAAGATGACGGTCTTGGCAATTTTTGATTAAAAACTGGTTACATACCCCCTCCATCAACTCACAGAGGTAATCAACAATCTTTGCATCAATCTATCCCAGGTAGTCCTAAAACTCCTAACATGTCTCGCGGAGGGACACATCACGGGTCTCAAGGACATCACTCTCAACACGGTATGGATCAAGAACCTACACCTTCTGAAATTGCTCGATATCAAAATGATGACGATTTCAAGAAAATGATGAGGCATTTCTTGAAAGAAGATAGAGAGGCATACTTTCTAGACTTAGCTCATCAAGGAGCTAGACTTCATCCAAAATTTAATGTTGAAGATATCATTATGCATGAGGAAGAAACTCCAATCACAGCTATGATGAAACAAATGCATGCCATGCAAGTCAAACTTAACAAACTTGAACAAGAAAAGGAACCTAAGGAGTTTTCCATGGAAGCTCTATGCCCTTTTCCATTTGATAAAGACTTGTATATGCCGCCATTCCCTAAAAGAGTGGAGATGCCTAAATATGATAAGTATGATGGAAACTCTAATCCTCAAGATCATGCTAGAGAATTATGTACTCATTCTATGGAGTTTATGCATGAACCAACCTACATAATGCATCTCTTCCCTCGATCTCTGGGAGGGTCAACTATTCATTGGTTCTCTAAAACGCCCCCAACTATCAAAACGTTTGAGGAGTTAATCAAACTATTCTATCAACAATACTCCTACAATATCCAACATCCAGTCACTATGATCGACATTTGCAATCTGAAACAATATTCAAGAGAACCATTCTTGACTTTTCTCAAAAGATGGAGGAAGAAATTTTCTCTATATGCTAGACCCATTCTAGAAACTGAGAAGCTAAAAATCTTCATCAACAATCTTGTTCCAGAACTTAACTACTATTTGCAAATGCAAAATCATACATCCTTTGATAAGATGGTAGAAAATGCTATTAAATTGAGAAAGTACTTGTGCAAAAAGGAGACATATCACTTCAAAAGGACAAGTATGAATATGGATCTACTTCTAAAGACAAAGGAAAAAATTGGAACAAGAATAAAGGTGCCATCATAGACGACGTTGTTGATAATATCTGTGTCCCATCTAAGGCACTTTCTTTCAATCTCACTGTTGGCACCCAAGCCATTAAAGCTTCGAAAGCTAAAACATCATAATCTAACAAGAAGCCATCTTCTTACAAACCTTGGGCTATAGATCCTAACCACAAATTCACTCCTCTTGGAGAGTCCTTGGAATCTTCCATGAAAACTCTATTGGCCAACAACATCATTTACTTGCCTGAGATCCAACCATTTGATCCTGAACCTAAACCAAAATGGTGGAAAGAGACTGATTTCTGTGACTTCCATCGTAATAAGTGTCATAAAACTAATAACTACGTACGCTTGAAACACCTCATACAAGACAAAATTGATAATGGAGAAATCATGATTGACAATCATAAGAGCAATAATGATCATACACCATTCACGGAACCATTTCTGAAACATGGTAAAGAAGATTCTTCTTAGCCTAATATGGGTGCTAAGGTCAATTATGCCTACTCTGGAAACAATGCTGTCATCAATATGGTTGAACCATGCCTATCTAAAAGTTGCAATGTCATCACAATTGTAAGAAGAGATAGAGAAAATCAATCAGCTAATGCAGTTACTCGATCACAAGCTCAGGCACATTTGCAAGGACAAATCCCAAATTCATCAAATGTCCCTAAGATGCCTTTCAATCTTTCGTCTGCTTCTAAACAGAAGGCTACATCTAAATCCTCAAATCCTAAAGACACGAGGCCTACATCATACAGTATTGTCCAACAACTCCAGCATACAAATGCAAAAATCTCCATGTTTGAGTTGCTTCAGATATCTCCAGCTCATAGAGCGATTCTAGACAAAGCTCTGCTTGGATCCAATGTTCCTGATAACCTTGATTTAGATAGATTCCAGGCTATGGTTGGTCATCTTACATCTCCATAGTATATTTCCTTTTCAGAGGAAGATGATAACTCCTTGAGTCATCTGCATAACCAACCCTTGCATATTGAAGTCTTGATCTAAAACCGTCGCATCAAATGTGTGTTGATAGATGGGGGCACTAGTCTTAACATTTGTTCTTTTAGCTTGATTACACAATTGGGATTTTTAGAAATGGCCATTGATCCTAGAAAGAAGATAACTATCAAAGCATACGATAAGCAAGAAAGATCTTCCAAGGGAACAATTGTCTTACCTATCAGAACAAGACCTATTATCAGAGACACCATATGTCAAGTTCTTGATCTACCTTTGGCTTACAACATCCTTCTAGGAAGACCCTGGATACATGAAATGAAAGCTATTCCTTCCACATACCATCAATGTGTGAAATTTCCTTATGAAGGAGTAGAGGTGACGATTCCAATAGACCTATACACAACTTGCAATGCATTGAAAGAAAGTGTTGATAAACTTATTCCTAATAACAGAGAATCTTCTAAGTAGTCCGATATTGCTTCAACATCCAAAATGGAAGACATTGCTAAAGAAGTCAAAATCAAAGATAATGGTATGGGAGAATACACAATGGAACCTATTTTATCTCTCACATCTCTCTTGTTGTCCCCTAAATCTTATGGACAACCTTCTGACAAAGTGAAACCTACAACTAAAGAATCTCAGGTCACATTCAATGGAAGCTTTGTCATAGAACAAGTATCTAAACAAGAGTTTGAAGAAGATGAAGTTGTGCTTGCATGGTTATACAAGGATGAGCCTAAGTCTCAATCAGTCTAGAAATGTGACTCTACTTCAAGTAAAATTCCTTAGAAGTCATATGGACCAGGGGACAAATTGATCACAAAAATGGGATATACTAGAAAAGGACCTCTAGGACTACAAGGTAAAGGTATTCTATCACCTCTTGACCACCATGGTCGAACAAACAAAGATACAATAGGTCTAGGATATAAGAAGAAGCCTTTACATCTTAGCAAGAACTCCCCACATGTCTTAGAATAGACTGATCCATCCACAGAAAATCAACTAAAGGAAGAAGCAACAGAACAATCTGACAGTGATGATTCTAACACCACCACTAAGGAGCTCATTCCTTATGAGCATTTGCCTAAAGAAATAAAAGACCTCCTTGAAGCTGAAGATGATCCAGTAAAAAGAATCAATGTAGTAGAAACACAAGAACCTACCATAGAACAAGAGATAGTTGCACTACAAGATCCAGCTAATCTCAAAGGCAATCAAACAGACAAAGAAGAAGGTGGTAGTTATTCTGAAACAGATTCCCATGAGTATGAATTCAAATCAGAATCTGAGGGTAACCCTTCTTGGAAATTTCATCCTGAATTTACTCATGTTCTTAAATTTCCTAGAGGTATAGATGAAGAATCTAATGACTATGAATGGGCAGCCATTCCAAAGGAAGATGAGCTTATCATAGAAAAACATGTTGATGTTATTCACCAATAGGAACCTAAACCCAATGTAAGTCTAGAGCAAAATGATGAACTTAACGAGTCTGATCCACCGATGGATGAAGTGGAATCCCACAATGACATTGAGCCTATTCATGAATTGAACATCTTAAGTTGTAATATCACCTTTGAACTCGAGTGTCAGGTTAGGACCAATGATGACAAATCCATATCCGTAAACACTCTTTTCCAATCTTTCACCACTTTGACTATCCAACATCCTGAACTTCTTGACCAAACCTCTATGAATCTGAGCCAAGGTATTTATACCTTTCCAAATAAATATGCCCTTGCTTGCTACCTCAATGCAGTTGAGCCTATGAGGACTTCCATCTGTGAACCGAGCGTTAACATGATGGAGTCAGACATCAAGTATCTTAGTCAAAAAAATAAGAATAACAATAAAAAGAAAAGGAGTTCTTAGGGTGAAAACCACTTTGTGGAAGTCTCAAAACCTACAAAAGTAAAAATAAAAGATGTATTCGAAGGTGAAAACCTCTCTTAGGCACCTAAGGATGAGATATTTGATGTCCTTCTGAGTCATTTACAGGACATATCTCCAGTTCTAATTGAGACCACTCAATCTATCAACTTGGGAACAATAGAAGAACCACAGTTGATTCATGTAGCACAATTCTTATCAGAAGAAGAAAAACAAACATTTACCACATTCTTAACAGAAAAGAAGATCAACTTTGCATGGAAATATTCAGATATGCCAGGGTTGGATCCAGATCTTATAATGCACCATTTATCTATAGCTCCAGGGGTCAAACCTGTTAAACAAAAGTTAAGAAAGATGCATCCTCATGTTGCTCTCTTGGTAAAAGGTGAATTAGAGAAGCTACTAAAAGCCGGATTCATCCGTGTTATTGACTATGCCGAATGGATCTCTAATATTGTACCTGTTTCTAAACTAGATAAATCTATAAGAGTGTGCACATATTTCAAAGATATAAACAAAACATGCCCTAAGGATGATTTTACATTACCTAATATTGATATAATAGTGGACATGACTGCGGGCTTTGAGATGTATTATTTAATGGATGGTTTTTCTGGATACAACCAAATAAAAATTGCTCCCGAGGATCAAGAGAAAACTACTTTCACATGTGCGTGGGGAACCTTCTATTGGAATGTCATGCCATTTGGGCTTAAGAATGCTCGTGCTACATATCAAAGAGCTATGACATCTATCTTTCATGACATGATGCATTGAACTATGGAGGATTATGTTGATGATACTTTGGCAAAATCTATGATAAGATCTGAACATCTAAATGATTTGAAAAAAATTCTACATAGAATGGAGAAGTTTAGTCTTAGATTGAACCCTAAGAAGTGTGCTTTTGGTGTCACTTCTGGAAGGCTCTCAGGCTACATTGTTTCAAAGAAAGGAATTGAAGTAGATCCAGCTAAGGTCAAAGCTATCATGGAGATGCAACCTCCCAACAATATTAGTCAAATGAGAACATTGAAAGGGGGAGTAGAATCAATTAGATGCTTTATATCTCAGTTGGTAGACATATCACAACCTTTTACAAAAACATTACATAAAGGTGTGACTTTTGCATGGAATGAGGAATGTGAAAAGAACTTTAATCATATCAAGAAATATCTATCAAATCCTCCTATCTTGATGCCTCCTATTCAAGGGAAGCCATTGATCTTATATGTCTCTACCACAAATACATCACTGGGGGCATTACTAGCACAACATGATGAGAACAAGAAGGAAAGAGCTATATACTATATCAATAGAACATTGGTAGCATATGAGAAGAACTATTCCATGATTGAGAAAGCTTGTCTAGCTGTGATCTTTGCATCACAAAAACTAAGACACTACATGTTAGGTCATACCACACATTTGGTAGCTACGATTGATCCACTAAAGTACCTACTAAGTAAAGCTTCCCTCACAGGTAGACTAGCTAAATGGGTGATGTTATTAAGTGAATATTGAATATGTTGAAAGAAAAGCTATCAAAGGCCAAGTAATTGCAGATCAACTGGCTGATGCACCTTTGTTTGATGATACACCCATGCAAATGGAATTCCCAGATTCTTCTATCATGAACCTGTCCTCTAAATCATGGAAGTTATTCTTTAATGGATCCTATACATAGAATGGATTTGGAGAAGGCATATTGTTTATCACTCCTCAAGGATACTCCATTCCTAAGGCATTCATAATCAAATTTCCTTGTACAAACAATATTGCTGAATATGAAGCCCTTCTTAATGGTATGAAAATAGCAATTGAGTGGAGAGTAACAGAATTACACATTCATGGAGACTCACAACTTGTAATACACCAAGTCAATGATGTGTATCAAACGAAAGATGAAAAGCTCATTCCATACAAGAGAATGGTAGATGATCTAAAGAAATACTTCATATCTATCACCTTTGAGAAAATATCTCGAACAGAGAATAAGGCTGCCGATGCAATGGCAACATTGTCTACTTTATTATAGCAACCTGAACATGAGCTATGCTACGAGTTCCTAGTGGAAGCACTATCTTATCTTGCATATGATTCCCCTGAAACCAGCATGATTTGCACTATTGTAGGTCATGATTCATCCCGATACAAAAACCTTTTCTCCTATCTCCAAGATCAAATCATTCTTGATACCTTCAACCACCATGAGAAATGATACCTTATTCGAAATGCATCCCAGTATGTCATCATTGATCACGATCTGTACAAATGAGGTCTAGATGGTACACTACTTAGATGTTTAGAACGAGAAGAGTCTCAATGTGCATTAGAGGAAGTCCATGATGGTATTGGTGGGTCACACTCGAACGGTTTAACACTAGCCTGAAAACTTATTAGGGCTAGGTACTATTGGCCAGAAATGGAGAAAGAGGCTATCAAGTTTGCTAAGAACTATCAAAAGTGCCAAGTACATGGCAACTTAATTCATGCACCAGGGAGAGATCTAAATCCCTTCACTACACAATGGCCTTTTCACCAATGGGCATTTGATCTTATAGGATCCATACATCCCCATTTTTCTAATGGACATACCCATATAATCATAGCTACATATTATTTTACAAAATGGGTAGAATCAGTTCCCTTGACTCAAGCAACTGGAAAACAAATTTCAATGTTCATCTTGAGCCACATCATATGTCGTTATGGTATTCCACATTCTATAGTCATAGATAATGGTGGACAATTCAAGAACAAAGACTTAGATGATCTATGTGCTAAATTCAAGATTACACAACATTGGTCATCTATCTACTATCCTCAAGGGAATGGACAAGCAAAGGCTTCAAACAAGAATCTATTGAAAATCTTGCGCTGTATAGTTAATAAAACAGGAAGAGACTGGCATCTCATGATCAATCCATCTCTCTGGGCCTATAGAACAAGTATCAGAATGCCTATTGGGGCTACACCATTCACTTTAGTTTATGTGTTTGAAGTGGTACTTCCTATTGAGGTTGAAATCCCATCACTAAGAATTAGAATGAATGGTCTAGTAATTGATGATGACTACAGAGTGTCTAGGTTGCAAGAACTTGAACTACTAGATGAGTGCAGATAAGCAGCATATGATCATCTCATAGTATATCAGAAGAGAATGTCTAGAGGCTATAACAAGAAAGTCAAACACAGAGAATTTCAGGTTGGTGATCTAGTCTTGAGAGAGAATCCTAAAAATCAATCACATAGAGAACACAAGGGGAAGTTTGCACCCAACTGGCTAGGTCCCTTTGTTGTCACTGCTACTTTTGGCTCTGGTGCCTATCAACTCTCAACAACTGAAGGAGAATAGCTTCAAGAACCAATCAATGTTCTGCATCTGAAGAAATTCTATGCCTAAGACATTTAGTCTATGGTAAAATGTTCTGAAAAAAATCCTAAAAATTGAAAAAGTCCTAAAAAAATGAACATCCTGGTGAAAACCTAGCAATAGGCACCTTGATGTATCACAAAAAAAACAAAAAATATCAAAAGTACAAAAAAATTGAAAAAAATGAAAAATACAAAAAAATGAGAAAAAGAAAAAGCGCCTTGGTGAAAACTTGGAAATAGGCACCTTGGTAGCAAAAATAAAATCTCTACCAAGATGGTGAAAACCCTCGGCAAACGAGCACCACTTGTTAAAAAATGCTCCATCTATCAATGTAATCTTGGCTTTCCCAGCTTTCAGTCTTTCTTTAGTTTGTACATATCTCTCGGTTTGTTTCTGCATTCCTATTTTTAATAAGTCGATCTGTACACCAATAAGCTCAAGCATCTGTATCCTATCAATGTTTCAAACTTGGGGGAAATCAAAGTCATATCCTGTGGTCTCCAATGTCTCCTAGATGTGTCATATCCAGTCAGAGTCCTTTCAAGCTACATCTGAGTCAGTTAGTCAGTCTCCTCTCTAGAAAGGATTTTGCATCGACAACAACGCAATCAAACACAAATTGAAAACAATCTATGCTTTTACATGCTTTTATCTCCTTGTATGCTTACTGATTCGCATTGATATTTTTTCATATTGTGTCCTTTCGAGCTCTTTGATGATGTCCATTACAAGATTTAGAGAGTGATGATTGGGGGCATAATCTTTTCTTTATTTTCTGCTTGTATGTGAAAATCTAACAACTTTGGAAATTCTGGATTGAAATGGTGTTCATCTGTAAGAGCCTCTATCTCGTATTGGATGGCCATGCGTACCTCGACCATTGATACCCGAAAAATTCAAGGAAGTTTGATCTAACTATTATCTTTTTAAGAAATTTCTTACTCCTACTGTGAAATGCAATCTTACCTAAGGATGTGAACGATAAAGGGTCACTACGGGTAATTCACACTGGATTTAGAATGATCTCTTAAATGCTTGATGTGTTTGTTTTGCAAGGCATATTCTAGTCATCACGATGTCTATGTTTTGATGCTTATACAAATTGCTATATCAAAATGGACATGATATTCAAGTCATCCTGGCATTTGTGCCTTGGTGCTTATATCTAATCCAACATTCCAAAAATAAAATCAATATTCATATGTCTATGGTTTCATAACTAGTGGGCATTTTATTGATTCTTGCGCATACAAATAGATATTCATATGTATATAGTTTCATAACTAGTGGGCATTGTATTGATTTATCCGGTTACCTAAAAAGTTCAATGATGACAACAAATCGACACATGATCAGTGACTAGGTCCTAGGTCTTAGGTTTGCATTTCATTTTGCATGTCATTTTTTGCACTTTGCATGATTGCATGATCTCACAAATTGCTTGAACACTTAAACGATTCTTAAAAAAAAAACATGCTAAACATGACACAAGGATTGAGCATTGTATGAAGGTCCCTCCAATGAAACAACAAGTAGAACTCATTTTCGGGATCAAAATCAAAATTTGAGATCGTTTACTATGTCAAAATTGCAATTTAAAATTTTCAGACCCAGGATGTCTGACTACTTGCATAATCGACCTTCAATCATCACATAAATCTAGAATTCAACTTAACTGATTACCTAACATCAGACTATCAAAATTTCAACTTGGTCAACCATGGTCAACTCATGGTCAAACCTAGTCAAACTTGGTCTTTAGGGCCTCTCAAATGATGCAGAACGCGTTCTCAAACATGTATAACCAATTCTCAAATCAATTAACATGCTTCTAAACCATCCAACACTGACTTTTCTTGTCAGATTTTAGTTTTAATCCCAAAGGGGGCATAGTATTGCACATCATTCAAAGTCTGTAAATCTAAATCTGAAAATCAAATTTCTTTCCTCAGTGATCAAGACAACAACCACGTCTACTTACTGGTTCACCTAAAGTCCTCATCGCTTGGGGAAAATCTATCATCTCTTGGGGCATATCAGATTCATTGAGATCCATATCAATCTGGTATCCTAAATCTATCTTGTAAATTGTATCAACTTTTCATAACCATCGGTTCATTAGTGTTATTTTCCTTGTTTCTTCGTAACTGATGGGTTCAGGATGCGATACCAATATAATTCTCTTGGGACAATTAGGTTTGGAATCGATCACTCACTTCTTTGCAAGCATAAGGTTCAGAATCAGACATTTTGGCACTTTTTCATAATCACCGATTCATTGTTGCTATAGTTAACATTATCTTTGGTCAATCAGGACCTAAATCTTAAATCTTTAAATCTTTAAATCAGTTTCTGTCTCGAAATCGGTTAATCTTTCAAATCAGTTTCATACATCTTTATCAAATGCAGACTATTCTTTGAACCACTACGCTTCGCATAGTGATTCAAAGAGGGGCAAAATGTAATACCCCAAAAAAGGGCTATAGGTTCAATAACCTCCTACATCTTCAAATCGAACAAAATTAACATCAAAGTCCTAACCTAAGGCACATTTGCACATTATCGACTTTAATTAATTTTATCCTAAATTCTGCATCAGGGAATATTCCTAGCAATATTCCTATTTATCATAATTATCTTGATTTAATAATTATTTGGTGATAAATCTTATTTATCCTAAAGTTTGATTAATTAAATATTCTAAATATTTAATTAATTAGATTTAATACCGCCACTTAATTATTTAATTAAATTTAATTCTATTTATTACTAAATTGTATTATTTAATTTTGACAATAAATCTAAAATCTCATGACTAATTGATTAAATTCTTATTTAATTAATTAATGTCAATTGTCAAAATTTGAATAATATAGTTTTTGAATAAAAGTTTGATTTAATAATTGATTAACCCATAAATCAATTGTTTTAATTCAAAAATCAGTTAAGTTGAGAATAAATCATTTTATTTTTAAATTAATTTATAATTAAATCATGTACAATCAGAAAAGCAGGCAACTAGAAATTAACAATCAATTTTAAAATTGAAACTCAACATCTGATGATGAGTTGAAATCTGATCTGAACTCTATTTTGAGTTAAATGCTGATTTTGCTTGATTTTTGTGAGTTAATTATCTCTGATTTCCTGATAACTCAAAAATCAACCTGAGTTTATCAAGAGTGATTTATGGCTTTTCTCCTGCATCCTCAAGCCCTGGATTTCTATAAAATCAAGGCTCAACTCTTCATAATTATCAACACTCGAATTTGCACAATTACTCTGACAAATTGGCGATTGAAGGATTAAGCACTCGCGATAGGCGATTTGTGAGATCTTTCATAGTTGATCATAGTTTCATATCATAGCATTCATAGTCTTCATATCATTTTTAGATTAAATTTGCATTCAATTTCATTCATCTAGCTTAGATTCATACAGTTTTCATATTTATGGCACAAAAAATACAAAAATATAGATTAATCTAGATTCATATAGTCTTTCATTATTTTGCATTCAAATCCTTCGTTTAGGTGTTGCATTGTCACTGATCTCGATTTCAATTTGAGAACATCATACTCGCACCTACTAGAAGGCATTAAATCGCCTAGTTAGCATAGTTTCATTTACTTGCAAGATTTTGATTTCTACTAACCTCTAACGTTTTACTAAAGTGTTGTGTTCGCAGCTAGGTACAAATTCACACACACAATCATAACACTAAAATGTTTTACCAATATCTTAAAAACCATTTTATAATCTTTCCTTAACATGTCAGCTAAGATTAAAAAAATATAACTTAGATTCATTGAACTCAACCACCTTGATCGGTGCAAATTTCCAACTCATTAGGCACATAATCCTAGATCATCCTAAGACATCATTAAGCTCAAACAAACAAAAAAATACACTGCATTCGTTGGATCTACCAACATCTTATAATAAACTTTGAACAACACTGTCAACTTCCACTAAAATAATTGTGACTGCCTTGCGAATCATCAAAATCAAAAACCCTTTGAATGGT
The DNA here is from genome assembly GCA_027943335.1 of Chamaecyparis obtusa. Classification (NCBI taxonomy): domain Eukaryota; kingdom Viridiplantae; phylum Streptophyta; class Pinopsida; order Cupressales; family Cupressaceae; genus Chamaecyparis; species Chamaecyparis obtusa. The sequence continues at coordinate 1,464,560 of BSBK01005981.1, read as the reverse complement.
AGACACATTTCTATGTGCTTAACACATTCCCAATTGTGCAACCAAATTTCTCATTTATAGCATGTGTGCAAAAGAAATCTCTGCAACTTTGTAACTCTAGAACACTAGCAATCAACAAAATAACTAGTCTTCATTTTGACAACATAACTTGATCAAATCATCACGTCAACAACAAAAACTTGACATGAACTATGTAGAAAACCTCTATATAATCCCATAAGGTGTATGACTCCTCATCTTTAGTAACCTTCTACTGCCATTCATCTGAACATTTTGCGTTACTGACAAAATTTCATATCTGTCAACCAAACTTCATAACAGATATCAAAACCATCTAATCTCCACACTAGACATCCAAAAAACATATTAGATTTAAAAAAATTACAATAGACATGTTGACGTCAATGAAAACACATCCAACTTTCCAACAGTTTCTATTTCCTCTCCAATAATATTGAAAAGAACATAATTTTTGAAACACAATTGAATTGTGCTAAAATATCCTGTATCTAGATATTTCTAGTCCTAATCAGCTATATTCATAGGAATATTTGACTTTCCTACCAACACCTTGGGCATTCCTTGTTACACCAATAGATCACACATTTAATCTTCCATAGCTCAAAGTTATTCTTCTCATTGAACTTCTCTACCTCAAGATTTGCATTTGAAATCTTCATCATTTTATGTTGTAGAATAAAGACTAAGTCCTAACATAATTATTGAAAAGTTAAAGTCTCTAATACTACTTGTTAGAAAATGTGAGCCCATAAAATCATATAAATTTGTAGCACATTAGTGTAGCACTATAAATTGTAACCCTATACAATTTTCACCACTTTTGGTGCCCTTTCCTTAGTGTGTCCTACCTAGCTCTTATCCAAGGACATTTTTGGCCGTTATACCACATATATGATGTCATATGTTTGCATGGTGATTTGAGTTTCTATCTTGAATTGAGTGCAATTGATTCCTACTTGTTTTCTTTGTTTTGGTAGGTCACAAAACCTTTGGGTGTCCTTGGTTGGTTAATGGAATTTTGGGGTGCAATTGACCCACCAAAATGGGCCTAGATTTAAACATGTTGGTGTCAGGTTCCCGTGAGTTGTTCCTCAATATTGGTGTCTAAGTATGATCATTGGAGGTAATCTTAATTCATGAAATACCTTTAGAACCCTATATAAGACCATTATTTTAAATTATTTTCACATCATCAATAAATTCATCAATTGTCATTCAATATCAAGCATTACAGGTGAGATTCCATCCCACCACACCCTTCAAGTCTTCTCTAGATCTAATCTCTGTGAAGTAGCAAGTTACAACAATCTTCAAGAAAACATGTTTTCATGATTGATCTCTTTTATGTCTTGTAATATCATGTTATTGCATCAAGACTTGTGATCACATTAAAAAAGAATCACATCATCAAGCTTGAGGTATAATATTTATCATTCTACTTCAAGGCTTCTTTTTCAATTTAGTTACATTTCAATTTCAAGGTTAATTCCAAATCTAATTTTTGACCTAGGGAAATCCCTATTAACCCAACAATCTCTCTCTTTTATATGTGTAGGTGATGGGATATGAAGACATAAATCCACAATCAAGAAGAGAAAACTAAGACCTGTAGAACAACCTTTTGTAGAGGCAAAAAAGTAGGGTCAATGTCGCTTTGACATGACATCTTCTAACACTTTTTTGATAAAACTTTTGTAAACGGTATCAAAAATCATCTTGATTTAGAAAACATAATTTTTTTCTGCATTCGACATTCCAAGGTCAATGTCACTTTGAACCGACATTGACCTCCATTTTCATGCTCAAATTTTTGACATAGGTTCCTTTCTCTCCCCTCTTTCTAGATCCGTACTCCATGTCTGCATGTTTGATCTAAGGCTTTTTGTGCATGCGCCCTAGATCTAGTATTCAACCCATATCTTTCAATAGTTCATTTTCAACTCAACCAAGAACTATTGAATTCACCTTGTGCCCATTCTTTTTAATCAAATTTGAGGTTGAGCCAAGTGGATCCACTTTGCTTAATGTAATCAAATGGAAATAGGCCTAGTTCCTACTTTGTATGCATAAACTAGTGAACACCCATTTCCACACCATTAAAATTAGCCGCAAAGAAAAATGAAGAGATAAAAATATAAGATGATCACATTCAACATGACACAAATTCACATGGTAAAATACTGATAAAATGTGAAAGAAGCGTCTATGGGGAAAATGTACCAATGTTCTTATATTTTGGAAAAAATATTATAGCCAAGTCACGCAACTACATATTTCAAAATTAAAATTATACTTTATTAGTCTACAAAAATACATCTAATACCTTTCACATAACAACCATACTCCATCTTAGAAAGAAAATTAGATTAATATTAATATTTTTTCTTTATATTATTTTCACAATCTAATTTTTTTTACATGTGCCTTTTTAACATCCAATGATTATTTATTTTTTAATATTTTTTGGTCGGTATTCACTTTTGACTAGAGCTTTGAACCAGTGGGGTCACAGTGGGGGATCCCATCCCCATGGTGGTATCACGTCTTTTCAGATCGCCAACACTTGGGTTTATAATCAATGTGGTATTTGGTCATCCATCGATGCCAACAACCTAGAAGAGATCTCTGTATATCCATCAACCACCAACTAGCTCACCCTCCATACTCAATGTGGTAATCTATCTCATCATCCCATACTCCTTCCACCTCAATCTCATTGGTCTCCATTACAACTCTCCTTATACAACCTCCACTCCACCCTACCACCTTAGCTTCTGGTCTCCATTCTCCACACTCACCACCTCTTCACCTCAGTGCGCCTCGTCCCTCTTGTACTCCATTCTTCACTCCTTATCCATTCAATCTTCACCCCCATTCACTCCGCCATTTTTCTCCATGCTCCAATTGCCTCCTCCCTCCTATCCTCCACATAACTCTTCATCCACGTCATCCTTTATACTTTCCTCTACTCCTTCTACACCACTCACTATTTCTATCTTACCTATCTACCAACCTCTGGTAAACATGCTATCCACTTCTATTCCTTCGTTCCTACACAAACTCAAATTTGGGACACCCCTATTCACAAGGGTTCAAAACAACCAATTGTTGCACTATGAGCTCATGCTCAACATCCAATGATTATTTATCTTCATCAAAATCCCCAAAAAAATGAAGATGGATTGGAAAATCTATAAACAAGAGCTACAAATTTGTGAAGTCCCTGCCAAAGTGGATGAGTGGTTTTGATTATTTTTTTGTTTTTTGATTGAGGATTTTGCCACATGTTGCAATTTCCAATGGCTTGATAGACATGTATGCAAAACATGGACATGGATTTGATATCCATGAAAGCATGTTAAAAAAAATATTTGTTAAGCCTTGATTTGTGCCAAAATGGAAGACAAGGTTTGATTCATTTATGAACTTGGTAACAAACATTTTTTTTTGACAAGTGATACCTTGCAGATCTATTGCAGAATACATGTCAAATATATTTCATAATGTATTAGGATCTCTTATTTATCTTGCAAGAACACAATCTGAATTGACACATTAACGACCCACAATTTGTGTGAATTAGGAGGTTTGATACTCTTATTAGGTGATAGAGTCTTAATTAGATAAATTGTGCCTAGAACAAATTGTAGACAATTATGATTTGTAATCATTCATTCATCATTAAAACCCTCCGCAAAATGACCTTATATAAATGACATATGATTAGGAACTAGGGGAGAGGACCCAATACATGTGCACCCTAACTTCATGCTTCTCAAAATCCTATGTGGATATTTCAAATTACTCTCAATTTTGTAGATCAATTTAATTGTCAAGTTCCCTAATTAAAAATATTTTGCAAGTCCACATGGTCAAATATGATGCCACACCAAAATGGTTTTTTGTGAAGGTCCCCAAAATGGTCCCAAAAGGTGAAAATACCAATTTGTGTGCACCAAGTCATGTTTAATGGTGCTTTGATGATGCAGTACCAATGGAGAGTACCCCAAGATGGGATGTCCAACCTCACAACTAAACACATACGAAAGAAATAACACAAAATAGAGAGAGAGAGAGAGAGAGAGAGAGAGAGAGAGAGAGAGAGAGAGAGAGAGAGAGAGAGAGAGAGAGAGAGAGAGAGAGAGAGAGAGAGAGAGAGAGAGAATGTAGGATCCTTTATTTATTCAAATAGATACATCATACATATCAGGCTGTAAGGACTTCCTTGTTTAGGCTATATACAAAATGAATTCAAATCTGAAAGATTAGTGCTTCATGATCACCAAAACTATTACCCTCCAAGTTCTACTACACAATTATATCAAGTTGAGTACATATACCCAACCACACAACTGGGGTTGGCCAAGAATTACATGTCTACAAACAAATATGAGTCAACCCCAAAATAGATCAAATGATCTCCAAGAAGAGAAAAAGAATATGCAAACCTAGATTTAGGTCCACACGTGATCTAACAATCAAGCACCATAATTACACACATTGACAATCAATGAGCAACGATTGTACACACAATCTCTAAGGTCGGCCCAAGGAGAAAAGAACATGCTACCCGAAGTAACCAACACAATCCAAACATGAAGGGCCATGATCCAAACATGACACGATCAAAGGGAAAGGTTCTTAGATAGGTCTTCATTAAAAATTCAAGACCACAACCAAAAAAACACATGAACACGTGACCACGAACATGATCACCATGATCAGAGCATGAGCCACATAGAAAGGGAAACTTGAATAAATCAAATAGCACTGACCCAAATGAGGTGCAATCTAAAAGATAAACACTACAAAGAGTCCTAAACAAGATTCCAAGACCACAACCAAAATATCTCAAAGATAAATGACCATTGCATCACTCTCTCAAATTGGAAAATAGGAACATAATGAAACTAAATGTTTTTGGTTGATGCAAGATTGCCAAGAATCCAAGATGCTCCTGCATCAAACACATGGGGTTAATAAAACTAATTCTCCTTAATCAGGAATGTTGTGCAGCCCAAGGTGAATCAGAATGATCCAACTCAGATTGAGAAACCAATGTAGAATCCGCAACCGGTCTATCCTTCCACTTCACCAAATATTCCATGTAGTCTTTACCTCTTGTACTTCTATCAATTATTTTGTCTAGAATATGATCAATTTATTGCGTCCCCTTCTTAGGATATTATTTTTGCACATCTACCACTTCATCTGACTCATGGTACTCATACAAATCTGAAAATTTTAAGATAGGAGATATATCCATATCAACTGATAACTCAACTTCAAATGCATTGCCATTGTCAAACCTCTTCAATATCTTGCAAGGTCCAAACTTCTTCATCCTCAATTTTTTGTATGTTCCAACATGAAACATTCCTTTCATCAAATGAACCATTACTTCATCACAAATTTCAAAGGTTTTATGTCTTCAAGACCTATCTGCTATATCCTTATATTTCTGATTATTTTTCTCAAAATTATGTTTCACTTCATCATGCAAAGTCTTCATGAAATCTTCATATTCTTCTCCTTCAACACTTCGTTTCTCTTCTTAACCAAGCATCCTCAAAACTGATATACCCTTAGGATGCATGCATGTAACAATCTTAAAAGGTGTTTTACCCGTGCTCCTACTTACTAAATTATTTTATGCAAATTATTTTTTTACTGATACCAAGTCCCAATTTCCAAGCTTGTCTCCAACTAAGCATCTCAACAAATTTCCCAAACTTCTATTCACAACCTCTGTTTGTCCATATGTTTGTTAGTGAAAGGTAGAACTGAACTTCAAATCTGTACCCAACTTCTTCTAAGGTGTTCTCCAAAAGTATCCAACAAATTTTCTATCCCGGTCAGAGATAATACTCCTAGGTAACCCATGAAATCTCACAATTTCCTTAAAAAAAGGTTTGCTACATGATTCACATCTGATGTCTTCTTACATGGGACAAAATGTAAATTTTTTGAAAATCTATCCACCACAAAAAATATAGAATCATTACCTCTTTGGGTCTTAGGTAAACCAAGAACAAAATCCATGTTGATGTCTACCCAAGGTCTATTAGGAACAGGTAATGGTGTATATAATCCAGTATTTTGACTTAATCCTTTTGCAAATTGACAAATTCTACAAATCTTTACAAATTTTTGAACATCCTTATGCAACTGAGGCCAAAAGTATTTCTCCTTAAGAAAACTCAATGTCTTATCAATACCTTGAAGTGTCCTAATCCAATGCTATGTTTCTCTTTTATAAAATTGTCCCTCACTGAGCCTCTAGGTATACACAACTGAACTCCCTTGAATAACATACCTTCCTAAATGAAGTAATCATCCCACTTTCTCTGTTGATTAGTGATAGGTATCTTACATGATCTCCAAGCCTCTACAAAATTAGGGACATTTTCATACACATTCTTCAAATCATCAAAACCAAGAACCTCAACTCTCATCTTAGTCTATAACGATCTTCTTCTGCTCAATGCATATGCAACTCTATTTGACAATTTGCTTCTATGATTCAAAAAAAATGTAAAGTTATGTAGGTAGTCAACCCACTTCATATCTCTATGATTCAATTTACTTTGACTTCCCAAATACTGCAATGCTTTATAATCAGTATACAACACAAATTCCTTAAGTAACAAATAGTGTCTCTACTTCTTCAAAGTTTGAACAATAGCATAGAACTCTTGATCATAAACATAATATTTCCTCTTAGCATCATTTAGATTTTCACTAAAGAAAGGAACCGTTCTACCTTCTTGACTCAACATAGCTCCTATTGTACAACAACTTGCATCACAATCAACTTAGAATACCTTAGAGAAATCAAGCAAAGATAGATCAAGTAATTCTGCTACCTTTTGCTTCAATGTCTCAAAAATTTTGTTAGCTCCATGTGTCAACTTGAAATCCTTTTTGTCTCCTCTCATTATCTCAGTCATAGCATTACAAATAGAATTGAAATTCCTTATGAAATTTTGGTATAAACTAGCCAAACCATGAAAATGTATTATCTCTCCAACACTCTCAGGTGTAGGCCACTCCAATATTGCTTCAACCTTTTCAGGATCCATCTTCAAATCATCAAATGAGATCACAAATCTCAAATAAACTATCTCCTCTTTTATGAAAGAACATTTATACAAGTTGATCAATAACCTCTCCTCTTTCAACCTCTGTAATACCTATCTTAGATGCAACAAATGATCTTCCCTATTCTTATTGAATATCAGAATGTCATCCAAATATACAATCACAAAGTTTCCCAAGAATTTCTTTAGAACTTCATTCATTCACCTCATAAAAATACCAGGTACATTAGTTAAACCAAAAGGCATAACCAACTACTCATACAAACCTTCTCTTGTCTTAAAAGTAGTCTTCCATTCATCTCCTTCTCTAAATCTGATCCGGTGATAACCAATCTTCAAACCAATCTTGGTAAAGTATTTTTCTCCACTCAAACAATCCATAATGTCATCCATCCTAGGAAATGGAAACTGGTACTTCATTGTGATCTTGTTTATAGCTTTGGAATCAGTAAAAATTCTCCATTCACCACTTTTCTTAGGTGCTAACATAGCTGGAATCGCACATGGACTCAAGCTTTCTTTGATCAAACCTCTCTATAACAATTCATGAACTTGTCTATTCAATTCCTCATTTTCTTGTTGGTGTTAACCAGTGAGGTGCTTTGTTAGGAATACTAACTCCTGGAATCAAATCCATACAATGACTAATACTTCTAACCGGTGGTAAACCTTCTGGTACATTATCATAAATAATGTCTTGATACTCTCTCAAAAACCTCTTGACTTCTATAGGTGTTTTATTCTCTAATTTCTAAATAGGATTATTTGGAACTAAAGCATAACAAACATCATTCTTTTTCAAATCTCTTATGAATTTCTCCCTTCAATCAGACAAACTCTAACAAAAGTACAATTCTCTCCCTTAGATGCTTCAATTAAAGGTAAAAAAATTTTCTTCATTCCATCAGTCACAATAGTATATCTATTCAACCTTCCATCATGTAAATCTTTTCTATCATATTTCCATGGTCTACCCAACAAGACGTGACAGCAATCCATAGGCATAATATCACAAAGAATTTCATCATGGTAATTATCAATTTTAAGTTTCATAAGACATTTCTCACTTACCAAAAGTTTGTGCTCATCCTTGATCCATGAGATCTGAAAGGATTTGGGGGTGCTGCGTCCTTTACAAATGCAACTTTGTAACCAACTTCTTGGATGCCAAAATCTCTGAACTTCCACTGTCAATGATCACTTTGTAACATTTTCTTGCAACCTTACATCTGGTTTTGAATAAGCCTTTCCTCAAAGGATCTTCATCAATACCCTCGTTCCATAATGTTCTTCTGATCATCAGATTTTCCCCATCCTCAGGTTTTTTTGTTGGATCTGGTGAATCTTCCTTCACAAGTGCATTTCTGCTACTGCTACTGGTCTTCTTGTTTCCATTGGTGCATTCAAATGTCCTATGTCCTTCTTAGCCACACTTGAAACAAGTTACCTTGAACCAATTCTTCTCTCCTCTCCTATGATCATTACCTCTAGGGTAACTCCCTCTTGAATAACTTCCTCTACCTCTGTATGAATTTTCTCCTTTCCATTCTGATATTCCTTATCCTGATATGATCTACTATTTTCTCCATAGGATCTACCTCTGCCTCTAGGAAATCTTCCACCTCTGCCTTTGTTCATGCCTCTTGTTCAATTTCTCTTCTTCCTTCGATGGAAACTGATAGGCTTCTTCAATAGTGTTCATTTTGACCAAACTAATTTCATCTTGGATAGAGGTCCTTAAACCATCCAGGTACCTAACAATCCTTTCAACTTCATCATCCACATGTCTAGATATGATATCTAAACTATAAAATTCCTCAGTATATTCCTTCATAGAGCTATCCTTTTATTTCAAATTTTGCATTCTCCTTAATAGGATAATCTAATAATCAATGAGTAGTAATTTATCTTTCAACTTATTAACCATCTTTTCCCATACCTTTATTTTATCCTTGCCTCTCCTTTTCTAATCAGTCTACAAATGCTCCCACCACAATAATGCATGTCCCTTCCACTTGGTGCTTGCAATCTTCACCTTCTTATCTACTGGTATGTTTTCATAATAAAAATACTTCTCCATCTGAGATATCCAGTTCATTAACTCATCTGAATCCAATTTTCCACTATACTCAAGAGGATTTAAGTGACGTTTAGAATTAATTCTTGTCAAAGCTCTCAAAAATATTTCTTCTCCTTGTTTTGGAACATGTGTTGGTGCTGCTCCTTCTTGCACTTCTTCAGCCTCATCTTCACTATCATCCTCAATAGGTCTTCCTATTATTTGGGATGTATCAAAAACTTCAAGTCTTGTAGATATTTGTATTAACATATCCATCACAACATGATCTACATCTCTCCTTCCACAAACCATCTTCACAACCCTTTACAATTGTAGGTCAGATCGCAAAACAACCAAATAAACTAGGGCTTGCAAAAGAGGAACCTTATCTGATACCACCTGACATAGTACCAAAGAGGACCCCAATATGAGATGTCCAACCTTGCATCTAAAAACGTACAAAAGCAATAACATGAGAGAGAGAGAGAGAGAGAGAGAGAGAGAATGTAGGATCCTTTATTTATTCAAATAGATACATCATACATGCCAGGCTGTAAGGCCTTCCCAGTTTAGGCCATATACAAAATGAATTTAAATATGAAATCCCAGTTTAGGCCATATACAAAATGAAAAAGAGGAACCTTATCTGATACCGCCTGACATAGTACCAAAGAGGAGTACCCCAATATGAGATGTCCAACCTTGCATCTAAACACATACAAAAGCAATAACATGAGAGAGAGAGAGAGAGAGAGAGAGAGAGAGAGAGAGAGAGAGAGAGAGAGAGAGAGAGAATGTAGGATCCTTTATTTATTCAAATAGATACATCATACATGCCAGGCTGTAAGGCCTTCCCAGTTTAGGCCATATACAAAATGAATTTAAATATGAAATCCCTGTGCTTCATGATCACCAAAACTACTACCCTCCAAGTTCTACTACAAAATTACATCAAGTTGAGTACATATACCTAATCGCACAACAGGCGTCAGAAAAGAATTACATGTCTACAAACAAATATGAGTCATCACAAAAACATATCAAATGATATCCAAGAAGAACAAAAGAAGATGCAAACCCATATTTAGGTCCACACATGATCCAACAATCATGCACCATGATCGTACATAGTGACAATCAATGAGAAAAAATCGCACACACAATCTCCAAGGTTGGCCTAGGAAGAAAGGAAAACACTACCTAAAGCAACCAACATAATCCAAACATGAATGTCCATGATCCAAACACAACGTGACCAAAGGGACATGTTATTAGATATGTCTTCATTAAGAATTCATGATCGCAACTGAAGAAATACACGAACGCGTGACCGTAAATAGGATCACCACTAATAGAGCATGAACCATAGAGAAAGGGAAACTTGAATAACTCAAATAATACCGATCCAAATGAGGTTCAATTTGAAAGATAAACATTATAGAGAGTCCTAAACAAGATTCCAAGGCCACAACCAAAATATCTCAAAGATAAATGACCACTGCATCACTCTCTCGAACTGGAAAATAAGAACAAAATAAAACAAAATATTTATGGTTGATGCAAGATTTCCAAGAACCCAAGATGCTCCTGCATCAGTTGATGTTATAACATATGAGTGGTTTCCTTTTAAATTTTAGATGAATATTTTTTGGAATAAGCATTGATATGACATTTTTAGTGCACCAATATAGGGTCTATTTTGTCCACATACTATAACATGTATAGGTACCCCTATCACCTATTGGTCCCTCTCCCATACTAAAAATAACATAGCATACTTTTACGATAGTATTCCTAGAAAACTTTTTTCATAACTAGTTGGGTGCCAACTCTTTTAAGTTTCCTAATACCTTGGTTGTCAACCTACAAACAATAACCAAAAGACTTCCAACAGGGTAGAAAATATGATAAAAACTAAAATCAATATTTGTTACAAGTGCAAAGGTAAATTATAAGATGACGCCATTCAATCATGAAACACTTTGCTTTCATACAAAAATAACTTAGGCATCATTGGTGCATGCCAAGTTCCTATGGAAACAATGAATTGGAGAAAAATCAAGTCAATATTTTAACTGTCACTAGTTGTGCAATTTCCATATACAATATGTCACAATTTGCATTCAATAATGTTGACCTAGGTTTAACTCATCGAAAAGAGGGCCTAGGAACATAAGAGAACCTTGTGAATTGATCTTCCTATATATATAAGATTAGCATTAAGATTAGGATTAGCTTAATATGTATATGGTATTAGCTGGTTTTTTAAATTTTGGTTGAGAGTGGAGAGTTAAATTCAATTGTGTCAGAGGAGATAATGAAGTTGGAGGTCTCATGTTTGATTCTAAGGGAACAAAATGATGCATTTATCTGGGTATGTGCAGGATCATGGTATGCCAAAAAATGGCAATGTGAAAAAAACTTATTTTCACTCATCCAAAAGCGCACAAATGCATATGTTGACTTTTTAGTAGGATCGGTTATCAGTACACCTGGCCAAGCCAAAAGCCAAAGCAAAAGGCTTACTCGGATATCTGAAAATATCAGATATCCAATAATATCAGATATCTGATATTTGCCAGTAAATATATAACTCTGTACTCCAGCCGCATTCAACATTTTCTCATTGTGAAAATGTGAATGCAGCTAGGGTAAATAGATATCAACTTTCAAATCCCCTATCCGATTTTGCTTAAATCTCAAGGTATGTGAAAGCTTCTAATTTTTTATTGTTTTTAAATAAAAATTTATATTTTTTTATATAAAAATTAGGGTAGCAATGAGTTTTTTATTATTTTTAAAAATTCATTGTAATTATCTATTTGTTTTTTCATTGTTATCAGACATGGAATCAGAAAACCCTCCTAATGATCCCGTAAACAATCTAGAACCACCTCCCAACAATCCCCCACCTCCAAAAGATGTACCTGTCACAAACCCTCACCATTTAAAAGATCTAATAGGAGATAATCTAAATGAACTTAGAGGATTTCAAACCACCTATGCCAATATCCCCACATTGCGCCCCATGTTTACGACATTGAACTCAATTATTGAAAACATGGATAAACTTACACAACAACATAGTGCTGCACTTCTTTGGCGCGATTCCATGCACACTCAGTTTAACAATGGGCTTGATTATGATCAAGTCATGAACCTAAATATAACAAAACATGACATAGCTAATCTTTTTGTGGATCCTAAAACCGGTCTAAAAGTAGACCATAAAAAAACCAAGTTTTCAATTAAATGGTGCACAAATAGTGCAATACGTGACAACTTTTGGGACCGTTGGTGGATGGTTTTTAATAGACCAGCTCACAATAATTTGGATGTCCCATTTTATTTTATTAAAAAATTGTATGCCGAATTTGGGCTTAGTCACAAGGTGAATTACTGGAGTATGAGACCGAACCAGGGTGTAGGTTTAGGCACTCCCCAAGACAGGCCATGGGCACAACGGGTGAAATCCCGCACATATGTCCCCCCTCCTGAGATTTCACCACCTCCCACAGTGCAACATCCTGACATTATTTTTGAGGCCGACTCACAAACTATTCGAGTGATTTACACCTTGAGTGATCTATTGGTTACACAGAGCATGACATTGTTGCCTCCTCATCCTGATGCTTATGGTGCTTCCACATCCTCCACGAGCTCACATGTTTGTGTGCCCCATACTTGCATTATATGCAAGAATATGTGCTTAGGTCCCCTAACTGATAGTGATGCATATAATTTCACCTTCGATGTGGACGATTCTACACAGCACACTACAGGCATTGAAGCAACTCATGGAAATGTCCATCAGGGGCCTTCAGAGCCATGGCCTCCCACTGTTACGGTAAGGGTAAACAATTCACTTTTTACATTGTATTTAAATTTTATTGTTCATATTTTTAGTAGAATTTCCTTATAATAATTTCCCACTTATGTCTTTTTATGTGTTACATTTATGTTTAGTTGATGATAGAGGAGGAGATGGCACAGGTGGAGGGGTCCACGCTTTCGGCCATATCATTTGGTCTTGACACTTCCACGGTACATATGTTTTAATGTACTCATTGGTTTCCTTTTAAATTATGATAATAGTATATGTACATTATTTTCTAATTTTTATGATCATCTTTTACATACTGATGCAGGTGTCACCAGTTGCCACTAGGGGGGAAATGTGAGGTGGTGCCGGTGTCAACCGTTGACAAGGGAAAGGTAATTAAGTAATTTAGTTTATTTATGCATACATGTATACTTGTCAGTTGTTCGTACTCATTTTTAATTTACATGGTTTATTTGACAGAGTGTGGCATATGATGATGTCGTGAGACCCTATCATCACGATAGAGTCACATGCATATCCATTTGCAGTGATAGCCCCATGGTACGTACATTTATAAAGTTATTTGTGTGTATTTTACTATCAAGTATATATAATATGGTCAAGTTATGATAGTATGAAGTATCTATTTGAATTTTGTAGGTCACTCCTAGTTTGAGGGAGGCAGAACGCCAAGGGTTTGTATCGCTAATGACTTAGCCAACAATCCTTGAAGAAAGTTCAACAAATGTAAGTTTTAATGTTAATTCAGTTAATTTTGTAAACATATATTTTCTACCAAGTATTTAACATTAAATAGTATAACTCGTAGATCAATCTCATGTTCGCAAATATATACAGGTGGGAGCCGACATTGGTGGCACTGTTCCTGTGCTACCAAGAGCATATATTAGGTCTCCTGTCCATAGGAGGAGACATAGAGGCGAGGTATATGAGAGTTCAATTTTAGTTTAAATTTTATTTATTATTGTTGACTATGATTCTGAATTTTAATCTAACTTGGGGTTTCACTTTTGTGTTTGAATGCAGGATCCATCAGAGCCAAAGAGTACTTCAAAGAGGCTACATTTTGATGATCCACCAGTAGAATAGGATGTCCTAGAAACATTTGTAGTTGAACTTCTTATTTTGAGATGTCATATGACACATTTTGAGATGGCGTATGCCACATTGTATCTAGATATGTTGACATGTAAATATGTATAGAATTATTGTTCATTTTGATATATGTGAAACTTGATATTCGATCTAATTTGTTAATTACATGTGTTCATTTATTCATTATTAGTATGTAAATATGCTTGTGTGTATGTACTCATGTGTATGATTTATGCCTTAAGTATATTCATGTATATTCAAGTACATTCTTCATAACCTAAATTCATGTGTATGGGCTACATGCATGACTTAAGTGAATTCATGTGGTATGCTTTATAATCTATGTGCTACATGTATGCTTCATGCTTAAGAAAATTTATGTGTACGCTTTATGTGCTACGTGTGTTCCCACGTGTAATTCATCATTTGAGGTATATAATGATATATATTAAAGCAGTTTCAAGGTTTCTAGACTTACACTTTACTCCCAATGGCTAAAAGACTTCAAACTGGCCTAATTACATAATAGAAAACCCTTTTGGCCATATCAAAACATATCTCAAATTTAGGTATCTCCCAGGAATGGAGAGAGGTTATTGTAGGCCTTAGAAATGTGATCTTGTAGCATCTCACGGATTGCCAATACCTCTCACGGGTCTGAGTTACAAGCCTTGAAAGTTTGTTGACCAATCGTGCTTAGTGCACCATGGGGACACTTTGGTCCGATGTGGTCTGGAACATTCTAGTGACTCAGTGGTCAAAATAGGGTTGTCCCTAGCATTTACCCGCCCAACCGGAGCTAATGGCGTAGTCCATTCACTGCCAGGACAAATGGATTGGAAGAAACCCATATCTCTCCTACTCTCTCCCCTTCCCCTTCTCTCTCTCTCTCTCTCTCTCTCTCTCTCTCTCCTACACTCTCCCCTTCCCCTTCTCTCTCTCTTACTCTCCCCCCTCTCTCTCTCACCTTCCCCTTCTCTCTCTCCTACTCTCTCTCTCTCTCTCTCACACACACACACACACAGCTCTAGAGCGTTCACCTCCACTTTTTAATATATATTTAAAGATGTCATATACTTTTTTGTGGACAATGTACCTTAAATGTTCTTACATCAATTTTTATTCCACTATTAGTTTCTAGAATAGATGATGAGTGTACGGTGGTTCTACATCTATGTGAAATTTCTTTTCGAGAGTTAAAAAATCAATTGATTGTATTCAATTGAGGGGAAGTCCATTAACATCTACTTATTCAGTATAGTCAGACCGCTGAAATTATAAGGAGTCTGTAGAAAATCCCTGTGTTGGATACTTTCAAGAGGACTTGGGCTGAAACTATCTGTCATCAAATCAATTGTGCAGGTATTTTTTTGAAATCATTTTGTATATCAAATAATATAATACATACTAATATAAAAATTTATATTATAATATTAATGATGTGCTATTATTATTTAATATTAATATTAAATTTTTTTTTTTTTAATATATATTTTAAAATTGAAAAAAATACACAACACAAATAATATTAACATAACAAAAATACAATTTAATATGAAACTTGAATTTGGAAAAGGAGGTGCAATTGGAATTTCAAAATAGGTGGGAAATTTCAGATATCCGATATTAACGGATATCCGATTAGGCTTGGTATTTGCTTGGGCATTACCAAATGTGGGTGGTCAACCCTTTATGCATGTTTCAGGAGATAGTTTTTGATACCGAGACTTCGACCATGTAGCTGGCGACTATTTTTTCACTTGAAATTAATGAAATGAAAAGGGTTTATTAAAGACATTATCAGCTTTCCATCAATATAATTGTTGTCAAATTTTGAGTTCAGTAAATAATTATTACTTATTTTTCAATTGAGTTATCTTTAAAGTCATAATTGACATACTGATTGAAAAATAATTATAACTTTCAAACTGTTTAGCCTTTTTGAAATCCGAAACATGCGTCACATTCTATGCTTCGGCTACTATAAGAAAAAAAAAGTTTTTAATTTTGTAAAATTTTGAATTAGTTAAGCTGGCCAGACACGAGAGTTTTTTTATTTTGAATAAGTTGTAACAAAAAATTCATAATTAATTATTTATTTGACCAAAAATTACAAAAAAATATGTGTCACTTCCGGGCATGAGTTCACTACTTATATCTAGAATCTTGGGAAAATATATCATCATTTGATTATGATTAAGGTGGTCAGACATACACATACTCTTTATCTTTTCCCTGAAATTTTCATACTACTGCATTGAAATCTAAAATTTTGAACAATTAGATAAAAAAAATTTCAAACAAGGGTTAGTAGTTTAGAAACTACATTCAATTTCCTACAAATTCTATTCTTACAACTTTTTCACATAAGGTTCATAAGATGTTCAACTTTTTACGTCAAGTTGACTAACCTTGATTTTCTGATTTTTCATTGCCACTTAAGGCCATAGTTTGGTATACCATGATCCTGCACATACCCATCTAAATGCTTATATGTTTCTATTTGCATAGATCCTCAAGAAGGGTAGTATAATATAGTTGGGAGAATGGAGAATTCAATAAAGTTTGGCCATGTGAATGTATTGTGAAAGCTAGTACTAAAATAGAGAATGCACTGTGAATGTTTGAGATAATAGTATAGAGAATGATGTCAAGATATCGAAGGTGAATACTATCAATAGTAATATAATGGGAAAATTTTCTTGCAGGAAATTCCAGTGTACAACATTTTTGTGAACCCCAATTCAATCTATGGTTATTCCTATTCATTTCCCTCAAAGAATTTTTTTTGATATTTTTGAGGCCATCGAGCCGGTTTACGCATCAAACTATATCATTCACAAGATGTTTGTGTGATAGTATGATTGGAAAAAGTGAGTGAATTTCTCATGGTTTTCATTCCTAACAAGCTTCTGTAAAAACCTAAAAAAATTCATAGAATGCCATGTCATCAAAGAAGCTTGAATATCGTAATGTTCGAAAAATAATGTCTTAGTCGAAAACAAAGTCTTAGTCGTTCCATTTCCAAGATTAGTCAAAGATAAATTTCCCATTAAATTTGAATGTAAAGATACTAGATTCGATCAAATTGTCGAAAAGAACATAAAAAACATGAGTCAAGTTACATTTTAAATTAAGAAGGATGTCGACCGAAATATCGATCATCTACACATCTTATAAGAACATTCATACATCATGTGCAGGACCCATAAATGGTACAAAATATATAAAACCAACATGCCATCGGAACTGTCTTTCGTCCAACTGCATGCTCCAGTCTCCTAAGCCACTAGACACCTGTTCTTCCGCAAATCTCAAGTCAAGAGTGTGGCCCAGGTGCTTTTTCCGCCCAACCATGGAGTGGTTCGCTCCCCGAGGCTCATCCTAAAATGAAGAGTGCACCAACCCTACCCGAGGAGCCTAGCAACCCGACATTGATGGATCATAAAAATATGGTAAAACTGTGATTCTAACTACTTATCAATCTTTAGACTAAGCAAAAATCTTAAACACGAGGTGGCACAAGAAATGAAACAACAACTAACCAAACATACTAGTGAAATAGATGCAAATTAAGCTTTGGCCAAAGCATCTTTTCCTAAAGAAAACTAGATGAAACTATAGGTAAATACACATCCAATTTACTTTTCTATGTCCTTTCCACATTACACAACCATTTCTAATAATAACACCCTCTATTCAAATCACTTATAATTAGAAAGAACACATTCTAAAAACAACATTCCCTTGTTCAATTTAATATTCTTTATTGATCAAAGAGAAAATTAAATGATTCACATATGATGTTTGTAGAAACAAGAAACCGGTACCCCTAAACTAAATATTATTTTTTAATAAAAGCCAATTTATTATCTATAGATTTTTAGGTCAAACAATTGTTAAATCAAAATATTTTCTGCGTATCTCATGCAAGATCACTGAACCAAAATGAATCCAGACAAGAAAGTCAAATGTACCAACTCAAATAGATTGCTCTAAGGTTTGAACCAGTAACTTCACATAAACTAGTTTCTTTCAGCCTCACTAAACCACACGGAAAGACATAACTTTAATACCAATGTTTGAATACAAAAAAATCCTCAAGGTAAACAAACCAAAATAAACTTACTCACAGGCTGCGTTAAACAGACTTATGTTCAAACAGTAACTCCTAATTGACTGATTCAACTTAAGAATTATAATTAACTATTTCTGGTTTAAAAAATATAGAATTTTAGAATATATAAATTTCTACAACAAAGTTTTTATGAACATATACAGACATTATAACCTTTGAATAATTAAAATAATAAAAAGTAAAATAAGGAAGGAAAAAGAAAAAAATATCAATTCTAATTTATAAATGAAATTAGTAATACACATATGATAATTTTCCAATAATATAATAGTATAAATTAGACCAACTTTTCAGATCACACTTTTACTAAAGAGCTATCCTCCTCTACCTCGACCACACTCCTTCAAGTCTGTCCTGTTCATGACGATAAACTTAATGCGACATCAGTAGGTTAGTACCATAATCCAAATACATATCTTTTCCTATCTAAAAATCATAATTTGTATTTTTAAATCTCCATCAATAATATCATAACATAATAGAAAATATAAATCCATTTTTTTTACATCAAATTTAATATCATTTAACTAATTCACCCATACATCAATATGTCTACAACACTAGCTGAAATAACTTGGGTGGACAACAGCGACCAAATCTATAAAAGTCAAATAAAGTTGCTAAATAAATTGGAAAACAGGAATCGCAAATCGGTTATGATAGCTTCTCGTTACAATAGCTTGTGGGGATCATATACAGGTTATAAATAAGAATATTCATATGGATTCTTAGATGTGTGCTTCATCTCAATATTCTATATTTTCTCAGAGATCATGTTGA
This sequence comes from Chamaecyparis obtusa, assembly GCA_027943335.1. Taxonomy (NCBI): domain Eukaryota; kingdom Viridiplantae; phylum Streptophyta; class Pinopsida; order Cupressales; family Cupressaceae; genus Chamaecyparis; species Chamaecyparis obtusa. Next base: position 1,445,523 of record BSBK01005981.1, on the reverse strand, counting down.
TCCAAACTATAGTTCAATTCATGATCTTATTTATGATCCTTTACATAAACATGCCCAACCGTCTTACATATTGTTGTGGTTTATGGAAGTTTTATTGTAATGCTTAGTTTCCTACCAGTTAAAGTTGCAATGTATGGTAGACATAGTAATTTTTATCCCTTTACTAGGATTTATGTAGACATACATTTTTTAAAGTTTTCACTCCGTTTGGCATTGAGCATTTCAATTCAATTCATGCTTTAGTAGTGGCAACTACGCATATGAATGTGTCATTAATAATCAGCTAGATAATAGTTATATGTATAAATTAATTATAGTTACATCTGAAATTGCTGCATTTCACCCTTTCTCCATTACTATTGTCCTATGTTGGTTATTGGGTGGTCTATTGGGATTAGTCTTGTCTCAGCTCGCCCCTTCCTGACTCCAACTTGACAGTAAGTAAAACCAAGATAAGATAGGTTGTGCGCTAGACTGGATCACAGAAATTAAAAAAGAAAAGAAAAGGATAACCTAGATATTTGTGTACTAACACTCACCCTGCACATGCCTGAACATATATATAGTTTGTGCAAGTATATGGCAGGTAAAAACAATGATAGGTGATTGCAATAAGAGATATGCACACAAAATTTTTGAACATGATCAGAGACACTCAAACAACATTCAGGAAAGAAGTAGATGGATTGATATTAAAAAAAAGACCAAGACTTATTAAAACAATTCCACTGATGTGTATCTTCCCTACCGCATTACCAATTTTGGAAAGCTTTCTGGTTTAGTTTTTTGAACAGAAGTTTACAAAAAAGTAAGAAATTCAAGCATAGATGCAAAAATAAAATAAACCGTGGCACAATTGACTTTAGTGGAAGTGAGTTGTTCCTCATCTGTTCTCTCCCATCTCCAAAATTTAGGGATTTTCTTTGTTACCAAAATCAGTGTTCAATGCAGGTTTCATTCTCCATGTTCTCACCATTTATATTACCTCCCAGCCTTAAACGTGAGAACAATGCTGAGAACATGGAGTCATAGATAAAAGTACATTAATTTTAGCCACAATGGGAATTGTGGATATGGGCAAAATAGCTTAGTCAAGGATGTTGTTAGTGTTCGAGAGAATCAACTAAAGATTTGCAGAGAAGTTGCTGGTGCAGAAGACTCACAGTTGGGAGAATTGAAATCAATAAATGTTTGAATGAAAAAATCTTTCATTGAATGTTGTAGAAGGCTGTCTAAAGTTAGATCATGTCATAAGAAAAGAGTGTGTTCTGTATCTCTAACAGATTGCATGTGTTAAAGTTGTGTAAAATGTTGAAGAATGTGAAAGGATAAAAAATGGTCTAAGTTTTAATTGTTTTTTTAACAATTTGTCTAAGAGTTTTGATGATTTTTAAAAAAAATTGTGTTTTACAAGTGTTTTTAAAGTCTTTGTTTGTTCAGTTCATACGAAGGCCAAAATCAAGGTACGATAATATAATCTTTCATTGTGTGCTGGTAGGGGCTTTATTTTAGCCCTTGTATTTGTAATTCTTTTTGTCATGACTGTTTCTCAGAACTCTAATATTGTGGTTAGTGAAAAATTAGATGGTTCTAACTATACTAGTTGGAAATGTGAGATGGAATTGAGTTTATAAATGAAAGGCTATAGGAGGTAGCAGTAGAAGAAAAATCTATTGATCAAAGAAAACATGAAAAATGAGATAAAATAGATATGAATGCACATGCTACTACTTTATGGCAATTTAGTCTAGTGATAAGGCTTTATGTTCAAAATCTAAAGTCAACAAAAAAACTATGGGAAACTTTGTAGACAATGTAAAAGAACAAGCAAATTAATAGTGATGGATATTAAAAGACAATTAACTCATTTGAAAATGAAGGCACAAAATAGTGTTGGACGAAGAGAATACACATAAAAAGTTCACTGGTGAGTCTATCGAGATTTATCAAGCATTTATGGCTAGAGACAAATATAAGAATTATAATCAAGGTAAATCATATCAAATTCAAAAATAAATCAAGGAAATCAACAAAAATAATAATCAAAGGCCTTGGAACCAACCAAAGGATAATCTATATAGGCATAATTTTCAAAAGCAACAAAATGAATGGAGAAATTAAAAAAATAACATCAGATGTTATAATTGTGGAGAAGAAGGGCATAAAAGTGGTTAGTGTCATAAGAAATCACAAAGATGATTTAATCAAAGAAGGCAATCAAATTTTTCTTATAAAGAGGTTGATCATAATATTATGATAGCTTCTTTAGCTGCTCAAGGAAATTCAAGTGACACGTCATATATTGATTTAGGAGCTAGCCAACATATGGCTTACAATAAAAAATTCTTTGGTTATTTAGAAGAAACAAAGTGTGCAAGGACATTTCTTGGTGATGATAATTCACATTCAATTGAATGAATATGTTCAATTTCAATTTCAATTTCAATGATGGTTAAAATTTTAAAGTAACATATGTAAATCTTGTACCTAAGTTAACCAAAAATACTCTCTCGGTGAGTCAAATAACTCAACATGGACATAAGGTTAAGTTTTATTCAAATAAGTTTCTAATCAAGAATATTTATGATGAATACAAAATAGTAGCAATGGGAGTTGAGGGAAATGACATCTACACATTTTTAACATCTGTTGACTAAACAACTTTCATTATCATGAGATCCTCCACAAGTGACTATGACATCAAAGATTTGGTCACTTAAACTATCAAAGTTTCGCTATGCTTTAAAATATGAATATGGTTGATGGAACTTATTTAATATGAAGCCTATGAATCCCACATCAAAAGAAGGAGCTAGGTACATCTTAATATTCATTGATGATTTTTCAAGGAAAGTCTGGGTCCACTTTCTTAAGTAAAAAGATGAAGTGTTTAACAAATTTGAAATGTTTAAAGCATTTTAAAAAAATCACATTGGGAATACGATCGAGCAAATAAGAATTGATAATGGTGGAGAATATGTCAACAAGTTCAAATATTTTTGTGAATATCATGAGATCAAAAGAGAAATGACTAAAAGATATACTCCTCAACAAAATGGTGTTGTTGAAAGAAATAATAAGACCTCAGTGGAAATGGTATGGTGCATGCTACAATCCAAGGGTCTTCCTTTGTTTCTTTGCATTGAGCCTATTAATACTGCATCTCATGTTTTGAATAGATCTCCCACTATGTGTTTGCATAATATTTCTCTTAAAGAAGCATGAAGTGGAGAGAAACCAAATGTTACATGTATTTTGGAGTATTTGGATGTGAAACATTTTCTCACATACTAGATGAAATTAGAGAAAATAAATGTGATAAGAAAAATATCAAGTGCATTTTCGTGGACTATGATGATAAAATAAATGATACATGTTATATGATCCTAGTGTTGAAAATGTGTTCCCAAGAAGGGATGTCAAGTTTAATGAGGGATTTGAGGATATGATAAAATCATCTCCTATTCCACAAGTGGATGCAATGAGGGAAATAGTGCTCACTAGCTTGTATAGGCAAACTAGGAACAATGGGTCTATCTCCTCTTACATTGGAATGATAATGACCCACTAGGCTTGAGGAGGCTCAAGCTCTAAGTGAATACAATGACCCTTCACTATTTTGGAAGATGATTGTGTAAATGTAAATGAAGAATGTGGGATCTAGGACTAGGAAGAGAGAGAAGGAGCTTTATATAAAACAAAGATAGTTATCAAATTGATATGAAAGTTCTGAGACCAAATATGGAAAGAAATTGCAAAGGCTAACTTGTATGTAAAACTTGAGCCCAAAATAATTGTCAAGGGTGACCTTGGTAGACAAGGGCAACTAGAATTTCCCCAATAGGTGAAAGTTGTCCTTGTCTTACCAAATTATGTTATCAAACCCCAAGATCTAAAGTAGATAGTTAGGAATTCTTGAATCTGGATATGAAGTCTTGGTACTTGTCACCTACACATAAAAACAAAGAAATTGTTGGGAGAAAGAGGTTTGCCTCATTCAGAACCTTGTTTAGGAATTAACCTTGAAATTGAATTGAAATTGCATGAAAGGAAAGGAAGTGTGCTATTAGTAGCAGACGCTTGATGAGCATCTTATACCTTGACAACACAAGTATGCTTTGAATGAGATTAGAAATGTTGATGTAATAGAATAACTCCATAAAGACCTAGAAGGACATCATAAAAGACATGCTTGCATAATGATTGCTAGACTTGCCACCATGAAGAGATGAAATGCTTGAACATTTTTTTTTCTCCTTGAATGTTTGGTTGATTGAATGCTTGGATGTTTCATTGTGGACTTGATGATCTCTTGGATGCTTCCTTGATGTATTTATTTCTTACCCAAAATGGGAGAGGTAACATTAATTTTATACCTCTCTAGGCCATTTCGAGGCTCAAGAGTCGAAGTAGGCTAACTTTGAATTCATAATCCCACTTAAAATCATAATATGAAACTCAAATTCAAATTTTGGTCCAACTTAGCATGATGAGGGTGAATTCTAATGATAGGCTCACAAAATTTATGACCCGCTCTTCCTAGGTTACTCTCGTTGAGGCAAAAATCACTCAAATTTTAATCGAGGGTCAATATGATCATAAAGATTCCAAAAATGTATGCCAAACTGGGGTATGAAAAGGGGAGATGTGTGAAATAGGCCACATATGGTAATAGGGTATATGTATGCAAATGATAATTGAATGGATGAAATAATTAAGATGCACACCTATAATTCAGGGGCCCTCATAAATATTGATGACATTAAATTAATAAAGGGTTAAATATTTATTAATTAAATGCATTATAAAGTTTAGTGATGCATAGAATAATCATCACACACTAAAATGGCTGCTAACTAAGTATGAATTGTACACCTTAGCAAGGTTCTTATAATTTATGATGCTATATTTAGCCCCTACTTTAGTGGGAGTATGGTCCTACACACATGCTGATGGTAAACTAGAAGAAAGAGGTATGGTAGAGAGAGATGATCATGAGAAAGACTTCAAAGATATAAGAAATCACTAAGTTTGAGAGAGAAAGCCCCCAAACTCAAGATCTTAACTCATACAATCATGTGCAAGGGAATACAAGCAAACAAAAACTAAGAATAAAATTTATTAAGGCTCCAAGTCAACTAGTTGAAGAGACCTCGATAAGGAAACTATCTCAATTGATAGTATCGTGCTTGGAATGCTGTCACAAGAGCACAATTGGTCTCATAGAAAGAGAAAGAGAACACATCAAAGATGAGACAAAAATCCATGATCCAACCAACTATAGAAGTGTGTTATGCTTATGGGATCATGTAGGAAATAGAACGAAAACCATGAATGACATAGGCTAGCCATTTGTGTTATGCTAAGTGATCCATGAAAATGGTGAAAACAAGTAGAAAATTATCTAGAAAATTGTGTATGCTAGTTCCACTCATCTCAAGAGATTGTTTGGTACAAACAAAGTTGATGGTCTAACAAGTTATCCAAGTCATCTAAAAAATTAACCAAGCAAAGAATTGTATGCAAGGAAATCTATGATATAGTGCACAGGGGCACAAAATAATGCATAGTGGTATAAAACAATGCACATGGCATAAAATAATGCACATGATAATAAAAGGATTCTAAGAATCCATTATATCATACATAGGGAGGTCACATATATTCCCCCTCCTTAAGATGGAAACATAAATCTGTGATGGTGTCTTAAGGAAAAACAAAACAAGGATATCCACCTTCAACACCAAGGAGATATCCTCTAAGCAATTCTCAATCCAATTCAAAGAGGTCACAAATCCTATGAGGCAAGGGCGAGACGAATGCTAAGATATATTGTTTAAAAACTATAAAGGGATCCTTTTGAGGAATGCATGAAAGGAGGAAGAGATCCTTGTTCAAATACATGTACCTCCAAAAGGAGAGATCTTGAACAAAAATAACATTATTGACCAAAAAAGGGGAAGGAGAACAAGAATTCATACCTTCCCATTGCTAGGTAAAGGGATTATTGATGAAGGATAACACACTTTGATCCCTGGAGTAAGGGATTTGTCTATGATGAACATGTAATTGAAAATAAAGAAGAGGTTGTGATCAAGGACACACACCTCTTGCATAAGATAATCCATGAGAAAAAAAATAATTCTTTGTAAGAAACAATGTCACATGATAAATAAACACCACTTAACCAAGGGAAAGTGTATCCTTATAAAGGATAGGAGATTGAAACACTACCATTTCCCCCTAGACATAGAGACAAGTATAAGGAGACATATTTGTTGCAGTATTGAGAAGAATGTGTGAGTCTGGATAAGTAGTGATTTAGTATGGTTGTCATTTATGTCAATACATTATTATATTAATGTCAACACACTTTCTATGTAGTGATGCTGAGGGTTTTTCTCTGCATATTCTTTCCATTACAAATCTGTTGGTGAAATTTTGATGTATTGTTGAATAAAGTTTGGAGTTGTTGGATTAAAGATTTTGTGGTTCAAAGCATAGTGCAGTAAAGTTAGTAATTGTCTGAGTATGACTATGAAAATCAATATTTTATATGTGAAATGCATGCTTCACATTTCTTTATGTAATGATTTCTGATGGTACATTTTTAGAAATGAGTCATTAGTGTCCTTAGCTTCATTCATTTTAGTTGGTATGATTTTTTGGGCTTCAAAGATGTGGTTACAAAGTTAAATGGTGTTTTCACTCTTGGTTTGACCGAACTTGGGCGTTTACACATTATTTACTTGTCTCAGTGTATGCAAGGATATATGTAACATGCGTGATGCTATTTTTGGTCCTAGTTAGGACATGATGTGGTCCACTTCTTAGTCTTCCCCATCGCAAGAACATTTAGTGCCAACCTAATTCAAATTTTGTTCAGTCCTTTCCTTGGACAAAAGTGTGAGATTTTGCAAATGTAAACTTGGTATACATAAAGAAAATGGATACAATCAATAAATGGAGAAGATCACTTCTCTTTTTCATTAACTACACATTTCAAGAGGAGGCTCAAATGCTAAGTGGGACAATGATCCTTCACTAAAATATGTGATTGATGAAATGGAAATGATGCAATAATGTGATTAAGGTGATTAATTAGACAAGTTACTAAAAATTGAAAATAATAGATTGATGTAGATAGACAATGAGTTGAAAAGTATGAAAACAAAAATTGGAGGACATAGATGACCTGTAGGTGAAATTCGAGTTGAAAATGTAGGGTACAGGGAAAAACATGTTCTATACCCAGGGACATAACACCAATGACATTTTGTACTTGGCAATTTTGACTAATTTTTTTTTGGTCTTTTCGAATGTGTCGGATCTTTCCAATTCCCATTTGGTAGCTTCATAACCTATTCTTGCACATAGAAAAATCAAGAAAAAAGGTTGTTCAAAGGGGTTTTCCTTGGTCAACTCCCTGTTTAGGAATGAAACTTGAAAATGGAGAAATTGCATAAAGGAAAGTATGTAAAAAGATAAATATGAGATTCACCTTGCATAAAACCTTATGGACAGATGCATAAATCTCTCATACCCATGAAGATGCTTGAATGTGCTTGAAATCCAAATATTTGACCTTGGAATGTGATGTAGAATAAAGGACACCCTCACAAATGCATAGATCTATGAATTCTATTCCTAGATCTTGAATGTTGATAAGCTTGGAAATCGCTTGCAATTAAGGAGAGAGAAGGAGAATGGATGAAGGATCTTCTTGCAAGGTTGATAATTCCTCTAATTTTCCATACTATGAGAGAAACTTGCTTCAAAAAGAGAAGATTGCCTTTGATTTGAATGATCTTAAAGAATCAAAGACTTTTACATATTGATCTAATTGGATGCTTTCCTTCAAATCTTGGATCCAAATTCTCAATTTCTCTTGATTGCTTGAAAATATTGATAGCTTGATTTCAAAATGATTGAGTATGTTGGACTTGCAAAGGTGAGTACTGAGAGAGGAGGGGTGAATCGGTACTATAAAACACTTTTAAACTAATTAACCTTTCCTTCTTAACCATTTACTGAATACATAGCTTTTGTATGCATCTCATAAAACATATAACAGATATAACAGATATCACATAAAACAAATATTTGGTATCACAAAAATCCTTGTTAGAGGATACAAATTACGGTGGGGATGACACCCAGAAGACTTCACTACTGCAGTATAAATTTTTCTTGATTAGAGCTACAATGTTAGCTATTTATGATAGCTTACCCTGTTAAGAGTATTAACCCAATTAAGAGTCTTTAGACTATTAAGTATACCTTGTGAAAGCATTTTACAATTCTAATCTAAGAACTGCACCTAGTTAAAGGATTTACAAAATAAGATTTGTTAGGATCTGCTCAGTTAAGAGACTTTACAATTATGATTACTCTTTAATCAGTAACACTAACTTGTCTATTAAACTTGCATCAAACATATGCATATCGGACTCTATATCCTCATTAACTCATTACCTCATACTATGTACCTTTCACAGTATTAATTCAGTACTCAATAGATTCACTTCTGAATCACAATCTCTATTTGTTCTTCACTTCTTTGTACTCAGTGATTTCTCTTCTCATCACCTTCTCAATAATCTTCTTCACACATGAAATCTCCTCTTGTATTCATATATGCCACTCTGATCTTCATACTCTGATTTATTTATATACAATTCTAGAAGTGGTGCTAGGTGATCTAGAATCATCTCTACAATCGGTGCTAGCATTGGTTACTCCTCCAATGCATATTTTATACTTTATTCTCATTGGTGAATCTCACCTCATAATCATGTGTAATCATCATGTTTCAATCTCCAATGTTCTTTCATACAATCTCCTTGAGATTTGTAAACCATTTTATGTTCGGTGTCTAGATTCAATGTACTTAAAGATTCTCCTTGTTTCAGCCATGTATGCTTGGTAACACATTTTCTCTAACTCGGTAACTAACTCCTCTTCTCAGTTTGGTTGATGTTATAGCTCGGTATAACTTAGTTCTCGGTGCTCGGTTCTTCCTTGCTCGATGCCTATACTTACTTTTCCTTTACTAAAATTCCCTGTTCCTTTATTTCCTTTACCAAATAACTTTCCTTGATTTACCGACTTGTCTTTCCTTCATTACCGAATGAATTTGACAAAAAATATAACTTCCTCATAACTAATGACAACAAAGTAACTCTGTGGAGTATCAATCTCCCCCTTTGGCATTAGTTTGTATATTCCCCTTTTTGTATATCTTCAACTATATTATATATTCCCCCTTTTTTTAACAAAAATGCCAAAAATAAGAACTTACTTCTTTTCTGTTGTGGGGATCTTGTCAAAAGTGGTTTTGTACTTATAATGTACATCCTTGAGTAATGCCTTCCATGTGTCCTTAAGTGTCTATAACACTATGATTTTCTCTCTTAAATTTGCAGTCAAATTTACCATACTATCTATAGCACTAACATCTAGTATGCTAACCAAAGCTTTGGCCTTGTGAACCTATTTATGCAATGATTCTATATGTTGTGTCAAATTTTTTTGGAGTTCTAGTAGATCCATTTTGATTTGATTCTCCTCCTTTCTTAACTCATATTGCACTCTTATCAAGTGCTTCAACCTTTCATAACATTCTTTTATAGACTTAGGCTTGGGGAAATTTTTGATAATTGCTCAGTGAGGTCTTTTTCCACATTATTATCTTTCTCTCTTATATCCTTGGTGAAATTGAAAAATCAAACAAATATGCTGAAATAATAAAAGAATTGATTGCAGCTCATTTTCCAATTCATTAGCTAACTCATAAAGAGTTACCTTTTCTATGCGTCTGATTGAAGAAGTTCTTCAATCACTTTTGTCTCGATTTTCTTCTTGTGAACTTGCATCATATACTTGGTTGTATCTATTCCAGGCTGGATTATCTGATTTACTAGTTCTCTTAATGAACTATAGATGTCTCCTTTTTCATTTATTGTGCTCTTCTTCTTTCTTCTCTTCCTTCTTCTCTTATTTATCTACTATCTTTTCTTCATTTTTGTCCTTTTCTTTCTCTTCTTCTTGTGTCTTCTATTGGGCTATAGTCTCGGTAGGAGTTACCAACTCTTCATTATGACCTTGTGTAGACTTGATCTCATTTGTTTTCTTGGTTTCCTTTTCTAGCTTTGTGGGGGCATCAGTTTTAGTAGGTACTTCTCTTGTATCCTACAAGATAACTTCCTCTAACATAGGAAAATTTACAATCTATTCAATAATTGGATCTTCTGCCATCAATCTTGCCTTGGTAGAATCATCAACATCCATAACTTCCATTTCTATGGCCTCGGTTTCCATAATATCTTCATCTTCTTTTATTGTTTCATCCAGATCTTGCTCAGTTATGTCCTCAATATTAACTTCTTGATTGGTTATCAAGTCAATAGGGTTAGACTTGTCTGCTTGATCTTTGACTCCTTCTATAGTTGGTTGATCCATAGAGAAGATCTTTCTCCAGAGATCATTAGTATCTTTTTGGACTTCTTCCAATTTACTGACCATGATGCTCAATGCTCTGCTCTTTACCCATAATATTTTTGAGTATTCTTGTAAGGTATCTTTGATTCCTTTCTTTGCTAGGTCTAGGATAATAATTGCTAAGGACCTTTCTCTCATTTCTTTCTCGGCAACAAGTGCATACTTCCATCTGGCATCAATGTTTTGATATAATTCTCCTTCAAGACTCGGTGCAACTTCAACAGGTGTTATCCTAAATTTATGTAAATTGACAATAAAAATTTCTTCAATTTTATTCTTGTCTTCATCATTCCTCTTGTCATACTTTAACTGTTTCATGACCAAATAACCACCATATTTCTCAAGTGTCTTGAGAAATTCGTCAAGAATCTTCCCTTTATTTGGTGCAACCTTGAATTCTGATAGGTCTTCAGACTCTATATCACTCTCTTTTTGTAGCTTCAACTCCATTCTAGGCCTTCCAATAGCCTTGTTTTCTTTAACATAAGTATTTGTTTTTACTGGTTCTACTTCTACTTTCTTCTTTACTCTTGGTGTGGAAGTAGACCTTGTAGATGGTCTTACACCGATTGGGCTAGGAGTTTCTTTCTTCACTTTTATCTTCTTCCCCTTGGGTTGAGAAGGTTCAAAAACTTCTTCATCAGCAAAAACAATAACCAGATTCTCAGATAATGCATTTATCATTTTTCTTATTTTTCTGATTCCTTTAGGTATCAATATACCTATCCTTATTTTCTCTTTTACCTCTTCAAGTGTTCCATACCAAGTTGAAATTATGTCAACTGGTTTCTCCAATAGCCATTTTATTTGAATTGTAGCAGCATCAATATTCATCATGTTTCCCATAGGTGGTAACCACTCAGTTCTAGGCTCTACATCTCTTATGATATATATGTCGGTATCAACCTCACAACAAATCTCATATTTATATTCTTCCACTAACTGAGGTGGAATTATGAATCTCTTGTGCATTCTATTTTGAAATTTACTAAAATAATCATTCATAATTACATCAAAATTATCTCCTATGCCTTGAATATACTCACTAATTTGATAAACAATCGATTTATCTTCTTTTCAAGTTACTTCACTGACTATTGGCAAAAAGTTTTGAAAATAGAAGAAAAGGCATACCAGAAGTGGACCAAACTTCAAAGTATTTGAATTTGCTTTCCTTATGGTATTCATGTTATCGTCCAGCTTCTTCAACAATATTTCACAAAGATCTATCTTCATATCCTTTTTGACAATTTTATAAGCTATGTCAAATCCTCCACATGGTACACTGTCTACGTGAGATGATTGAAATATTCAGTAGGATATGATGTTGGATGCAAAATTCAATTCAGGATCTTCAACAGTAGATAACTTCAGGCCTCTTCCATCCCATTTAGCTTTTGTAAGTTCACATAGCTTGTTCTTATCAATCTACTTGTATGCCCTCAGTCTAGCACCGACTGGAAATCTAGTGACTATGTGCAAGACATATTTTGTAATCTTCACTGGTCCATCGAGCCACATGAACCGATCATGCACTTGACTTAATACTATCCTCATCCATTCATGTTTGAATATTATTGGCACATGCATAGCATGGACCAAACCCTAAGACTGCAAATGTGTGTGGTCGCTCTTCAAATTCACATTCACACACATATTCCTGTACGATGTGTCAATCTCTCCTTGACATATATCTTCAATTTTGTAGTGGATGAAGGCGCAAACATCTTCAATTAGAATTACCCTTGTTGGGATTGATGATAAGGCTCCAGTTTTGTCAATTTCCAAAACAACAGTGGGAGACAACTTATACTTGGGATTCACAGGATCAATCTTCTCAACTATTACTAGTTTTTGTATCTTAGGTGCCATCTTGATCTTAGAAATGTTCTGAAACACTAGGATTGCACTTGAATAGAAAATAGAATTTATGAACATAGCTTGGTAAACACTCAAAATACCTTGAATATTCTTTGCAGATGCTCAGATTGCTCAACTGATCACTTGGAATCACTTGGGGATCTTTGCTCTATCAAATGCTTCAAGTGTTCATGAAAATGTAAGGTAACAATGAAATGACATACCCTCTATTTATAATTTTTCCTTAATTAGGGCTTCCAATGGCTATAAAATTTTCATTAAATGCTTCGTACCTACTTCATTTCACCGATAACCAAACTACACTTTCTTTCACCGAATGGAGTAAAATAACTCAAACACTTTACCGATCAACATATAAAATGTTAACTTTATAACTTATATCCAAATGCATCTTAGTATGTTGATATGGATCTTAGCACTAATTCTAGGAATTGATTTAAGATAGAATTTAGGTTATCAGCTCCTACACACACCTTTGACCGATTAAGTGAAGATAGGTGCACCCGATCCAGAGGATTTGGTGCCATCAGTTGTCCCAAGTTCCGTTCCATCATCTTGAGACTTCCTTCTCCAATTCCTAGTCACCTGATCTCTTATGTCATTAATGTTAACTTGAGTCTTTTCACTCAGTTGTTCCTCGATTGAATCTTGATTTCAGTACCTGCAGTCCTTGGCTAGGTGACCGACCTTGTGACAGTGAAAATGAGACATTCCAGAGTTTCTCCATGATTTCTTGTTGTTCATACCATGTATCCTAAAGCAATTTGTAGAAATGTGACCAAATCTTCCACATGTAGTACATGTGATTCTTTTATTACAATCCCATGGTATAGTTGGTCCTTTTCAATTGTTATCAACATTATGTCGGTTAGGGACCCATTTCTCATTCTTCCTATGTGATCTTCATTCTTCAAATTTATAACCATACCTCTTGCAGTTGTTATAGTAACCCTCAAATCTTGGCTTTCTTGGATTGTTAATAAATATTTCTCTACATTCAAATGCCTTATGACCATACTTATTGCATTTGTAATAGTGACCATTAAAATTAGGATTATTAGGTGGATTACCTCTTTTTCTCCTACAGATGTTTGTTGTGTGTCCCATTTTCCCACAATGATAGCATGTAGGCTTCTTTGTCTTTGGTGGGGTAGAAGCATTATCTTGGTTGGCTTCTTGTTTGGAGGAATCTCCCTTCTTGGTGGAGTTATTTGCATTGTATCCAAGTCTGATAGTGTCTCTTGGTTGTCTCTGATTTCTTAGCTATTCATCCAATATCTTCAATGCTTCTTCATTTCTTTTCAAGACTCCATTAAAATATTTCTCATATTTTAGATCATTCTTCAGATGTTCATTCTCAGATCTCAGCTTAGCAATTTCTCCAACTTTCCTTGCAACATCCTGATTTGCACTAACAAGTTGGTCTGTCAAGTTGTAGTGAGTTTGTGTCAACCTCATTATTTTCTTTTATTTCTCATCCAGTCTTTTGTTCATTTGTCTTCTCTCATCTTCAACTATTATTTTTTCATCTTCAACTTTTCCTTTTTGTTCTAGTATTTTACACATCCTTACCGGTTGTGCTTCTTGTTCTCTTCTCAATGTTTTCACCTGTTCAGCTAGGTTTTTGTTCTTTTCAAATAATTTTTATATGATAGAATCAAATTCATCAGAAATGCTTTCCTCTGACTATTCTTCAAGTTTCTCAACCTGATCTAGAGTATCTTTCAATTGGTGTGCTAGCTCCTTCCTCTTGTTGATTGATTGTTTCAATTTCTTGCTTGATTCTTCAACCTGTTTATTAGACATCTAAGTTCCATTTCCATATTCTCAATCACCCTTTCATATGTGTATCTTTCCATCATTGTAGATCTTTCCTCTCAAGTGGTTAAACTTCTTAATAAGACATTGAGCTCTAATACCAATTGTTGGACTAAGTATGAAAAGGTGAGTACTGAGAGGGGATGGGTGAATCAATACTATAAAACACTTTTAAACTAATTAACCTTTCCTTCTTAACCATTTATTGAATACATAGCTTTTGCATGCATCTCATAAAACATATAAAATATATAACAGATAACACATAACAAAAATATTTGGCATTGCATAAATCCTTGTTAGAGGATAAAAATTACAGTGGGGATGACACCCACAAGACTTCACTACTATTGTATAAATTTTTCTTAGTTAGAGCTACAATGTTAGCTATTTTTGATAGCTTACCCTGTTAAGAGTATTAACCCAATTAAGAGTCTTTAGACTATTAAGTCTACCTTGTGAAAGGATTTTACAATTCTAATCTAAGAACTACACCTAGTTAAAGGATTTACAAAATAAGATCTGTTAGGATATGCTCGGTTAAGAGACTTTAGAATTATGATTACTCTTTAATCACTAACACTAACTTGTCTATTAAACTTGAATTAAACATATGCATATTAGACTCTATATGCTCATTAACTCATTACCTCAATTGTGTACCTTTCACAATAATAATTCAGTACTCGGTAGATTCACTTTTGAATCACAATGTCTATCTATTCTTCACTGCTTTGTACTCAACGACTTCTCTTCTCATAACCTTCTCAGAAATCTACTTCACACATGCAATCTCCTCTTGCATTCATATATGCCACTTTGATCTTCATACTATGATTCATTTATATACAATTCTATAAGTGGTTCTAGGTGATCTAGAATCATCTCTACAAGCAATGATGGCATTGGTTACTTCTCCTATGCATATTTTATACTTTATTCTCATTGGTGGATCTCACCTTATAATAATGTGTAATCTTTATGTTTCAATCTCAAATATTCTATCATACAATCTCCTCGAGATTTGTAAACCATTTTATGTTTGGTGTCCAAGTTCAATCTACTTAAAGATTCTCCTTGTGTCAGCTTGCTATGCTCGGTAACACATTTTCTCTAACTTGGTAACTAACTCCTCTTCTCATTTTGGTTGATGTTATATCTTGGTATAACTTAGTTCTCAGTGCGTATACTTTCTTTTCTTTTACTGAAATTGCATATTCATTTATTTCCTTTACCGAATAGCTTTCCCTGCTTTAATGAGTTGTCTTTCCTTCATTACCAACTGACTTTGACAAACAATATAACTTCCTCATAACTAATGACAACAAAATAAATCTTAGAAGTATTAGAGTATGGATTTGATATGTGAAATGAGGAGAGATAAGGTATTATTATACTTCATCATTTAAGGATTAAAAAATTATTGAGTCCAACTACAAAATCAAAATTCCTATTAATGCCCCAATATTAGGCCTTGGGCCAAATTTGGGACCCAATCCACAGGAACAAAATGCCATTGGTGTTTTGTACCTTGGAAAATGGGCTAGAATTTGGAGAGGATGTCAAGGTAAATGAAAAGAAATGGGAGGAAAAAGGAAAGGTTTCTAGGATTGATCGTAATGGACATTCAAATCCTAAAATCAACAAAGTTGGGTTTAATAGGTCATAATAAACCATCCAATCATGGGTGCTAGTTTTCTAGGATGGTACATTTAGCCCCCACTTTAGCAGGAGTATGAGGAAATATCATGCTCATGGTAAAGTAGATCAATTCATAAGAAAAATATTATCAAGGTCAAGGAGACAAAGAAACATCAAGGCCACAAGTGACTAAATTCCTCATCAAATCCACAACCAAGATATAAGAGGCATCACGAGAGAGAGAGAGAGAGAGAGAGAGAGAGAGAGAGAGAGAGAGAGAGAGAGAGAGAGAGAGATGACCACTAGCCTAGTAAGGTATTGCCTTACTATGGATCACACAAAGAGAAAGTGCTAAAAAAGATGGCATTGAAGGTCTAACAAGTTGTATTATGTTAGTCAACCCATCAAAGAGGATCAATCCTTAAGGAAAGTATTCTATCCTTTAAGGGATCCAAAAAGGGTGATCAAGACTAGGGAAAACATTGTCTCCAAAGGGATCAAAGAAAGGAAGACTAGCCCTTAAGGAAAGCATTGCATCCATTAAGGGATCTAAAGAGAACAATCAGGCCTAAGGAAAGAATTGTCTCCAAAGGGATCAATGCAAAGAAGATTAGTCCTTAAGGGAAGAATTGTTGGAATATTATGCATATATGTACTAACATTGATGTTTTGTCATTTATGTTGATGTAGGACCATCTTGGGCTCGAAGCAATCTTGCATCAACCAAAATTATTTATGTTCAGTATGTTGGCAATTTGGCTAAGTAGGATATCACAATGTTATAATTATGGCAACATATATTCAACATTGAGACAACATGATCAGAGGAAGAAGTTCTATATGAGAACACATGAAAATTGTCTAAGTAAAAAGTGTTTACCAGTCTTCACAGAGACCATTTTGATTAGCGATGATCACCGAAGCTTGTTCAGTGCATGAACACTTGAACATAGATTATTCTAGGTGTATCAAAGCTACATCTAAGAGCGCAAGTATGCATGACATGTACAGAAAGAGATATTGATATTTTGTAGAGACAATGTTGAGCTGACCAGAACAGAGCAACAATCAAAATATGATTATATTGAGTTAAGGGATTTTTTTGTTTATCAAACCAATTAATTAACTAATTAGGGATGACATCCTAGATGTTAACCCTAAGGAAACATGAAATGAATTTATGTTTTGAGAATAGTATAATGTTTTGTAAGTTGACATGAAATTTATTTTGTAATAACTTGTATATAAGTAAGAATAATGTAATGTGAAGATATAGAAGTTGACATATGATGATATATGATGTGAAATTGTAAGTTGTAAGAAAGAAAAGAAGCAAGTATTGTATATTAGTGCAAAGAGACTACGAAGCTAGATCATAATAATAAAGTTATTCAACAACAGTAAAAGGTTTTTGTATTCTACCTTTTGTATATGAAGTTATCATTGTATATTACATGTTTGGGAAGTGAGCTCATCTTGCATACATCTATGTTTTGTAATAGAAACTCCTAACAGGGTTGAGACTTCTAACAATGCCTAAAGTCCTTTAACTAGGATAGCGACACTATACAGATGTAATAGACTCCTAACAGGGTCAATATCCTTAACTAGATACTTTTGATTAGTGGATTAGTTGTGAGTATCATCCCCACTAGGGTTTTCCCTTGGCCAGGGTTTCCTCAAGAACAAACATGGTGTTATGAGTTCATTTATTTTATTATTATGCTTATTGTTCAATTTACTTAGTTTAGTTTCTTATGCAAGCTACAAGTTAATTTCATATATCCATAATTGGGAAAAAGTAAAAGTTTGTGAAATAATGATTCACCCCCTCTTCTCAGTATTTCCTGTTTCTAACACAGTATTGTTCCTATTGTCTAGTCTAAGAGATTAAGTTGGTGATTCATCATATGTTCAAATTAGCTTACGCGATGATCAAATTGTATCCAAGACCTAACTTGGATGATATGCCTAGGTTTGTATCTCTTTTGGTTCATTATTACTTGAGTTATGACTTGTTCTCTCTCAGGAGGCGTGTTCTTGCTAGTTTGTGACTCATTGGTGAAATCTTGATCTTGTGATGGAAATATATGACTTGTAGAGCTCAATGACACATACATATTTGTTCTTGCATCATGTGTGGACCTAAATATCAGTTCACCAGGCCTTGCATGGTTTATGGATTGAGTTCCTTATGATGTAGGACCTGCCTTATTTTCTTTTACATGTTTCCTATTCTTGTGCACTGTTCTTTTTTCTTGGTCTGACCTGCGTGTTGTGATGCATATTTATGTGATGTAATACTTCTCTAAAAGGGGACTCTGAGTTAGTAATCAAGGATAATATTTAGAATTGGTGTCTAAGGTCTTTGACTGAAGACTCTAATCAAACAGGCTGGTTGTAGCCTAGCATGTATGAAGGCATGTATGTTTCCAACTGAATGTAATTGATTTCCAGTAAATAAATATAGATCTTTCTTATTCTCTCTGTATTATCTTGTGTTTTTTTCACTGTGTTTACTCTTTAGGCTCGATTAGACTGATCTCTTTGAGGTCCCTCCATTAGTGACTATTCCAAGTTGTATCAGAGCTAAGTTGTATTTCTTGTGGAGTTGATTGTTGAAACTAATTGTTGCAAAGCCCTATATTGATTTGGTTGTAGGGTGACAGAGTTGAGACCTGACCTACAATTGCAGAGGGTGGAAAAAAATGGTTTGGGGATGGAGAGAAGAAGATCCAGACATGATGGATATGTTGAGAAAAATTATAGCTAAATTAGAAGTAGTAGAGACTTTCCAAAGAAGAGGTAGACCTAGTGAGGATGTAAGTGATGATGAAGCCGAGGTAGTGGTTGGAAATAATGAACCTGAATTGGAACAAGGTAATGAAATATTCTTGAGGGATCCAACTTGTAGACTAGGATTTGAGTGTGCACCTAAACCTGTTTTGAAGGCCAAAGACAAACAAACGTCATAGCATATAATCAAATCAAATTTAATGGTAAACAAACTAAAATCAAAGCCACCTCAGTTTAAGCCTAAAACGGATGTGCCCATGCACCGTTTGATATGCTTGGATATAGATGGATGTGGGTGTGCAAACTCAAGCACTTGGAGCATGCAAATTAGGATGATTTGAGGATCAAGAAGACCCAAAATGACACAAAATAGGTATGAGGAACCTATTTTGCCTCAAAGGCCTCAAGAACACACAAATATGCAAAGCTAAAAGATGAACTAAGATTGATTAAACAAGAAATGAATCTATGTTAATCCAATTAAGCTAATTTAGATGTGATTTAAGCTTGGAAATGATCTAAAATGATGAGTTTATGCTTATGCTAGAATGAAAATGGCATTATAACTTTTCTATTGAGTTTGAAAGTTGAAAAATGATTTGCCTTAGGAAGTGAGGGTATTTATAGGAAAAGGGAAGGGCTTGGTTTAAAAGGATGAGTCAGAGTTAGGGCTAAGGTTAGGGTTGAGTCAAGGACAAGTGTCCTGACAAGTGTCAAGGGAGGATTGAGTTGAAAGTTTGAGGGCATGTGCACAATTTGGTAAATGTGCCCAAGGCCAAGAGGTGGCAAGGAAGGGATAAGAAGGTCTTAAATGCATTTGAAGAGGTGGCCAAAGAGGTGTCCCTCTTTGTTGACCAAAAAGGATGACTAAGAGGAGGTTAGCATAAGTTTTGGTAAACCTTTTGCTAATGGAATGTGACAAGATTAGAAAGGGGATTAGGAGAAAGGGATGGGCAAGTGGCTTTTGGTGAGATTTAGATATTTATTAAAGGTAAATTTAATAAATATTAAATATCTAGGCTTAGGGTTTGAAGGGACTAGATTAGGGATTTGACCCATTTAGAGGAAGGTTTAGGACTTTCTAGAAGAGTTTAGTGCTCTTTAGAATTTTGGCCAACTTTGGGATAAAAAATAAATTAAAAATAAATTAATTTATTTTTGAAGTTTTTTGGTCAATTTATTAATTAAATAATTAATAAATTAGGGATAATGTCCAAATGACATTTTTAGGCTAGATTCCTTAATTAAAGATTTTTAATTAAGAGAGAGGGATTTAATGCCATAAAAATAAATTAATTAATTAAATAATTAATTAATTAATAAATGATGATGTCATCAAGGATTTTCAGAAAACAAAAATAATTTATTTTCTGAAGGATT
Organism: Chamaecyparis obtusa; assembly: GCA_027943335.1. Taxonomy (NCBI): domain Eukaryota; kingdom Viridiplantae; phylum Streptophyta; class Pinopsida; order Cupressales; family Cupressaceae; genus Chamaecyparis; species Chamaecyparis obtusa. The sequence goes on along the minus strand of BSBK01005981.1, from coordinate 1,425,507 downwards.
TTTCGGTGTCTACATTTTGCCCCTCTTTGATGCGATGCTGCAAGTGGCATGGCGTTAAAGACAAGAAAACAAGATGCCAAGGCTAGAATCAGAAGAAGAGGGTATGACGCGCGGGGGGATTGGAAGAAAGAGGATACATGCCCCGGTGGGACAAAATCATGGAAGATGCACCCAGTGGGACAAGGAGAAAGAGGGATTACGCCCTGGGACAGAGTGTGCCCGGCGGGATGAGGAAGGAAGGGCCTAGGAAGAAAGGGGAGATAAATAACCTCACTTCTATAAGCGAAAGGTGGATGATATGCAAGATGAGATGGAAATGCAAGATGCAAGATGCAGCTATATGCAAAGATGCAAGATTAATCTATATGATAAATGCAAGGGACCAGATAGCTCCAAGTGCAAACGGGAGTGCACAACCTAGATTTACTATAGCTATGTTAGAGACCTGCCAAGGATACTGGGATCACGAGGCCTGTCAACAACGTCACAGAGGACTGATGAGGACTGATGCTAAACAAACACACAGGGTTGCCCCAACATCACACATAAAGCGCAGAGGTGACATGGCAAAACCGATGCTGAAGGAACCACAAACACACAATTGACTCACAGGCAGAAGCGAAAGATCAAAAGACCTTGCCCCAGATTATCCGCACACGTAGCACACCGTGATATAATGAATTGTGGTGACCCTGGTGGGATAATGAGAAGCCAAAAAAGATTAACAAGACCCAAAGGACAAAAATCCAAGATCAAAATGATAACTCCAAAAAGACATCCTTTGCCAAGGAGAGAGATTACGTTTGATTGATGGTGGGAAGATTGGTCGGACAGGAGGAACGATATATCCTCAAGGACCAGGATGGAAGATTAGGTCAGACAGGAGGAACGATATATCCTCAAGGACCCATGGGTTGGTGAGAGAATAAGTGTAGTTGTTTGCTGGCAAAAGCTGAAGTTCAAGGAATAGTCAAGATGAGCAAGGATAAGTCGACAATTGATGTTGCTGAAGTACAAGGCCCGAGTGGGACTAAAAGTTTTCTGAGGCTAGGGATGGGACAAGATATTTGATCAAATGCTACTACAGGATGGACAAAGGTTATGTACAACAAGGAGGAACGATATGCACAAGGGATATATACAGAAGCTCAGGATTGGGGATAGGAAGATCACACTCGGCGGGACTCTCACTAGGACGGAGACAAGAAGGATAAATACAGGGAGGATAAATACAGGGAAGGGATAAGGATATGGTACAAGATATGGTACAAAGCTTTGGAATAGGATATGGATTGCAGATGGATTGGAGGAAGATGGAAGCTGAATGCTTGGAAGATAGGGGAGATGGAACTGCTGGGAGATCTGTTTAAGAGATTATAGATGGAGGAAGAGGACGGTAGCTGAAAGGACAACTGAATAGATAAATAGCTCAGTTTACTATGTTGGCACCTGTTTGCCAGGTTTTCACCAACATACTTGTCCAAGGCGCTTGAATTGCCAAGTTTTCACCGTTGGACGATTATTTTCTCTCTCTTTTCTTTTTTCTACTTTTTTGCTTTTTTACTTTTTTTGAATGTTTTTGGATTTTCTGATATATGTAGGATCAGGTTCAGGCATAGAACCTCTTCAGATGGATGATGTTGATAGGATCATTCAAGGGCTCACCTTCTGGTGTTGATAGCTGATAGGCTCCCGAGCCAAAGGATGCGGTGACAACATAGGGGCCCAGCCAAGTAGGCTCAAACTTGCCTTTCTTTTCTCTATTTGCTAGGACCTTCTGATTTTCTTTAAGGACCATGTCACTGACCTGGAATTGTCTAGGATGGACCTTTTTGTTATAACTCCTTTTGAGTCGATTCTGGTATGCAACCAGGTGATCGTAGGCTTGCTGTCTCTTTTCATCTAGCAGATCTAGCTGTGTGAGATGGGCCACACGATAGTCTTCATCAGTCGTATAGTTCTTCATGGAGAATCGGAAGGATGGAAGCTCGACCTCGATCGACAGAACGGCTTCAGCACCATACACAAGGGAGTATGGGGTGGTGCCTGTGGGAGTGCGATAAGAAGTGCGATAAGCCCAGAGGGCAGGATTAATTTGGAGATGCCAGTCACGACCAGAATCATTGACAATCTTCTTGAGAAGTTTCAAAAGTGTTTTGTTAGTTGCCTCAGCTTGGCCATTTCCTTGAGGGAAATATGGACTGGAGAAACGGTGATGGATGTGGAGTCTGGCACATAGATCATCCACATGCTGGTTTTCAAAAGGTGTGCCATGGTCTGTGAAGATGGTAGATGGTATGCCGAAGCGGCAAATGATATGGTAGAGGATGAACTTGGATATTTGGATGCCAGTAGTAAGGGTGAGCGGAATCGCTTCAACCCATTTGGTAAAGTACTCTGTGGCTGTTATGATATACTTGTGTCCATCCGAAGAGAGGGGGGTGATCAAGCCAATGAGGTCGAGGCCCCAACATGAAAAAGGCCACGGTGGTGCAATAGGCTGTAGATCCTGTGCTGGTGCATGTATCAAATTGGCATGCTGTTGACATGGGAGACATTTCTTGACAAATTCACACGCATCATGTTCCATTGTTGGCCAATAATATCCAACTCTAAGCAGCTGCTTTGCTAGAACCATGCCACTCGTGTGGGCACCGCAAATTCCAGTGTGAACTTCTTGTAAGGCCAGGACAACCTTGTTTGAATCTAAACATCTAGATAGGACATTGTGATACCCGCGACGATATAGGGTGTTGGCTACAAGAGTGTAGCGGGAAGCTCTGCGAATAAGGTTTTGGCATTGGTTATTGGTGAGATGGGGAGATATGATACCATTTTTTAGATATGCATGGATGTCATGGTACCATGGGGATTGAGGACCAACCAAGACACACACCATGTCTGCATCGGCGTTCTCATAAGCTGGTGAGTGTAGCTGCTCGACTAGAAATTCATACTATTATGCGTCTCATGGTATTTCCAGTAAGGATCCGATGGTTGCCATTGCATCTGCTACTTTGTTTTGAAGCCTTGGGATCTGATTGAATTGTAGATGTAGGAAATGCTCTTTCAGTTTATCCACCAGTTGCTTGTAGGGTAGCAATTTGTCATCCTTTGTCTGATACTCATCAAGGACTTGCTTGATAATGAGCTGTGAATCTCCAAAGACATGTAGTTCTATGATGTTCCATTTGATAGCTGTTTTGAGACCTAAGATGAGTGCCTCATATTCTGTAATGTTGTTGGTACAGGGGAATCCCAACTTGAATGATTTTGGAATATAGTCACCTTGAGGTGTGACGAATAGGATTCCTGCCCCAGAGCTATGGGATGTGTTGGAACCATCAAAGTATAGTTTCCACATGGGCTGCTCTTCAATCATGCATAAGTGTTCATCAGGGAATTCCATGATTAGTGGATAGGCATCCACCAGTGGTGCTTCTGCTAGTTGATCGGCAATGACTTGCCCTTTGATTGCTTTGCGATCTACATACTGAATGTCAAATTCGCTGAGTAACATGACCCATTTTTCCATACGGCCTATGAGGGTTGTCCTTGATAACAGATACTTAAGAGGGTCCACCTTTGATATGAGCTTGATTGTGTGGCTAAGCATGTAATGTCTAAGTTTTTGAGTGGCAAAGACCACTGCTAGGCATGCTTTCTCCATGGGTGAATAGTTAAGCTCATAGCCCACAAGAGTGCGACTGATGTAGTAGACAGCTCGTTCTCTATTTTCATCATCATGCTGTGCTAGGAGTGCCCCTAGTGCTGTAGCTGTTGTTGAGATGTAAAGGATGAGTGGGCATCCTGGAACTAGTGGTACTAGGATTGGAGCATTAGCTAGATACTCCTTGAGCTTATCAAAGCTTCTTTGACATATGGGATCCCACTTGAAGTTGGTGTTTTTGCATAAGAGATGTGAGAAGGGTTGACACTTATCTGCTAGCTGAGAGATGAATCATCGTACTGATTGAAGTTTTCCCTGTAGGCTTCTGAGCTGTTTGAGATTTCTTGGTGGAGGCATCTCCGTTATTGCTTTTACCTTTTTAGGATCGATCTCTATGCCTCATTGAGAGACGATGAAGCCTAGAAGCTTGCCAGATGTTACACCAAAGATACATTTCTTAAGATTAAGCTTTAAGCCATAATGATTCAGATGATCAAATACACGTTCTAGGATGTTGAGGTGCTCATCTCTTGTTTTGGATTTTTCAAGGATATCGTCTACATAGTCCTCAAGGATCTTGTGGATCATGTCATGGAAGATCACTGTCATTGCTCGCTGATATGTTGCTCCTGCATTCTTTAGCCCAAATGGCATCATGTTGTAGCAGAAGGTACCCCATGGGGTTGTGAATGCTGTTTTATGTTGATCTGCTTCCGCTATATGAATTTGGTTGTAGCCTGAAAAGCCATCCATTAATGATAACATCTCATGACCCGCTGTGAGGTCTACAAGCATGTCTATGTTTGGCAATGGGAAGTCATCCTTAGGGCATGCCTTGTTCAAGTCCCTGAAATCAGTACAGATTCTGATGTCACCAGAAGGCTTTGTGACTGGCACCATGTTAGAGATCCACTCTGAATAGTCAATTGCTCTAATGATCTTAGCTTGGAGGAGCTTCTCAAGCTCTGCTTTGACGAGCAATGCTACCTTTGGATGCATTTTCCTTAGCTTCTTCTTCACTGGCTTGACCTTTGGATCTACTGATAGATGATGAACAACAAGGTTTGGATCAAGCCCAGGCATGTGGGTGTATGACCATGCAAAGTTAATGATGGATTCCTTGAGCAAGGCATTGAGAGCGATTTCTTCTCCTTCTGTTAGGTTGACTGCAATGTAAGTGATCCTTGGACATTCTTCTGTTCCCAAGTTGATTGGATTGGTTTCCTCTATGATGATCTACGACTGCTCTAGTCTATAATCTTGGATAGGGGGAAGAGGCAAGGCTTCATCTTCTAGCGCTTGAATTGCCAAGTTTTCACTAGAAGATACGCCCTTTATTTTTACTATTTTGGAATCAGAATGTGCCCCAAGGGGGTTTTCACATAAAGACTCATGATGTTCTTTTGCTATTTCATTTTTGTGACTAAAGCTTGCCTCTTCCCCAAAATATCCTTCTGGGTGAAGCTGATAGACAGAGGTTGATGTTGGATCCTGATTGCTTGCTGGACCTGATGCCCCCATGAATTCTAAGAGTGCTTGTGTGCTTTGGAACTCATCGATGTGTGCGATGCTTGGTTGGTCCCAATCTATGAGGTCGGGGTTTGTGAGGGGAAGATCTATGAGGTTAATGGAGAGTTGTTGGAGAACAGAAGTCCCCAGGAGGGTGTCGTCGGCAAAGATATCATCGTAGGATCGGATGTCTTTCTCTTCGGGGATGTCTTCAATTTCCACAAGGTCATCCTGGCTATTTGAAAAGTTCACGTTGGTCATGTTAGTGCCCGCAGTTGTGGTATTGGGCTCTTGTTCGGGCAGGCGAGGGATATTAAAGCCAAGTCCTCGATGTTCAAGATTTTGTGATGGTGTGATAGGAAACAAATTTCCATCCTCTTGTGGTCCTAGACCACCACCTTGATAGTTATAGTGTTCTGTGACATTTTTGTAGGGGATTGGGTATTTCTCTTTGAAGTACTCAAGAAGTTGTGTGTCACGTGATGGGGGATCTTTGTATAACCATTTGTTAATATCTGGATCCATTTCTTTGCTGTTGATGGTACCATGAGACTCAAAAGTCATGTTTCCAATTTGCTTGAGCTTATAATGTTCCTCAACAGGCTTGTTTTGACAACTTGGACGCCCTTGAGTATGTGGATCACGTGGAAGAGCCCCTACAGCAAATGCATCACTGAGGTTGTATTCACCACAACCCTGGTTGTTGATCTTGACGGATGATAAGGTGGAAGAGAGGATGGTCTCTGGATTGCGATGGGATCGGGATGAGCTAGCAATAGAAGGACCAATATCGGTTCCAGGACAATGAGTAGAATGAGGGAAAGATGCTTCCATCGCACGGCAGTATGCGAAGGGGTTAGGATCAGCGTGGATGGTAACCTCAGTGCCTTGATGTGGAAACTTGATGCACTGATGGTAAGTAGATGGTACAGCCTTAATGGAATGAATCCATGGGCGGCCGAGAAGAATATTAAATGGTAGGTCAAGATCAACAACGTGGCAGACAGTATCTTGCGTTGCTTGGCCTAGCTGGATAGGCAAGGTGATAGTACCTTCAGAGGTACGCTCCAAGTTGTCATATGCTTTGATAGTGATCATCTCATGTTGTATGTCAGCCTCCGTGAACCTGATCTTCTTGATGAATTTTAATGTGCACAAGTTGAGGGCTGAGCCATTATCCACCAGAACTCATTTGATGGTGAAATCTCTGACCATGACAGCAATGCGGAGAGGGAGAGTATGGTCAGGATCGACATCTGGTATATCAGATTCTTTGAAGGATAAGGCACATGCTACTGATAGGTGTCCCACAAGAGTTTCAAACTGAGTTGTGTTAATGTCCATGGGGACATGGCCTTCTTTTAGAGCTTTGTCCAGGATCTCCTGATGGATGGATGATGTGCGGAGCAAATCCAAGATAGATATTTGGGCTGGCATGTTCCCAAGATGCTCTATGATATTGTATTGTGCACTTGGTGCATTATGCTATGTTACGCATGCATTTGATGCTGGCCTGGTGTTAGATTGTGCTATGGATGTAGTAGATGTTGGCCTTGGAGGAGCAGCTGACCTCGAAGGAGCACCGGCAATAGTTATCCTACCACTGCAGGTAGTTGCAGCACATTGTCGATCCGGCCCTCTGACGTGGATGGTATTGATGGTAGGCTCATCTTGGATGGGCTCAACTTGAGTTATGCATCCGACATACTTGTCATAGTTGATGTAGGCCACTATGTGATCTTCTTGCTTGCCTTTGCCATGATTTTGGGGCTGATTGGCATTGGCTTGATTCTTCCCGGTATTGTGTTGAGGGAACACATTTTGATATATTTGCAAATTGGCGTTGGGTGAAGCTTGAGCTGGTGCATCGACCTGGATCTCCTTGCGATCAATGAGATCCTGGATGTAGTTCTTAAGCCGCATGCACTTCAATGTTGTGTGCCCCTTCACACGATGGTAATCACAGTATTCATGTTCTTTATACCAATCAGACTTTGGTGCGTTGTCATCCTTCTGTGGGATGGGCGGATATGTGATCATATTTGCCTTGGCTAGCCGATAAAAGATCTGATCTAGAGGCTTACCCAAAGGTGTGAAAGTCCTCCTTGGATTGTTCTGATCGTTGGGTTTGTTCTGCCTTGGGGCAACGTTAACTGCGTTAACAGGATTGCCCTGACGTGCTGGCTGTTGCTGTTGGTATTGCTGCTGATACTGTTGCACAGGTGGTTGATGAGCTTGAGGAGGCTGCTGATAAATAGGTGCTTGATATGCGGGAGCTAGTGGTTGCTGATAGATGGGCGCTTGTGGTGGTTGGTATGTTTGAGCTGGTGTAGGACTAGCCACAATGAATTGTACATTCTTAGTGTCAGTGGCTCCATCTGTAACAACATTCTTGTTACGATTCCAGTAACGGGATTTATCATTGTTGGGTTTGTTCTTGGAATCATCCTTGAAGTGACGAATAGTGCCTTCATCTAGGAGAGCTTTCTCGATGCCTATGCCTTTGCTCTTGATGTCTTGGTATGTCTGGAGACAGTTCATTCGCATGTGATGGGATAGCTTTGGATGCAGGTTATCAATGAAGATCTTTGTTAGATGCTTCTCTGGCGGCTGATATGATAACCTGGTTGTAAGATTCTGCCATCTTTGCAAGTATTCTGCAAGGCTTTCTCTGTCTTTCTACTTTGAGTTGCATAGGTCTAGCAAGGACAACTCATTCTCCACATTATGGGCATAGTGTGTGATGAACTTCTTAGAGAGTTCAGCAAAGGTTTTTATTGTCCCATGTGGTATTTTGTAAAACCACTCAACAACAGTTCCTCCCAAGCTTTTGGGAAACAGGCGCAGGAGATAGTTATCACTGTAAGCCACTTCTTGGCATGCCATGTAGAACTCTTTGATATGGTTTACTGGATCTCCTTTCCCCCGATATTTGTCGAACTTGGGCATCTCAAAATGCTTGGGGAAAGGGATAGTTGCTATGGACCGATCAAAGGGATATGAGCACACCTCTTCGAACTTGTATGTTTTATTCTCTGTTCCACTTTGTAGCTCCTTTAGAGCATTTTTCATTGCTTCCCACTCAGCATTGAGTGGCGAGGGAATTGGGACTTCTGTTTGTGATGGAAGCTGTGGAACTGGATATGGCACTTGCTGTGGATAAATGGGTTAGAACTGATTTTGGGGCAATGGTTGCTGGGGATATTGCTGGTGTGGCATAGGGGGATATTGTGGTAAATGATATGGAACCGCTTGATGTTGTTGGGTTGCTTGCTGTTGTTGAATTGGCGGTTGTTGTGGGACTGCTTGCTGATATTGGACATTTGGAACTTGCTATTGTAACTGATGGGTGGGAACTTGTTGTTGCTGGGGGATGATAGGGATTTGTTGCTGGGGCTGATAGCAAGGGACTTGCTGTTGTTGAGGAATGATGGGTGTTTTCTGAAAGGGGGCATGTGGTTGCTGTGGGGGAGGCTGTTGGAATGATGCTGCTTGCGGGTATGATGGTGGTAGTTGCTGAGGTTGGCTTTGGGTTTGGCTGATATAAGCTGGGTGCATGCCTGCGTTACTTAGAGGTGGAGCAGATGTAGGGAAGCCAGAAGCAAAGGGTGATGGGGTAACATAGCTGCGGAAAGTTGGCTGTTGAGGTGGTGGAACTTGCTGGAAGGTATTTGGGATTTGGGACGAATAGCTTGAAGCCGGTGGTGGTTGGGGTAGTTGCTGCTGTGCTGCTTGGGCGAAGGCGGTTTGTTGACTTGCAACCATAGATGTAGGGGATTGAGATGGGATCCCCCATGCCTTCATTTCTTCTTGTGTAAGGCCCCATTGAGAGCTTGTGTTAGGGTGCACTGCAGTGGATGATGGAATGGTAGGAGCAACGGGAGCTTGGGACACGAATGATGGTTGAGAGAAAGGAGCTTGTTGAGGTTGTGGTTGAGCGGATGCTTGTGAGGAGGAAAATGAAGGGAACACCCAAGAGAAAGATGAGGTTGGAATGGGAAGCGATTGCGCTAACCCCAAAGAAGAAGGTACAGGTGCTTGGGGGGTGAAGGGTGATGGTGCTCCTTTGATGGTGAAAGGTGTTGCTTGACTTGCGGATGGTGGCAAAGCTTTTGGTGTAAAAGCTTGTGTGAGAGGTGGAAGCTGACTTTGGGTTAAGCGTTGGATTTGGGCTTGGGCAGCCATAGCAGATGATGAAGCAAAAGGGGTAGGAGATGGAGTGGATGGCACTGCAGCTTGTGTTGCAGGACTGTCGAGGCTTCCTTGCAAGAGAAGGGGAATGGTGGAAAGCTCTTGGGGTGTTTGCATGATAGGATCGGGGAATGATTGGACAAACAGAGAATATGCTTGTGCTGGAACTTGGATAGTATTGATGGGGATGCGTGGATAGAGAGATGGTGGGATGGAGGTACTTTCTGGCAGATAGTGGGCAAACGTGCTTTGCTGATGTTGTGGTACAAGGGCATTGGTCGCTGGTGGGCTTTCTGGAGGATTTGCAAATGCTTGGATTGCCAACGAGGATGAAGGGATGTTTGGATCTTCACATGGGTTACTGGCTTGGATCTGGGGATTGTAGGTCATCATGGCGTTGGTGAAAAGGTTGGGATCGGATGAGGTTGTTGGTGGATAAGGATTCATGCTTCTTCTTTTCCGAGATCTGGTCTCAATAGGCATGGAGATGCAAGTGCTAAATGGATGCAAGATGTTTGGCTAAAAGATGTTGATGGATGCAAAGTTGATGAACTTCTAAAGATGATGACTTCTAAGATGCAAATGCAAAGATGGCGATCAAGATGGCGATGATGGAAGCTGGATGGAATGGATATGGATCAAGACGGTGGAGGAAAGATAGGTTGCTGGTGAAAAGCTAGAGAAAGATTACTGAGTGGTCAACAAATGAGCTGCTATTTTTCCCAAATGGAGGATTAGAGATATGATGGGGTCAACCTAGGATAGACTGATGATCTTCGGTCAACAAGTTTCTTATCAATACACTCCAATCTCTTGCTCGAGATGATGGCTATGCAAGGACAAGGTTTGTTTTCTTTATGACAACACGTTGTGCCAAAAAAGAAGATGATGGTCTCTGATCTTGGATATGGGATAGGAACAACTCAAAAGGTAGAACACTAAGTGTTGGTGGGTCTCTGGGTTTGGAGCAAAAGATGATGGATCTGCTTTGGATGGCGGATGCTAAAAGATAAGGATGGGAAGCTGATTTAGTTTGGTGATGAAAAGATGGTGAAGGATGATGAAGGAACAATGCTCTAGAAGGATGATGCAAGTGCAAATGACAAGGACTGATTCTAGAATGCTGGTAGGAAGATGAATGCAAATGCAACTTTTATGATGTTCTTGAGATGCAACTAGGGTTTTGATGCTGATGCAAAGGGTGAAACTAGGATGCAAGGCTGTTTGAGACAAGATTTCAAGATCTGAAGATGGAACAAGACATGAACAAGGATTTTGGCTAATTTTCTAGTTCAAGGCTGATGAAACGATGGTTTACTTGGAAACAGTAGGCAAACTGTTTGATTCGGGCGTTATGGGTGATGTTCTCAAGTCTAGTTTGGGACTTCTCCTCTGCTTGGGTTGCTTGGATAATGGCTTGATAGCTCTTGAGTTTCTTCTTGGAAACTTTTCACTCTTGATAGGCTTGGGATTTGGGCAACTTCGCTTTAGGATGTTTGTTCTTGCTGAGCATCACTTAGAAAAGAGGCTTCTGATTTTGAGACAAAGGTTTCCAATGGCAAAAGTTAAAGTCAAAGCAATCTCCGCAAGGGACAAAGCAACCCTGCGGGATACAAACAAAGACAACTGACTCTGATAAAGCTTTGAAAGTGTATGTTTCAACAAGTGTTTTCACGGAGTCTTTGACTGTCAAGCACTTCAAACAGATCTACCTAAGGAAGGTGAGTATCAAAATCACTTGCCCACAGCTTGGTATCCCCCAGAAGGAAATACAAATGGTGAGTAATCTTGAGGCGACCCGGTAAACCCCTTGGAATCGGTCCTTGCACAAGGATTTTGATACTTTCGGATGTAGATAGGGTAGCCTCTAGTTTATCAGTTTGCTAATGATTCCATGGTGTCTCCATACCCGGTTTTGCTGATCATCCGTGACTCACTTAAGAGCCTTGCCAATAATGCTAGGGGAGAGGAATGTTTACCATCCCCAGACACGTGTTTGGCACGAACGCCCGACGATTAGGAGATATAAGTGATTCTTTTGGTTTTCACTTATTTGTATACCGGCCGGGGGGGATACCGGTTTGAGGTCGTTCTCCGAGGAGGAAGCGCTTCTCCTTGGACAGGCCTCGCTAAAAGCAAAACAGGTGAACTTGTCCAAGTTTAGATGTTCCACATTGCTTACTCTAACAAGGATTATGCAAGAATTGAAAAACTCCTACATGCACATCAAGCAGATTTTGTTCATTTTCCCAAATTTGATTAAGTGATGTTTGAACTTTGAAATGAAGACACTCGTGATTAGATTTTGATTTGTTCCTTTCTCCAAAATGTAAATATTTTGAACGGTTGCAAGTTCTTTCCTTTTATGCATTCAAGATTTGATTAGCGAGTTGATTTAAGAACTTTGAAAAAGCTTTGTTTTATCCTTTAGATCACTCAAGATTGAATTTGTTTGCTTGCTTTGAAATCTGCAACAGATGAGGGAATAGAGTTGTTCGTTCCTTTAGTGCATTTGAGATTTGGTTTGATTTTCAAATTGACAATGACACTTAGGACCTAAGTTCTTTCCTTTAGTTTCATTCAAGATTGAGTTTTTTGACCTTTGCTGTAATAAAAGAAATGAAAAACCAGTCCCAAGCAACTCAAGACAAAAAACCAAAAAGCGACACTGTCCAGCTTATAGGCGACGCTGGAAAGTGCAGAGGCGACATTTCATTTTTACAGGCGACATTCTGTACCTTAAAAGGTGACAGATAAATATGCAGAGGCATGATTTCTTTCGTCAAAGGCATGATTTCTTTACATGCAGGCGACAGAAGAGAATTCTGGGACAGAACAGAAGTTATCGATCACAGGAAAATCTCAGTTATGCAGGCATGAAAATAGAGCTCATAGGCATCATTTCTTTCCTCAAAGGCGTGATTTCATTGCAAGAAAGCGTGACTGGATTGTATGTAGGTGACATTTCTTTTCATGAAGGCGACATTTCTTTGCTTGAAGGTGACATTTAATGCTGTAGGCGAGATTTCTTTGCTTGACGGCGTGATTTCTTTTAATTCCTACAACAGTAAGAATGAAAAGTGTGTTTTGATCAAGTTGATTGTGGTTTTTGGTCCCATCGGGCGTGCCAGAATGTAGACTAGGATTTGAGTGTGCACCTAAACCTGTTTTGAAGGCCAAAGACAAACAAATGTCATAGCATATAATCAAATCAAATTTAATGGTAAACAAACTAAAATCAAAGCCACCTCAGTTTAAGCCTAAAACGGATGCACCCATGCACCGTTTGATATGCTTGGATATAGATGGATGTGGGTGTGCAAACTCAAGCACTTGGAGCATGCAAATTAGGATGATTTGAGGATCAAGAAGACCCAAAATGACACAAAATAGGTATGAGGAACCTATTTTGCCTCAAAGGCCTCAAGAACACACAAATATGCAAAGCTAAAAGATGAACTAAGATTGATTAAACAAGAAATGAATCTATGTTAATCCAATTAAGCTAATTTAGATGTGATTTAAGCTTGGAAATGATCTAAAATGATGAGTTTATGCTTATGCTAGAATGAAAATGGCATTATAACTTTGCTATTGAGTTTGAAAGTTGAAAGATGATTTGCCTTAGGAAGTGAGGGTATTTATAGGAAAAAGGAAGGGCTTGGTTTAAAAGGATGAGTCAGAGTTAGGGCTAAGGTTAGGGTTGAGTCAAGGACAAGTGTCCTGACAAGTGTCAAGGGAGGATTGAGTTGAAAGTTTGAGGGCATGTGCACAATTTGGTAAATGTGCCCAAGGCCAAGAGGTGGCAAGGAAGGGATAAGAAGGTCTTAAATGCATTTGAAGAGGTGGCCAAAGAGGTGTCCCTCTTTGTTGACCAAAAAGGATGACTAAGAGGAGGTTAGCATAAGTTTTGGTAAACCTTTTGCTAATGGAATGTGACAAGATTAGAAAGGGGATTAGGAGAAAGGGATGGGCAAGTGGCTTTTGGTGAGATTTAGATATTTATTAAAGGTAAATTTAATAAATATTAAATATCTAGGCTTAGGGTTTGAAGGGACTAGATTAGGGATTTGACCCATTTAGAGGAAGGTTTAGGACTTTCTAGAAGAGTTTAGTGCTCTTTAGAATTTTGGCCAACTTTGGGATAAAAAATAAATTAAAAATAAATTAATTTATTTTTGAAGTTTTTTGGTCAATTTATTAATTAAATAATTAATAAATTAGGGATAATGTCCAAATGACATTTTTAGGCTAGATTCCTTAATTAAAGATTTTTAATTAAGAGAGAGGGATTTAATGCCATAAAAATAAATTAATTAATTAAATAATTAATTAATTAATAAATGATGATGTCATCAAGAATTTTCAGAAAACAAAAATAATTTATTTTCTGAAGGATTTTTCGGTGTCTACACAACTAAAGTGAATGCTAGACCACATTTCAATTTAAAAAATTATGATGGTAAGTTTGATGCTGATGAATTTCTTGATTGGATCATAGAGATGGAAAAATATTTTGAATATGAGAACACTAATGCAGACAAGAAGGTGAAGATTGCTAGCACTAAGTTGAAAGGACATGCATATTTATGGTGGGAACATTTGTAGATAGATAGACAAGGGAGAGGAAAGGAAAAGATCAAATCTTGGGATAAAATGGTAAAAAAATTGAAGGGTAAATTATTACTTGGTGATTATCAAGTTAGTTTGTTGAGGAAATTACAGAAGCTAAAGTAGAAGGAATCTACTCTGATATAATATACTCAAGAAATATATAGGTTGGATATCAGATCTGGGCATACGAAGGATGAATTTGAAAGAATTGAAAGATACCTCATTTGAGGACATCTATTCAAGATGAAATTAGTCTGGTTAAAATATATAGTATTGAGGAGGATTATCAGTTTTTGCTAAAATTAGAGGAAAACTTGAACACGAGGCATGAACATAGATGGAGAGGAAGAGGTGGAAGATTTAAGAGACATAGAGGTAGATCCTTACATGGATTGGTCAAAATTCCTTGTATATTCAAAGTGCATGTTACATGAAATGGGAAAATCCCATCTTGATCTATCAATATCTTGATGTGGACATACTCATTTTTATAAATAAAATGGCTCAATGATGAAAAATAATCACTCAATGCCTAAGTAGTTCAAAGAATGTGGTATTAAAATGAATTCTAGATTTCAATGGATGGTTCATTTTCACCTAGTCCAGTTTTGATCTAATCATTCACATCTTAATCTTCTATCATTTAGTCTTAATATTCTATTAGTCAGTCCTAGCATTCTATTAGTTAGTCAATCCATCAATCTGTCAAAATGGTCAAATTAGTCAATCATCAAATTGGTCAAATCATTTTATTAATCAATCAATCAATGATCATGTGTCTTATACAAGATAAGTCTTTCCTAAAACTATACATTATCATTTATCTTATACATGATTTATCTTTATTGAAATGAGACATCATCATTTGTCTTATACAAGATGTATTTTTCCTAAAATTAGATGTCGTCGCTTGTCTTATACTAAGCATGTCTTCTTTGAAACTAGACATTATCGCTAGTCTTATACAGGATGGGTCCTTCATGGAACCATACATGATTCTTATCAATAATATCTATGTCCAATGATGATCAAATAGTCATCATAACCTACTAAAATTCTTCACTTCTTATTAACTATTCTACTCTTTCATCATTTCATCTAACATTTTTCATCTTGTTTTGAGATATCATTCATGCCTTTCTTGTACAATCTCTCAAGGGGGGCATAGATTAATTCGTTGTCACCTTGTTCCCACTAGGGCATGATTTTCATTATTGTTCTTTGAAACAATGCCTAAAAACACATTGTCTCAAAGAGGGGAATAATGTAGACACCTGAAATTGTCCTACATTTGCAAGCAACAATTTTACTAACATGTCTTAATTAATTATATAATTTTTATTATTTAATTAATTTGTGTCATTCTTCCAAAGTCTAATTTGCAAGAAAAGAGAGCATCATAGTCCTTAAAGGAGATAACAATGAAAATGCCATACATGCGTTCAATAAAAGAGGCCACTAAACTCTACAAATAGTTGAAGGATAACAATAAAAAGTAGAAAAAACCATGTCACCAATCTAAATAGTAGGCGTTAAAACATATAGTAATGTGTTCACAGAAAATTCTACAACTAATTCAAGTAGAATATCAAGTTACAATATGGGTAAATTATTGATATAATGTTAATACATTTATAAATTAAAAAATATTATAGGATTTCCTATTAAAAAATATCAATTTATTCTTCATGTGAAAACATTAATCTACAAATATAAAGAAAAACTCCATTATGTCTACAATAATACAATACTTTCCATGAAACCTATAAATCAACAAAACCCTAAAAACCCTTCAATTAGCATAAATAAAAGTACAATGTCAACAAAAGAATAAGCCAATTTTGAGAGAACTAAAAGAAAACTAATTTAGAGTAGTAAAAAATATCAGTAGCGATGCACTCTTTCTCTCCTATTGAGAGACTTAATAGCAACAAATATCATCCAAACCAGAGGTGGACCAATAAACCAATCAAGTTTTTAAAAAAAATAGTTATCTCACCTCTTTCTTTGAAGGAAAATGTGAAGGATGATTGCTTCTATAATTTATTTTAAATGAAGGGAAAATATAGTTAGTATGATAAAATATATAGCCCCAACACATTATTACATGGAAAAACCCAATTGGATGTAATAACTCTTGTTGGCAATCCTCATCTTTCAAACTAGTACACAGTGACCTCTCATTTTTTATTGTGTAATGTACTAGTGACTTCTCACTAAAGTAGGGTGAAGAATATAAAAAAGATAAAAGGTTTTGTACTAAAAATAAATATTTTAAAAATAATTTTTATCATGTTAGCTATATTCATGTTGTCATTTGATTTTCATTTATATAGTGCATTAGTAAGGTCTCATTAAAGTAGAGTGAAGAATATTTAAAAAGAAAATTTTCTAGTGGATACTTTTCAATATTTGGTTCTTAGTTATTGAGTTTAAATATATATGATTTGTGCTCCTATATCTAGTAGCTAAATGAATATGGATTTTATATAAAACCCACCAGCAGTAAACAAATAAACAAATGCTTTCAACATAATTTTCACTTAAGAAAAATAATTAGAACAACAATAAACTTATAACGAGGGCTTGCACCAAAAGGAGGTGCAAGGATAGAGTCTATAGAAAACTATTTATACATCAATATTCAATTAGAGATGTTTTCTTTATTATCTATATATTTTTTTAGTACATTTTTTTAAAAGTTGATTGAATAAAGAATCCATAACTATAATGGTGTCATGTATTGTAATACTTTATTACCCTCCCTTAATGGTCATTTTACTAACTACCCAAACATTAATAAAAATATCAAGTCATTTGGCCATGAACACATAGAAGGTTGAATCCTCCACAAACCTCTTTGTTACATGAACCTATTGCTAAGAATCTCCCTAGTTGAACTTCTGAAAAGAAAACCACTTTCTACAAAACCTCTAGATATGACTAGGCTTCCCACAATAGTGACATGTGATATTCTTCTTGGAACCCTCCTAAAACACACACTGTCCTTTTTTCTAAGTGGACATGTTGTATCCTTTATTTGTGGTAGTAAATGCTTTTTCCACACTGACTATATCACTAGTGCTACCAAACTATTGTCTCAACCTAGCTTGTTGCAATAGCTTATTGCACAACTCATCAAAATTCAATTCAACATTAGTGGAGGTAACGTTGAGCATCTTAATAAAGTGTTTTTAGGACCATGGTAGACTCTTCAACATAATCAATACCATGTCCTCTTCTATCTTGCAACTTTTTGGTTCCCAAATCAATAGGTTGGAAATCCTATGAGATTTCCTAACTCAATTCTTGGACTCTCCAACTTATTTGGCCAATGAACAGGAATGATCGATTATGATCATCTTCCTCTTCTCTTTAGGCTTTGTAGGACCAAGGTGTGTGTACCTATTCCTTAACCCAAACTTTGTGCTTAAGTATTTTTATAGCAGATTTGTAGTTGTGCTTTGAAGTAGGGTGATCTCTCAAGATGGAAATTGGGTCTTGAGAGATCGAATTATATTTAAAATTTATAAATCACAAAACTTATCTTTTGATTGTTGTATTAAGAATATGTTGAATTATTTTATGTATTAATATCTTATTTATTTTGAATATGTATTACTACTTCCTACTTGCAATATTTCAAACAATGACTTTTAAAAGATGATAGACCAACACCTTCTTCAATTGGGCTATAGAGACAATCTCTTCTTAATCCTATGTACAACTTATGTGAGATGGGAAATGTTCCTATCAACTGCTTCATTTTGATGCTTCCAATTACTTTATTTTTCCACAATTAATCTTATTGATTTTAACCCAAATGTAATTAGACTGATAAGATAGAGATAATAATGCCTATTACATCTAATGATCAAATATGCATAATAATATTAATAGTCTCCACACACAAAGATTGAGAGTAGCTTCACTTTTTGGAAGTAAAATTACAAAGGACTAACTAATCCAAGACGATCAAATCCACAACTTCAAATTGAAAGAATCTTCTAGTATATATTATGAATAAAAAGTCTTCATTGTTTAAAAAGATAACTTGCAGAAATATAGTGTATGTAAATAGTATGTTGTCTTTTTTTTATTACAAAATAATCTCCTCTATATAGTAGGAGTTCCATATGAATGAAGAGACACATCTCTTCCTAGTCAGTCGCAATTAGTTTGTAGAAAGAAAACAACTAAGTAATAATAAAAAATGTTTATGGAATTAATTATCTTTGAGTAGGGCCAATCTACTATCTGATAGAACTATGTATCTATGATCATCGATATAAGTTATACTGCTTCACCTATTGGTTATCGGTGTGACCTTTGTTTTATCATTCTGAAATGTAAATATATATTGATGACACTGCGCTTGATATATTGACTATCCATAGGTTCCACTCTTCAGATTTCACAAATCACACTATTATGATTCTATTCCTAATCACTTTTGTTCCTTCGAAAAAAATAGAACTTTGTGTTATGTAACCTCCAAGTTGTTCAAAAATATTATCTTACTCGATAAATTAATTCTTCCTTGAATTCCAACTCTCCCACTCAAACTTCACCTGGTTAATTGCACCTTGATTTCCATATGGAAGCTTCTAATTGGATTTCTATCCCTCCTATCCCCCTTGACCCACCATCCATCTCCTTCACCTGCATCACATGGCACCTTTTCTCACTCCCAATCACTTTCTCTTTCCTTGTCATCTTAGATCGCGAGATCATGAATGTTAGACACCTATAATTATACCACCTAGGACCCATCACCAATCCTCAGTTTCTAATTTTCCATGTGTTTCAATTCTATGGTTATTCTCTTATCCTCAATCCTCTAGTCTGTGAGATCATAGGCGCTTGCCACCTATCGTCATCGGGCTCACCAACTCACCATTGGATTATCTATAGGTTTCATTCTTCAGAGATTGGGAATCACACTTCCTCCCTGCATTCTTTGATGGGTGATGTCGCACTTCCAAAGCTTCCTTTCAAAAATTTTAGATTCATACTACCTTACTTATAATTTTGATTGGCAATCCATACGTCAACTCTCCACACATAGTGTATCCTTTGAAGTTCAAAATTGTCACCAATATGTCATATTTTTTATGATTTTCCTTTTGTACAACTACAACTTCAAAATATGTGGACCTCGGTCTTCCCTTTAGAATTTTGAGATTCATACTAGCTTGCTTCCATTTCTGATCATTGGCACTAGGCCCCACCCTTTCCTTTGAAATTTTGGGATTTTCCTTAGTGTGCTTCTAATTCTTATTACTAGCACCCAAACACTAATTCTCCACACTAGAGCATTTAGTTTTTCTTTGAAGTCAAAATTAGCACCATTATATTAGTTTTCTAATGGTTTGCCTTACTCTATCTTCCTCCACACAATTTTATCTTTGGAGTACATGGGTCCCAACCATCTTTTCAAAATTTTAGGAATCATACTACCTTTCTTCCATTCCTGATCATCAACACTCTAAATGTCAATTCTCCACACATAGTACATGGTCCATAGTCTTCCTTTCAAAATTTCAAGATTTTACTTACTATGCCTCCATTTTCAATTGGTTGTACCCCAATAAAATATGGACTCAAACTCTTATCACCAAAATTAGTGTCAATGTATCCATCGAGAGTCATAGAAACTTGATACACATCTCGACTACTTTAGTTTTTGAATAAATTATGTATCACTTTTCTTTTTCTTGTTTTACTCGACATAGAATTTTATTCGACGCATCAAATGAAGTGGCCCTACCACTTTCTGAAGAACCTTAGCCATCGTTACTCACCCATATTTACTTATTCAAAGTTCCATATTATTTTATGTTGCATACTGGACCCCACAAGAATGTCCTCTTTATGACTTGAATTGCCAAATAAATCTCTCCTTGCTACCATCCAATTGTGTTTACTCGATAACCCATTTTATCTGATATTTTATTCCCGCCAATATTTTATTTGATATTCTTCACATTGGGCAATAGTTCATTTCATTGACCCCTCTTTTGACTTATTCAAAATGCATTCTTGTTTGACATAGGGACATGATGAGATAAACACATGTTGGTTCAAGTTATCTTTGTGTCGGTGTGGTCACTTATTTCTCTTAGTCCTTCTATCAAGTTGACTCTTGTCACTCTATTTTGTGGATAATTTATGGGTAAAGATGGTCATTTTTAGGGTCTTCTCATTATGTAGATCCCAAAGTTATGCAAAAAATTTGAGCTCCATTAGTGGCTCTTTCTAGGGATGTATGCCCTCTATGGGCATAGCGATAATCTAGTTATCTCTAGCAAAAGAAGATCGGGTGCCTTATCCATTGGGCTATGGAGTCACTTCACATCTTATTCCTAAAAAAATCAAATCACACCTTATCTGGTGGCCCTGAGCTACCAAAAATACAGAACCAATACTTTCCCCTATCAAAAATTGTATCTTCATCACATTTTACTAGCATCAATCTAAAAATAATTTTGTGATATGCTTGGTAGAAAATGATGATATCTCTCACCAATTTATAATGCTCAACATCATCATCACTAATTTGTATCTTTATTTCAAGGATATGCTAAGAATCATGATCCATCTCATAACACTCTACTCCACAAATTACATTGTAGCCCCCTTTTCTATCAACATTCATTAAAATACATATCTTTGGCTTTAACACAAATTTTGATTTAGTTGAGACATCATTCATATTCTCAAAAAGATTACTACTCAATTGTAAATTCATTTGTGATAAAACACTACTAGATCTATGATCATTGTCCTTGTTCTGAAAAGCAAGCAACTTTACATCTGAATATGTAATATCAATAGTGTTCAACCCATTGTAGCCTTTTGTTTTCTTCTTCATTACTAGACATGCGTCCACACTATTTTTTATATTGAAAGTATGACCCATGAGTGGAGGAGAATGATTATAATTAGTATGATTACTCGAATGAGTTCCTTGTGTTTGTGTCTTACATGCTTCTATAGGAGGAGTTCCAGTGTCATTATCTAGAGTTATTTGATTTGAAATATCACTTATGACTTCAATTTTATCATCACATGATGTACATGACTTCATTTCATCTTCATATAAGTCATCTTGATCACATGAAATAATTTTCTCTTTCTCATATAAATGATTTAACAATGCATAGATGTTTGACTGCATCATCACAAAAAATTTTACAACAATTTTCTATTGTCTCATCATATAATGAATTTGAAAAATATTTGGAGTCATTTCCATAAATACTTTCTTCTACCTCATGCTCATGTAGAACTCCTTCACTAGATGTATCATCTTCCTGAGAATGATTTGACTTTTCCACCTCATTCATGACATAGGCATCACTCTTATCAAGGCTATTGTGATCTTTATATATGAATGGAACTTCCTCTTGTTCATCCATGTAAGCCTGAAGAAATTCAGGACCATTTTCATGCACATGCATGTGATATTCTTTGTCTAATAAATCTGAAATTTGTTCAATGCTGAGAAAATATTTCTCTGCATCTCCTTTGTTAGTGGTATTTGGTTACACTTTACCTATGGTTTCATCGTGGTTTCTAAGAATGGATGAATCATTTATTTATTCACATTTATCTTTTCTTTCACTTTCATAGCATATGCTAGATATTTGAAACCTTTCCTGATCATTTATATTTTCTTCACATAATAGATTTGAATAAATAAGAAAATTATTTTCAAGTGTACATTCTTCTATGTCAATAAGATACTCATCATAATCGGATTCTTCTTCAATCTGATCCAAAATTTCTTCCTCCATATCATCATTACTTTCATCTTTATCTCAAATGTCAACACTTTTTTCATGTACATGAACCTTTTTAGCCTAATCATGGACTTCAATTGCATTCAAATTTGAAGCACTACTATTTTTTGTGTCCTTCCGATAAATTCTTCCCTATACTCATCATCTTCTACCATCATATCTTCATGTATTTATTTTAGCACAACTATCAGCTGAGGATCATGATAGATTCCTAACTCATGAATTTTATTTTCTAGTTCTCTGTACAGAGACTTGATATCTAAATGTATTTCCCAATAAATATCTATCCTCGTTGTGAAAAAATGAAATGCATATTCACCTTTATATCTTTACAAATTGAAGAATGCATCTAATGGATACATGTAAGACTCTTCTTCCATAATGTAATTATGATTTTGTTCTTTTTGATAGTAAATGTTTTATTCCTCCTCATCTACATCATGGAACACATCAAGAAACCATTTATTAAACTCCCTCCATGATGAGATGTTCTGTGTAGGTATTAATTCATAAGCTTATCTTGCATAATTCTTTAATATCCTGAAAAATAATTTCATCATGTAATCTTATGTACAAATCTCATAATCCTTTATGAATGTATAAAACACATCCAAATGCTAAAGTGTTGATTCGTTACATTCTCCATGAAAATTTGGTACAAGCTATGAAACCTTAGGGAATAAATTATTATGGATGCATTGCAATATCCTGAGATCTAATGGCCTGATGCTATCTAGAATAAATGGTTTTCTTTGAAATAGTTGTTTCTAATTAACTGAATTTGTATTTCGATACATTTTGAATACCCGAGTCTTCTTTCTTCATTCATTAAGGTTGTTAATAGAGTTGCCACCTCTTTCAAATAGGAAATATTACTTATCTCCATATGGGTCTTCTCCCTCAGTAGTCATTGACTAAAAAATTTATTCAATAGAGTCACCACCTCTCTTTGAGGAAAATGTTATTTTGCTGGTCTTCTGGGTTCTTCCTTCCAGCAAAGTATACTTTAACAAAGATTATAGAATTTTTATTAAAAAAAAAACCAATTCCTCAATAGAGTCGCCAATCAGTTGGTTCCCAAATCAATAGGTTGGAAATCCTATGAGATTGCCCAACTCAATGCTTGGACTTTCCAACTAATTTATCCAATGAATGAGAATGATTGATTATGATCCTCTTCTCCTACTCTTTAGGCTCTGTAGGACCAAGGGGTGTGTACCTATTCCTTAACCCAACCTTTAGGCTTAAGGATTTTTATAGAAAATCTATAGTTGTACTTTGAATTAGGTTGATCTCTCAAGATGGCAATTGTGTCTTGAGGGAGATCTAATTGCATCTTTTACAATTTATAAATCACTAAACTTATATTTTGATTGTTGTATTAAGAATATGTTGAATTCTTTTATGTAGTGATATTGTGTTTATTTTGAATATGTATTACTAGTTCCGGGTATGTGCAGGATAATGGTATGCCAAAAAGTGGCGATGTGAAAAAAACTTATTTTCACTCGTCCAAAAGTGTACAAATGCATATGTTAACTTTTTAGTAGGCCTGGTTGTCAGTATACCTAGTCAAGCCAAAAGCCAAAGAAAAAGGCTTAATCAGATATCCGATATTATCAGATATCTGATATTTTCCAGTAAATATAAATCTGTACCCCCAGCTGCGTTCAACATTTTCTCATTGTGAAAACATGAACGTGGCTAGGGAAAACAGATATCCACTTTCACATCTCCTATTTGATTTTTCTTAAATCCCAAGGTAAGTCAAATCTTCTAATTTTTATTGTTTTTATTATTTTTAAATAGAAATTTATAATTTTTTATATAAAAATTAGGGTAGCAATGAGTTTTTTAATTGTTTTTTAAAATTCATTGTAATTATCTATTTGTTTTTTCATTGTAATCAAACATGGAATTAGAAAACCCTCCTAATGATCTCACAAACAATCCAGAACCACCTCCCAACAATCCCCCACCTCCAGAAGATGTACCTGTCACAAACCCTCATCATTTAGAGGATCTAATAGGAGATAATCTAAATGAACTTAGAGGATTTCAAACCACCTATGAGAATATCCCCACATTGCACCCCATGTTTACAACATTGAAGTCAATTATTGAAAACATGGAGAAACTTACACAACAACATAGTGCTGCACTTCTTTGGCACGATTCCATGCATGCCCAGTTTGACAATGGGCTTGATTATGATCAAGTCATGAACCTAAATATAAAAAAACATGACATAGCTAATATTTTTGGGGATCCTAAAACTGGTCTAAAAGTAGACCCTAAAAAAACCAAGTTGTCAATTAAATGGTGCATAAATAGTGTATTATGTGACAAATTTTGGGACCGTTGGTGGATGGTTTTTGATAGACCACCTCATAATAATTTGGATGTCCCATTTTATTTTATTAAAAAATTGTATGCTAAATTTTTGCTCAGTCACAAGGTGAATTATTAAAGTATGAGACCGAACCAAGGTGTAGGTTTAGGTGCTCCTCAGGAAAGGCCATGGGCACAATGGGTGAAATCTTGCACATATGTCCCCCCTCCCAAGATTTCACCACCTCCCATAGTGCAACATCCTGACATTATTGTTGAGGCCGGCTCACAGACTATTTGAGCCATTCACACCTTCAATGATCTGTTGGTTATGTAGAGCATGACATTGTTGCCTCCTCATCCTGATGCTTCTAGCACTTCCACATCCTCCATGAGCTCACATGTTTGTGTGCCCCACACTTGCATTATATGCAAGAATATGTGCTTAGGTCCCCTGACTGATAGTGATGCATATAATTTCACCTTCGAGGTGGACGATTCTACATAGCACACTATAGGCACTGAAGTAGCCCATGGAGATGTGCATTAGGGGCCTATAGAGCCATGGACTCCCACTGTTATGATAAGGGTAAATAGTTCACTTTTTACATTGTATTTAAATTTTATTATTCATATTTTTAGTAGAATTTCCTTATAATAATTTACCACTTATGTCTTTTGATGTGTTACATTTATGTTCAGTTGATGACAGAGGAGGAGATGGTATAGATGGAGGGGTCCATGCTTTCGGCCATATCATTTGGTCTTGACACTTCCATGGTACATATGTTTTAATGTACTCATTGGTTTCCTTTCAAATTATTATAATAGTATATGTACATTTTTTTCTAATTTTTATGATCATCTTTTACATACTGATGCAGGTGTCAACAGTTGCCACTGAGGGGCAATGTGAGGGGGTGCAAGTGTCAATCATTGACAAGGGAAAGGTAATTAAGTAATTTAGTTTATTTATGCATGCATGTATACTTATCAGTTGTGCATGCTCATTTTTAATTTACATGGTTTATTTGACAGAGAGTGACATATGATGATGTCGTGAGACCCTATCATCATGATAGAGTCACAGGCATATCCATTCGCAGTGATAGCCCCATGGTACATACATTTCTAAAGTTATTTGTGTGTATTTTACTATCAAGTATATATAATATGGTCAAGTTATGATAGTATGAATTATTTGTTTGACTTTTGTAGGTCACTCCTAGTTTGAGGGAGGCAGAACACCAAGGGTTTGTATCACTGATGACTCAACCAACAATCCTTGAAGAAAGTTCAACACAGGTAAGTTTTAATGTTAATTCAGTTATTTTGTAAACATTTTTTCTACCAAGTATTTAACATTAAATACTATAACTCGTAGATCAATCTCATGTTCACAAACATATACAGGTGGGAGTTGACATTGGTGGCACTGTTCCTCTGCTACCAAGGACATATATTAGGTCTCCTATCTACGGGAGGAGACAGAGAGGTGAGGTATATGAGAGTTCAATTTTAATTTTAATTTTATTTTATTATTGTTGACTATGATTCTGAATTTTAATCTAACTTGGGGTTTCACTTTTGTGTTTGAATGCAGGATCCATCAGAGCCAAAGAATACTTCAAAGAGGCTGATTTTGATGATCCACCAGTAGAATAGGATTTCCTAGAAACATTTTTAGTTGAACTTCTTATTTTGAGATGGCGTATGCCACATTGTATCTAGATATTTTGACATGTAAATATGTACAGAATTATTGTTCATTTTGATATATATGAAAGTTGATATTTGATCCAATTTGTTAATTACATGTGTTCATTTATTCATTGTTAGTATGTAAATATGCTTGTGTGTATGTACTCATGTGTACGATTTATGCCTTAAGTATATTCAAGTACATTCTTCATAACCTAAATTCATGTGTATGGGCTATGTGCATGACTTAAGTGAATTCATGTGGTATGCTTTATAATCTATGTGCTACATATATGCTTCATGAATTAAGAAAATTTATGTGTACGCTATATGTGCTACGTGTGTTCACACGTGTAATTCATCATTTGAGGTATATAAGATGATACATTGTTAGTATCATCCTTCCATGGAATCTAGGCCTTTGAGTCCATGGAAAGGATCAAGGTTACAAGTTACACTTCCAAACAAAAGAAAACTAATAAAAATCATAATTTATGTGATTTCCACCATTGATGATGCCTTTGACCTTCTTCAATCTCTGATTTGCATTAAGTGACTTCAATGTCTAACTCAACTCGAGGATTCTACAAACAACTTGGAATCCACTCAAGGATTTAACCTTACTCAAGGATCTAGTAGAGTTCTCTAACTTATTGATCAATTCCACAACCATGCTCATGAGTTCACTATCTCATTTCCTTACACCAATCTCTCCAAGTACCAACACCATCCTAGGCTACCTAGTGCACCTAGTGCCTCCACCATACCAAAACTCCAATGAGACCTCTCACCTTGATCCCAAAATCATAGATCATCTTATCATGGTCTATTTACCATGTTCCAACTTCCCATTCACTCTAAACACCTCAACTTCAACCATTTCTCTTATATAGCCTTTCTAGGCCTGTCTAGTAGCCCTACAAACACTGAAATCAAAAAATTACTCTCGAACTCTCCAAACAACCTCACAAGGTATTTACATTTTATAATACCCTTTTCAGAGTTACTAAATTCATCTCAATCTCAATCCTTCGTCATTTGACTGGTGAAGACTTTCTCCACCCTCTAGCTCTCCATCTAGGCCTAATTATCCCTTGCTCAAAGAAGCAACTCCTATCCCCACTTATCTCTAGGACTCAAAGACTTGAAATGAGGTTGTCCAACCATAGCTAATGGCACAGTCCATTTAGTGCTAGGATGAATGGTTTGGAAGAAACCCAGTGGTGCAACTTTCATTTGACCCCCACAGTAAGTATTGGCATCAAGCGAGACTGGCGTGCCAAATTAAAAAAAAATTGAATCTCCCAGAATGGAGAGAGGTTATTGTAGGCCTCAGAAACATGGTCCTATAACATCTCATGGATCATTGATACCTCTCATGGGGTCTGAGATACGAGCCTCAAAATTTGTTGCCCAATTGTGCTTAGTGTACCTTGGGGACACTTTGGTCTGCATGGTCCAGAATGTTCTAGTGACTTATTGGTCAAAATGGAGTTGTCCCTAGTGTTTACCCACCCAACCAGAGCTAATCGTGTAGTCCATTTGGTGCTGGGACAAATAGTTTGGAAGAAACCCATTGGTGCAACTTTCAACTGACCCTTACTGCAAGTTTTACAATCAAGCGAGATTGGAGTGCCAAATTGAAACAAATTTCAATCTCCCAGAATGGAGAGAGGTTATTGTAGGCCTCAAAAATGTGGTCTTGTAGCATCTCATGGATCACCGATACCTCTCAAGCGGTCCAAGATATGAGCCTTGAAATTTTTCTGCCCAATCGTGCTTAGTGCACCTTGGGGACATTTTGGTCTGGCATGGTCTAGAATGTTCTAGTGACTCAGTGGTTGAAACAGGGTTGTCCCTAGCATTTACCTACCCAACCAGAGCTAATGGTGCAGTCCATTTAGTGTAGGGATGAATGGTTTGGAATAAATCTAGTGGTACAACTTTCAACTGACCCTCACTACAAGTTTTGGCATCAAGCGAGACTAATGTGCCAAATTCAAACAAATTTGAATCTCCCATAATGGAGAGAGGTTTATTGTAGGCCTTAGAAATGTGGTCATGTAGCATCTCACAGATTGTCGATACCTCTCATAGGGTCCAAGATACGAGCCTCAAATTTCACTGCCCAATCGTGCTTAGTGCACCTTGGGGACACTTTGGTCCAACATGGTCTGGAACGTTCTAGTGACTCAGTGGTCAAATGGGGTTGTCCCTAGAATTTACCCACCCAACTGAAACTAATGGCGTAGGTCCATTCAGTGTTGGGGATGAATGGTTTGGAAGAAACCCATTGGTGCAATAATCAACTGACCCTCACTGCAATTTTTGGCATCAAGCGAGACTGGAGTGCCAAATTCAAACAAATTTAAATCTCCCAAAATGGAGAGAGGTTATTGTAGGCCTCAGAAATGTAGTCTTGTAGCATCTCATGGATATCTACCAATATCTCCCACCAAAATTTTACCAAAATCTCTCTCTCTCTCTCTCTCTCTCTCTCTCTCTCTCTCTCTCTCCCCTTCTCTCTCTCTCCTACTCTCTCCCCTTCACCTTCTCTCTCTCTCTCCTACTCTCTCCCCTTCCCCTTCTCTCTCTCTTTCCCCTTCTCTCTCTCCTTCCCCTTATCTCTCTCTCTCCTACTCTCTCCCCTTCCCCATCTCTCTCCACCTTCTCTCTCTCTCTCCTACTCTCTCTCTCTCTCTCTCTCTCTCTCTCTCTCTCTCTCTCTCTCTCTCTCTCTCTCTCTCTCCTCTCTCTCTCTCTCTCTCTCTCTCTCTCTCTCTCCTCTCTCTCTCTCTCTCTCCTTCCCCTTCCTTCTCTCTCCTACTCTATCCCCTTCTCTTCTCTCTCTCTCTCTACTCTCTCTCTCTTCCTTCCCCTTCTCTCTCTATCCCACTCTCTCTCTCCTCCCTTCTCTCTCTCTTACTCTCTCCCCCTTCCCCTCTCCTCTCTCTCTCTCTCTCTCTCTCTCTCTCTCTCTCTCTCTCCTCTCTCTCAGATTTAGAGCCTTCACCTCCACTTTTTAATGTATATTTAAAGGTTTGATAGACCTTTTTGTGGACAATGTACCTTAAATGTTCTTACATCAATTTTTATGCCACTGTTAGTTTCTAAAAAAGATGATGAGCGTACGGTGGTTCTACATCTGTGTGAAATTTCTTTTTGAGAGTTAAAAAATCAATTGATTTTATTTAATCAAGGGGAAGTCCATTGACATCTACTTATTTAGTATAGTCAGACTGCCGAAATTACAAGGAGTCTGTAGAAAAATCCTATGCTGGATACTTTCAAGAGGACTTGGGCTGAAACTGTCTATCATCAAATCAATTGTGCAGTTATTTTTTCGAAATCATTTTGTATATCAAATTATATAATACATACTAATATAAAAATTTATATTATAATATTAATGCTATGCTATTATTATTTAATATTAATATTAAAAAAATAATTTGTAAAATATATTTTAAAATTGAAAAAATACACAACACAATTAATATTAACATAAAAAAAATACAATTTAATATGAAACTTGAATTTGAAAAAAGAGGTGCAGTTAGAATTTCAAAATAGGCGGGAAGTTTCAGATATTCGATTAGGCTTGCTATTTGCTTGGGCATTACCAAACGTGGGTGGTCAACCCTTTAGGCATGTTTAGGAGATGGTTTTTGATACCAAGACTTCGACCATGTAGCTAATGACTATTTTTTCACCCGAAATTGATGAAATGAAAAGGGTTTCTTAAAGACATTATCAACTTTCCATCAATATAATTGTTGTCAAATTTTGAATTCAGTAAGTAATTATTACTTATTTTTCAATTGAGTTATCTTTAAAGTCATAATTGACATACTAAATGAAAAACAACTATAACTTTCAAACCGTTTAACCTTTTTGAAATTTGAAACATAAGTCACATTCTATGCTTCGACTACTATAAGAAAAAAAAAAATTGAATTTTGTAAAATTTTGAATTAGTTAAGGTGGTCAGACATGAGAGTTTTTTATTCTGAAAAAGTTGAAGCAAAAAATTCATAATTAATTATTTATTTGACCAAAAATTACAAAAAAATATACATCACATTCAGGCATGAGTCTACTACTTATATCTAGAATCTTGGGAAAATATATCATCATTTGATTATGATTAAGGTGGTCATACATACACGTACTATTTATCTTTTCCCTAAAATTTTCGTACTACTACATTGAAATCTAAAATTTTGAACAATTAGATAAAAAAAAAATTCAAGCAAGGGCTAATAGCTTAGAAACTACATTCAATTTCCTACAAATTCTATTCTTACAACTTTTTCACATAAGGTTCATAAGATGTTCAACCTTTTACGTCAAGTTGACTAACCCTGATTTTCTGATTTTTCATTGCCACTTAAGGCCATAGTTTGGTATACCATGATCCTGCACATACCCTTCCTGCTTGTAACTTTCAAAAAATGAATTTTAAAAGATGATAGACTAGTGCCTTCTTCATTTGGGCTATACAGATAGTCTCTTCTTAATCCTATTTACAACTTATGTAAGATAGGAAATATTCCTATCAAATGCTTCCTTTTGATGGATCCAATTACTTTATTATTTCATAATTAGTCTTATTGATTTTAACCCAAACTTAATGATACTAATAAGATAGAGATAATAATGTCTATTAAATCTAATGATCAAAATAATATAAATAGTCTTCACACACAAAGATTGAGAGGAATTTCAGTTTCTGGAAGTAAAATCATAAAGGACTAACTAATCCAAGACGATTAGATCCACAACTTCAAATTGAAAGAATATGTTGGTATATATTATGAATAAAAAGTCTTCATTATTTACAAAGATAACTTGTAGAGATACATTTTATGTAAATAGTATGTTTTCTTTTGTTTATCACAAAATAATCTCCTCTATATAGTAGGAGATTCCATATGAATGAAGAGACACATCTCTTCTCAATTAGTTGTAATTAGTTTGTGGAAAGAAAACAACTGAGTAATAATAAACAATGTTTATGAAATTAATCATCTCTAAGTACTGCCCATCTACTATCTGATAGAGCTATGTATATCTGATCATTTGTATAAGTTATACCGCTTCACACATCGGTTGTCAATGTGACCTTCATTTTACCATTCCAAGACATAAAGCTATACTAATGACACTCTGCTTGATATATTGACTGTCCAAAGGTTCCACTCTTTGGAGTTCAGGAGTCACACTATTATGCTTCTATTCTCGATCACTTTTATGTCTGTGAACAAAAGAATGCTTCATGTTACGTAACCTCCAAGTTGTTTCAAAATGTTGTCCTACTCAATAGATTAATTCCATCTTGAATTCTGACTTTCCCACTCCAACTTCACTTGGTCAACCATACCTTGAATGCCACATGGAAGACTTTGATTGTCTTTCCAACCCTCATGTCCTCCCTAACACACCATCCATCTCCTTCTCCTATGCCATGTGACACCTTTTTTCACTCTTGATAACTTTCTCTTTCCTTGTCATCCTAGACTGTGAGATCATGAACATCCAACACCTATCATTATACCACTCAGGACCCATCATTGATCCTCACTAGCTAATTTTCCACGTGTCACAATTTCATGGTTATTCTCTTATCCTCAACCCTCTAGCCCATGAGATCACGAATGCTTTCTTCCTGTTGTCACCAGGCCTGCCAACTCACGGCCTAGTTGTCTATAGGTTCCATTCTTTAGAGATCAGGAATCACACTTCATGCATTCTTCGATGAGAGATCTCACACTTCCAAAGCTTCCTTTTGGAATTTTTAGATTCATACTACCTTACTTCTAATTCTTATTAGCACCTCGTGCATCAATTCTCTGCACATAGCGTATCCTTTGAAGTTCAAAATTGTCACCAATCTGTCAGATTTTTGATGATTTGCCTTTTTATACATTTACAAATTTAAAATATGTGGGCCTCGGTCTTCCCTTCAGAATTTTAGGATTTATACTACCTTGCTTCTATTTTTTATCATTGGCACTAGGCCCCACCCTTTCCTTCAAAATTTTAGGATTTTCCTTATTGTGCTTCCAATTCTAATTATTACCACCCCAAATGTTAATTCTCCTCACTAGAGTATTTAGTTGTTTTTTTAAGTCAAACTTACCACTATTATACCAGATTTTTTATGGTTTGCCTTCCTCTATCTTCCTCGGCACAATTTTATCTTCAAAATACGTAAGTCCCAACCATGCTTTTAGAATTTTGGGAATCATACTACCTCGCTTCCATTCCCGATCATTAGCACTCTGAATGTCAATTCTTCACACATAGCACATGGGCTCTAGTCTTCCCTTTAGAATTTTGGAATTTTACTTCTTATGCCTCCATTTCTAATCAGTTGTACCCCCACTAGTACATTTGAGACCTTTTTCTGACAGTTGATTGTCTAAATTCAGACAATATACCATCGATTAAGTGACACCACCTAGCATCATAGTTTTGCAGTCAGAAACATTGACTGTTATGATAGGCATCGTACATGCAACATCTATAGTCATCACAAAAGGGGGTTTCAACACAGCGAATATACCCGTGGGGTCTACTTGTAGCCACCCCACGTTCGACGGATCTCTACCAGATGTAGTTAGTTACTGATGGAAATTTTGTACCTGAGATGGTTAACCATCATAATGTTTTGATGCCTAAATGTAGTTGGAAGATTGTATACCGACAAAAATGCTCTTGGTGTGACGGTTATCCATCAGGAATTTCTGACAGATTGTCATCACTTCTCTAGTGTCATCATAATTGCAATGGAAATCACAATTTTTTAAAATATATATATATATATTTGTAGATCGAGTTTGACTTGATTGGTGTTCATGCAGATTTGGTTGTCATTCAGAGATGACTTTATAGTAGATTTGGTAGCGGCTCGTACATTATTGAGTCGAGTCTAGAGACTTGGATTTGTAGATCACTATGGTGTTCGTGATGACTTGGGAGAAGTCTTCTTCTAGGTGAACCGAGCTGAGAAACTTGGATTATAGAAAGTGGGTCATTTGATGTGACTTATGAGACATTGGATGCCTCTTCACAGTGGGTTCGCAGTGCGGTCTGTGGTGTTTCTTTGTGACTTAGTTCTTGGTAGCCATTGAGATGGATCGATATGACTTGATCTTGGGTCAAGACTTATTGAGGTGAGCTGAAGTGATCATTTATCATTGAAGTGATTGATGTTTCTGATAGATAGTCATCGCTTTTAGTTTTGTCATCAATTACTCTTTGGTTTCCATCATAATTGCGACGACTCATACTATTTTTTAAAAAGAAATATATATTTGTCGTTCGTTGATTGAGATCTTAAATTATTGAGCTTGTCTTTGTTTTGATAATAGTTTAACATTCTCTATTTAACAAGGCCAATCGCGTGAAGGTGGAAGCTCATCTAGCCCCTCCTAGGATCCTCTTATGACCCTTTACAAAACTTTAAGACCTCTAAGATGTATTCTTAGGGATTTTAAAGGGTCATAAAGGGTCATAAGGGGTCTTGGGACACAACAGCTGAGAAACATAAATGTAGGCATCATGGTCACAATTTTTTGGAGACACAACATAATTGAATGCTATACCCAGATGATGCAACACAACCACTACTCTTGTAGTTCTAAGCGGACACTGCAGGATCCAAAAACCAAAGATAAGGAATTTATCTTTGGTTTTTGGATCCCGCTTTGTCCGCTTAGAACTACAGGAGTAGTGGTTGTGTTGTATCATCTGGGTATAGCATTCAATTATGTTGTGTCTCCAAACAATTGGGACCATGATGCCTACATTTATGTTTCTCATCTATTGTGATACCTACATTTATGTTTTGTAGCTATCATGTTTATTTGCATGTTCTTTGTGTTTGTCTTCTCTCCCTCGCATCGAAAATAATATTTTCCCACTGTGAATCGAGAATGTGTGTGCAACACAAGTAGAATATGCATGGATAGTAGGTGGAGCTGAGAAGACCCAACACGTTTACATTTTTTTCTCCTTTGTTTCTTGTACACCATCTCTATCAGCAAGTTTCTTCATGGATGGCCTCCACTATCTTCCCCACTACAACTGTAACCACTATTCATTCTCCTGCAGTCATTACTATCTTCTCTATTGATCAGACCTCCACTGCAATTTCTCTGATGAAAATTTCCAAATTCAATGTTTGGTATTCCTTCATCTCCCCTCAACTCCATCACTTATGTGTATGGCTTCTCTCCCTCACATCAAAAATAATATTTTTCCCACTCTGAATCGAGAATGCATGTGCAACACAAGCAGAATATGCACAAATAGCAGGTGGAGTTGAAAAAACACAACACATTTACATTTTTTTAATAGGTCAAAATTACAATGTTTGCGATGGTCTATAACTTAAAATACGCAATTAAAGACCTCTATAAAAAATGAAACCCTATTGTGTTTTTTAGCTCCACCTGATATCCTATGTATATGAATTGAGATTGCATATAGAAGTAGGCGTCTCCTTCTACATTGCTTGAAACCAAGAGACTGTCATAGTTAACATCTAAATGGTGCATGTCATCATCACAACTAATCCACCTTAAACAATTGATTAACCATTCTAGACAAGATGATGATTTAAGTATTGTGTTTTAGAAAAGAACCCATTGAACATTCTAATACTAATTTCTCCCAAAATATGAAATCCACTCAAATTTAGCGAAAACCCCTCCAACATTACAATAGTGGATAAAAGGAAACTCGGTGTCTAAACATGGAACTAAGCTCAAACATGTGTAAATAAACTTCAGTCATTATCAAATAAACATCAGTCATCATCAAATAAGTTGTATAAATGAGAATCATTTTTTTTTTTGGCTTTCTCTTTTTTTCTGCTTCCTTATATTTTTGTAGAGGCATATCCATGTCCAGAGCGTCATTTCTTCTGGATTGTGCATGTGATCTCACTGTCCTTTGCAAAGGAAGATCCTCTACAATAACAAATAAAAGGCTTCAATTAAAAATATATTATCGTAATTGGGGTTAATTTAAAATATATTCATTATTGCTACAAGCATGTCAATACATTAAAAAACATAAACATGATGCTCTTTACCTTGTCCAACCACATCATCTTGCCCGGCAGCTTGAACCTCAACACACTCATCGAGAACAACGTCCTCTACATCCCCTGCAATTGCAATACAAAATGTTTTATTAATCCCAACACATTATAATTAAATTTTTATTACTACACCAAATTCAATTTAACATGTTTGCTTGAATTAAATATTCATTAATCAAAATTTGAATAGAAAATGTATACCTTGAGTACTACAATTCACATTACAATCGATGCCTTCATCGTGCTCGACTGGTGCAATATCAATATCAGCAAGCTGCATTCCAATGTAAATAATTAGTGTATTTATCGACAATATATACATATAGATACAAGACAAATACTGAGAAATGTTAATCATTTAGTTTACTACATATAAATATATTCACTTTAAAGTTTTAAATAAATATATAATCAATGTTTCATTACTTAAAACAAATATATTCACTTTATGTTGGAACTTAACATCAAATACGGTAATTGCTAAAGTTTTCAACTTGAAATAAAAATCAATTGGCTTATTTACCTGATCAAAAGATCTAACAGAAGAACCTTGTGCACTCATTTCTTGGTATCATTCAGCCACAACTTTATAGCCTTGTTTGTAGCCTATTTTTTTGTCCTCTTCTATAATCAGTTTTTTGAACTCCAAGGCCTGCATTTTTTATTGGTATCATGAATTTTTATTGTAGTGAATTTCATCAAAACTAAATTGATTTCAATTTAATTATAAATATTTGCATATGATTTTTCATTTACTAATACTTACAACTTGTGCAGCAAGTTTTGAATATCCACCTGAGCCAAGCCTGTGTTGCCCGTACTTTTGTTTTCTTGTTGTTGTTGCCTTTGTTGTGTCAGGCAACCTATGTGATGTTTGAAGTATGTTAGATCACATAAGTACAAAGAATAAATAGTACATAATTTTATTATTAACATTATCACGTACCTTCTTTCCTCCGGTGATACTACTCGTCCACTATGTCTTGCACTTCTCTCAAGTGCATCCTTTTTAATATCCTCCCACTCATTAATAGTAATATAGGGAGGCCACTCGTAATAAGGGTTGTGTTCTATTTGGCTCCTATAGTTGTCCCTAATATACTTCAAAATAGTGCCCCGCTTTGCCAAGGAGTCTAAGCCTATGAAAGACTTCAGGTCCAAAAAGTGTTGTCATAGAGTCAATGAGCTTATTCTTTAACCCTTTATCTTGTACTGACCACCTCTTAAGAAAAAAACCTGTTAGATTCATAAATGAAGTGAAGCTACCTTTTAATATACTTGAAGAAAGGGATGAAATGAAATCTAATCTTGCAATGAAATCAAAATATGATACCATGTGCGTATGGTCGGCCCAAAAATGCACAAACATTCATCATTAAGTTTTTCATAAAATAGATTATTACCTGCAAGATAATTACGAGATTATTATAATTAGTTATTGCAAGGGACCACACAGGGGGTTCAGGCATTATGTTATGAGTATTATATTGTATAGTAAAAGAAAGGATCAGTCTTTAAAGTACTTGGAAGATGGGCTACTCTCAAGGGAAGTCCATCTTCATTGCTCACGAGCAATTGATCACACTATATTGTTTCCATACATTTAACATGAGTATATCCAAGAATTACGTCATCGCCTCCTACATAAAATGAATCCAATATTACAAAATGCCCCCTAAGAAAGAATATATAGTTCAAGTGAAATAAACACATGTTAAATAAGAGACAAAAAGAGGATTCTACTTACCAATAGTAGGTGTACTTGCCAATATTTCAGGTGGAACTACCTCTGTGGATCTGATCCTTGTACCAGGCACTGTAATCAACATAGGTTCAATAGCAGGTGCTGAACAAAAATGTTGTTAGAGCATAAAAAAATATGGATAACCATGGACAAGATGGAG
Source organism: Chamaecyparis obtusa (assembly GCA_027943335.1). Taxonomy (NCBI): domain Eukaryota; kingdom Viridiplantae; phylum Streptophyta; class Pinopsida; order Cupressales; family Cupressaceae; genus Chamaecyparis; species Chamaecyparis obtusa. Next base: position 1,388,670 of record BSBK01005981.1, on the reverse strand, counting down.
GATAAAACATGTGATGTACCATCTGAAGTATTTGCATCTGAGGTAATGCCCTTTAATCTATTTAGCATCCCCTGTCAAAAGAACACATATATATTTTAGTTAATGACATAAATAAAATAGTATACTATAAAAATCATTATTGAACTTTTGTTATAATTAAAAACTACATTAATACTTACTCTATAGTTCTGAACATGGCCAATCAACATATTTGTTTCCCTCTATATTTCAGGAGTGTGAGGTTGAATATTTTCCATTCGAGCTAACTCTTTTCATATTGCATGAAGAACCCTTTCCAGTGCAACCATAGGATCAACCTGTGATAAAAAATCAACATCAAATGGATCATGCTCATTCTGCAGCTCCTCATGGACTACTTGTTCCTTTCCCTTTCTCTGATTAGCACTCATTTGTGAGAACAATATTATTAGCCCTTTATTTAAAAGCAATCCAAAATAGTAGAACAATAAAATATAAGCATTAACATAACAAAAATATGCATTAACATTTTTCTTGTATGTGCATTTGTACAACAACAATGAGTTTTACCTATCAGGAAGAAGAAGTCCCATGAGAACTATCCCTATCGTGTGTATTGTGTGGTTGTTGATCCATACTATAGCTCTGTATTTCAAAAAAAAATCATTCAAACATGTTAAAACACATGTTCTTATTCTAAGTTATGTTAAATAATAGACAATTATCAAAATGTGTACCACCTTGTCCATGATAGTGATGGGGTTTTTTATATCTATGCAATTCAAATTGTAATTGATAAGTAACTCCTTGCCTCCACGTATTGATTTGATTGCACATACAAATATGCAATTTCCCTCGCGCGCCTCAAATATGCAATTGGGTTGCTTCTTAGTTGACACAGGTTGTGTACTATTTATAAAACCCGCAATATTCCTTGATGCTTTTCATCTTCCATCAACATATATAGCTACTTTTTTACTTTGTTCATGGACTTTTTATTATATATAATTTTTTGTGAGTGCATACCTACACATACTTTTTTTATATTTAACAATCTGCATCCAACTACTGTAATCATAACAAGGTCTGACATACTCCATCAATTCGACAACTTTATTGTAAGAGACCTTTATGCCATCCATGGAAAATATGCCCAAACCATCTAATGAAGATGGTGCTATGTGATATATCCTCTCTTTAACATGAAATTTTATGTTTATTGAAGGAATTTCATCGGGGGCCCATTGTTTCTATAGATGTTTGTACCTAAATGGCAGCTTAGAGTCACCTTTGCTCTCATCATCATAAGAACATGACCCCCCTTGAGAAAGGAAAAATTTCATGCATTTATTGAATTTCTTTCTAATCTTTTGACCTTGAGCTGATCTCATTGAATTGCACATACTAAATGTCTCACATTCTTCTTCCATTCCTAGATTTTCCTCACTCGAGGAAGACAATTCTGACAAATACCTTTTTGCTAGTACCTACACCTCATGCAATGAGAAAGACAGGTGGCAATGAGAGAGATATTTTACATATGGTAAAAGACATTAATCTCTATGGGGTGTATTGACTTGTACTTGACAATCCATGAGACTATGTGGGATACCTGACATAAGATAATAGTTATATAATCAGACAAACATAGTTCACTCCATAGTTTCCATTATATCTTGTGAAGGACATTATTCATTGTTAAAATTATCTATTTATCCAATAATATTTTGAATATCTCAGCATTGCATGGGACACCACTATTGTGGCATTTCATCAAACAGTTCTTGTGCCTTACCACTAGTGTTTTTATTACATCTTGTGAAGGACTTTATACATTGTTAAAATTATCTATTTATACTTTTAGAATTAGCTCACTCCATTGCAGGGAAAAAAGAGAATCCCCTATGATTTAACATCATTGAGATGCCTCCTTTCATTAGCTTCATGTCACCTTCTCATAGCTTCTCATAGCTTCCTATGTGTTTCATCCTTCATTTATACACTTACTTCCTAAGGGGTATTCTTGAGTTCAAACACATTGAGCTGCTACAATTGAATTATAAATCATGAATTCACTATAAATAAAGGGGCATTATAAATCATGAATTTTCTATAAAATTAATGTATTGCTCTATATTTCATATGGAAATTTTGTCAAATGGTTGGAATGTATGTTTATTCAAATGGAGTTATATCATTTGGAATGGATATATGATCGGTTGATATCAAATTCTATGTCAAGATTTACAACATTAAATTGATCATAGTTAGAAGACTCAGACACAAGAAGAATATGAGTATAGCCAATTTTTAGAAGAATATGAATGAATGCAAACATACATAAGTGGATGAACATAAATAATGAAGGTACCTGATATTGCCTGAAGTAATGAAGTGTTGACCCTAGGTTCAATCTAGTATGCTCATGTATGATCTAGAAACTGCAAGTAAAAAAAGGATGGGGTTAGATCCAAAGGATCTAAGAAATGTCTGACACCCTATTATTGATCCTCATCTACAATTATGCATGTTCATAGTTAAGCCATACACTTCTAAAAGGAACTATGCTACAGAACATGTGCACTCAAGAACATGTGTAGTATATAGGTGCTGGAATCCAAATGAATCCCTACATTTATGTCTCTATGAACACCTGGTGAATCACTATTGTGGTTGCATTTATGTCTCTATGAACTCCTAGTGAATCACTGTTGTGGTTGCATTTATGTCTCTATGAACACCTAGTGAATCATTGTTGTGATTGCATCATCCAAATAGTGCAACAACAACACTAGATGTTGTTGTTCCATCTAGTGTTGCTATGGCATCATTTCCAAATGATGCATCCACAACAATAACCCACCATGCCCATCAACACAAGGAAGACATGATCAAGTATAAGCAATGGAGGGGACATTATCAAGGTCAAATCAGAGGTCAAATTTCATTCCTTGAAATTTTATATTTGTACAATTAAAAAATTTCATGCCTTGAAATTTTATAACATAGTTCCTTAGCATTTGATCTTCATATTGCAACCATGACTTGAGGTAGGCATTCAAGCTTTGTCTTCTCATTAACTCAATTTCATTTTGATGACATTTGTTGATTTAATTACGACACCAACTTGGTTATAAAAAAAAAAGAAAGAAAGAAAGTGTCATTTATAATTTTTGTGAATTCGAAGAGTTTTCGTGAAGATGACACTACACTTTTGCGTGGCGTGAAGAGGGCATTCGAGTTTGTCTCATGGGCTGCAAGCTAGGGCATCATGCATTGTTTATGAGCTCACTGTTTGAGCACCTCATGTCCCTATTTGATTGGTCGGTGCTCTATTTGTTATATTGAGTTTACATCATATATTTAGTCTTAATAAATATCTTATAAAACAACATAAAACTAACCCAAAATACTTTGTCTTAATAAAACAATATATTTAGTCTTAATAAAATCTTATAAAAAAACACATATTGTGTGAAGTGTTTGATCTCTCTTTATTTGTTTTGTTGTTGATATTTACTATGTGGTACTCCCCGCTTATGATCATTTCATGAGGAAATGTCTTGACGGCTCGTGGGCTACAAGCTAGGGCATCATACATTGTTCATGAGCTCACTGTTTAATACTGGCATTGTTTACATCTTTTCAATGTTCATTTGGAATGCTTGATGACCCATGAGCTTTCAGAGCTAGGGCATCATTGCTATTACCTTCAAGGCATTGTGTGAAGTGTTTGATCTCTGTTTATTTGTTTTGTTGTTAATATTCACTATGTGGTACTCCCTGTTTATGATCATTTCATGAGGAAATGTCTTGATGGTTTGCAGGCTGCAAGCTAGGGCATCATGCATTGTTTATGAGCTCATTTTTTGAGCACTGGCCAATCAAATAAGGACATGAGGTGCTCAAATAGTGAGCATATAATGACATAAACAATGCATGATGCCCTAGAAAAATAGCAAAACAAATAAAGAGAGATCAAACACTTCACACAATATATGTTGTTCTATAAGATTTTATTAAGACTAAATATATTATTTTATTAAGATAAAGTATTTTGGGTTAGTTTTATGTTGTTTTATAAGATTTTATTAAGACTAAATATATGATCATACATTAATACACTTACTATTTTGAATTTGAGCTCAGACATCATACAATGTTATTGTTGTCATTGCATGCTTTATGCTGTTGTGCACCATATATTGTTTTATACACTGTTTATTTCATTGAGACCGTGAGCTTGGCATTTTTAATTTATTTTATGTTATTGGATCAATGCTACCATGTTGTTGAGGCTGTAGATGTATTAAATCACCACTGGCATTCTATTTTGATAGTAGAAATATAATAAATAGAGCACCAGCCAATCAAATAGGGACATCAGTAAGACATTTAATGCATTATTACTTCATCATGATGATAAAAATTTCATTGGTTCAAAGCACATAGAATGTGGGTAGATGCATTGAATCACCACTTCCATTCTATTTTGATGAAGAGGAACTATGTTATAAAATTTCAAGGCATGAAATTTTATAACCGTACATATATTTTGAGTATAACTGTACAATAGAAGAGCACCCACATGCCTTGGTTTTTATTGGTCTATGAAAGGTTTTGGTTTTCCTTTCCCAATTGAGATTTCATCCTAAGATTCAAAAGGACTACAGTACTGGTGAGGGCACCTAAGTAGGGCTATTTAGTACCTAGTGTTCCTAAATTTTGGCTTGTAGTGGCCTTAGCCAAGCCACTAGGTTAGGGAGAAGCCTATTTGGTCTCTCTAGGTGTGATAGCTAGTGTTCGTTCTTCTTTTTTCTTTTGAGTCCTTGGTGTGTCTTTTGGAGCCTGGTTGCAGCAGTCTTAACCAACTTTGCTAGGTTGCCTGTCATAGGACAGTGTTCTAAAGTTGAACAAATGGCCTCTTTAATGTTTTAGAGATTTGAAAATGGCCTTCATGAACCTTAATTAATCAAGGATTGAGTGCTTTTGAGGTGTGTGTAGGTGGTTTGTCTATCCACCAAAAGTTGCTTGACAACTTTGAAAGTTGTCATGACAGGTTTTCTTGCAAAAGCATGTAACCGGCTCAAGAGATAGCTAGCCTGATCCACGGGCCCTAACACTAAGGAGGGAGCTATTTAAGCTTTGAAAACCATAATTCAAGGTGTAGGGAAGAGTGTAGTATGAAGAGCAAACTTTTGGTTGTAGTTAGACTGTGTAACTAGTTTTCCTTTGACAGAGATATACATTTTTGTGTTGACAGAGATAAGAAATGGATTGAATATCCGACTGTAATGTTTGCATGTGATGATTTTTAATGTTTTTGAATTCCTAGGATAGTTATTTAGCATTTCATTTCAGTTTTGAGTTAGTCTTCATAGTTTTCTTTATTTTGGCCTGTCTCAAGTTACTACTGACAGAGCTTTGATTAATGGAGTGCTAGAGCACTCTCCCACTATACAATCTATATGGGTCTATGGGATTTGTGTCTAGAATCCTTGTAATATATGTTGTACAAAGGAGGGGCCCTAGAAAGTTCAAGATGTATATATAAACCGATGCCCTAGGAAAGCTATCAGTGTTTGGTTAGGGGTCAATGTGTTGTTGTAGAGTAGATGGAGTGATTGAGGGCACTCAAAGCATGGTTCAAATGATGTGGAGGGGAGATCAGATGCATGATCAAGCATCTCTAATGTAGAGAGAGCTCAGGGGATTTTGGATACAAGGGAAAATACTAAACCCTCACTGTTACAAATAGTGAGTTACCAAACCCTCATTTATAGCCCCATTTTCAGCATGCCCTATATGGACAGTATGGGAAAAGGAGACCAACAAAATCTTAAAGCCCTCCCAAAAAGGGTATTTGAATCCATAATTAGCTAGATGATTTGCTCAAAGAATTTTGGAGTTATTAGCAGAAAAAGGTCAATTAGGCCTACTAAACCTAGTAGCCTTTTTAGGCCAAACAACAGACAAAACTTTTTAGAAGGGACAGAGAGGTTCCTAGAACAGTGAACTTTATCATATTCTTGGTGTCATAGACTGAATGGAGAAAGGAGTTTGAAACTTCTTAGAAGGGGACTAGGATAGCACCCTTAAGGCTAGGAGATTAGCCTCTTTGATTCTAGGAGGGCCTAGGACAAAGTTATAGCAAGGTCTATGTAACATCAAGTACCCTAGTTTGCATTATTAGATGATCTTGTTTAATTTGTGTTCATTTCATGCAAAGATACATGTAAAGGAAAAGAAATTTTTGCATCTAAAGATTACATGTATATATATGAAAAATAACTTGTATATAATATACAAGGAAAATAACTTTCAGGAGAAAATGCAAGAGTACATGCATACATAAGAGGATGAACATAAATAATAAGGGTGCCAGACATTGCCTAAAGTGATGAATTTTTTACCCGGGTATGAATCTAGTGTGCCCCTGTGTGATCCAAAACCTAGATAAAAAATATCTAAGCAATGAATGGCATCCTATTACTCATCCTCATCTACAATTATGCATGTGCTTAGTCAAGCCATACACTTCTGAAAGAAAAACCATGCTATAGGACATGTGCACTCAGAAGAATGTTGCAGAGATTAAATTGTTGCATTTATGTCTGCATGAACACCTAGTGAGTCACTATTGTGATTTCAAGTAAAGATCATAACATCACAACATGGTTGGCAGCCCCAAGGAGGCCCCATTGCATGCAGTGAGTAAGCTACATCAAAACAAAGAGGTACACAAATATGCATCATCTATACTGATGTCCCTATTTGATTGGATGGTGCTCTATTTGTTATATTTCTACTATCAAAATAGAATGGCAATGGTGATTCAATACATCTACAGCCTCAACAAATAATAGAAAATACATTACAAATGCCAAGCTCACAGTCTCAATGAAATAAATAGTGTATAAAACAATATATGGTGCACAACAACAGCAAGCATGCAATGACAACAATAACATTGTATGATGCCTGAGCTCAAATTCAAAATAGTAAGTGTATTAATATATGATCTAATAGAAGCAACCTCATTGATCATTACCTTTCACTCCACCATCATTATAGAAGAGATAACTACCTACAACTATATTTCATAATTCCTCCTTTGAAGTATATATATATATCAAGTATAATTATGAGTTTACATCATATATTTAGTCTTAATAAAATATAATAAAACAACATAAAACTAACCCAAAATACTTTGTCTTAATAAAATCTTAATAAAACAATATATTTAGTCTTAATAAAATCTTATAGAACAATATATATTGTGTGAAGTGTTTGATCTCTCTTTATTTGTTTTGTTGTTTTGCTAGGGCATCATGCATTGTTTATGTCATTATATGCTCATTGTTTGAGCACCTCATGTCCCTATTTGATTGGTCAATGCTCAAACAATGAACTCATAAACAATGCATGATGCCCTAGCTTGCAGCCCACGAACCATCAAGACATTTCCTCATGAAATGATCATAAACGGGGAGTACCACATAGTGAATATCAACAACAAAACAAATAAAGAGAGATCAAACACTTCACACAATGCCTTGAAGGTAATAGCAATGATGCCCTAGCTCTCAAAGCTCGTGGGTCATCAAGCATTCCAAATGAAAAGATGTAAACAATGTCAATATTAAACAGTAAGCTCATGAACAATGTATGATGCCCTAGCTTGCAGCCCGTGAGCCATCAAGACATTTCCTCATGAAATGATCATAAATGGGGAGTACCACATAGCTAGTGAATATCAACAACAAAACAAATAAAGAGAGATCAAACATTTCACACAATATATGTTATTTTATAAGATTTTATTGAGACTAAATATATTATTTTATTAAGATTTTATTAAGACAAAGTATTTTGGGTTAGTTTTATGTTGTTTTATAAGATATTTATTAAGACTAAATATATGATGTAAACTCAATATAGCAAACAAAGCACTGACCAATCAAATAGGGACATGAGTTGCTCAAACAGTGAGCTCATAAACAATGCATGATGCCCTAGCTTGCAGCCCGTGAGCCATCAAGACATTTCCTCATGAAATGATCATAAACAGGGAGTACCACATAGTGAATATCAATAGCAAAACAAATAAAAAGAGATCAAACACTTCACACAATACCTTGAAGGTAATAGCAATGATGTCCTAGCTCTCAAAGCTCGTGAGTCATTGAGCATTCCAAATGCTAAGATGTAAACAATGTCATCCAGACATGTGTACTATGAGCTTTCCTGCAACAAATGGACTTGTGATGATTTTCACAATAGTACATGTATTGCAGGAAAGCTCAAATTACTACTTAGGAAAATATGAATGTTCATTACCTGTGCATATCAGAGTTGATCAGAGAAGGTATATGCACAACAAAACAAATAAAGAGAGATCAAACACTTCACACAATGCCTTGAAGGTAATAGAAATGTTCAAACACTTCAAAACAGAGACATCATCCATACACTTCTAAAACAAACTATGCTACAGAACATGGGTGTGTGTTAATGTGATTTAAAAGCTATTATGGAAGATTATTTTATTATTGAGATAAGGATATCTTAATTCTACAAGAATAAATGTTTTGAGAAATATTTGAATTTAATTTTGACAATAACATGAGGAGTGGATATATTTCAAGCTTCAGTGAGAATTCATACCATGCAGTGTTCATAAATTACATTCAATGTGTTATTTAAGCTTGTATTGGTGGGAAAACTCTTGAAAACGTGCAAAAGAGATTGCGTTCAACCATGTTTTTTACATGACACATGTAGTTTACCTCCAACCTAAATCAGCATTGCGTACAAATCTACGGACAGTGCGTGGTACGAAGCCTTGCTCAAGCTTGAAAATGATAAGCATTATGATGTTGAGGTATGGTGTGGTAAGCACAAGTATAGTTTCTCGTAAGCTTCTATTGGTATAGTTTTTTTTTTTTTCAATAGTTGCAGAATCTAGCTTCTCCTATACTTACACGTATGTATGCATTTTGGGCTTGGTTTAAATATCATGTAAATTTGAGTGAAATGGTAATAATATTTAAGAGCAACAAGTATGGCATTTTAAACAAGTATGCATATGTATTATATAACAAGAGTGATATATTTTAATGGAAACATTTAATGAGAAGGATGCCTATATAACAGGAGGAGTGATATATTTTAATGGCAGTGGACATAGAAAGTGCAGTGAAACTCTGTAATTTATTATTGTAAGTGGACATAGAAATTGCAGTGTAAGTAGTAGGATGATTGTAAGTGGACATAGAAATTGCAATGAAACTCTATAATTTATTATGGCTCAGTGTCGTATATCCATAGTCAATGTCTATTTAAACTTTAGGATGATACTTATATGATGGCTTAAGTAAATTTTTCTTACCTTGAGACTAGTACAGCATGTGATTAGAGGATGGTTGTTATAATAGAAACTGTGTATGTGGGATACTTTTATATTTTTTATTAAATGATGATAGATACATATGGGTTTCTTCCTTTTGCAACAATTTATATTCTGATACTTATATCTTGAATTGTCAAATGACCAATGAGTGATAATTTCAAAAGTGTATCATAATTAAAGGCATGTGAACTCATATTGTACTTAATCTAAATGCCACTGTGTAATGTTTTTACTTACGATATTAATCTTAATATATCCCTATGAAGATATCCCTATTTTATTATTGATGTCCCTATTTACATCTTTTCATCAAATGACCCAAAAATATCAAGAATGGTCCTATATGGTCACTAATAGCCAAATTTTAGAAGAATATGAATGAATGCAAACATACATAAGTGGATGAACATAAATAATGAAGGTACCAGACATTGCCTGAAGTAATGAAGTGTTGACCCGGGGTTCAATCCAGTATGCTCTTGTATGATCCAAAACCTGCAAGGAAGGAAAAGATGGGGTTAGATCCAAAGGATCTCAGAAATGTCTAGCACCATATTACTGATCCGCATCTACAATTATGCATGTGCATATTCAATCCATACACAGACTCGATAACATGGTAGTATTGATCCAATAACAAAAAATACATTACAAATGCCAAGCTCAAGGTCTCAATGAAATAAATAGTGTATAAAACAATATATGGTGCACAAGAGTAGCAAGCATGCAATGACATCAATAACATTGCATGATGCCTGAGCTCAAATTCAAAATAGTAAGTGTATTAATGTATGTTTGCATGATGCCAGATATTAAATAGTGAGCTCATGAACAATGTATGATGCCCTAGCTTGCAGCCCGCGAGCCATCAAGACATTTCCTCGTGAAATGATCATAAACGGGAAGTACCACATAGTGAATATCAACATAAAAATAAATAAAGAGAGATCAAACACTTCACACAATGCCTTGAAGGTAATAGAAATGATTCCCTAGCTCTCAAAGCTTGCAGGTCATCAAGCATTCCAAATGAAAAGATGTAAACAATGCCAGTATTAAATAGTGAGCTCGTGAACAATGTATGATGCCCTAGCTTGCAACCCGTGAACCATCAAGACATTTCCTCATGAAATGATCATAAGTGGGGAGTACCACATAGTGAATATCAAGAGAAAAACAAATAAAGAGAGATCAAACACTTCACACAATGCCTTGAAGGTAATAGAAGCGATGCCCTAGCTCTCAAAGCTCGTGGGTCATCAGGCATTCCAAATGATAAGATGTAAACAATGCAAGTATTAAATAATGAGCTCATAAACAATGTATGATGCCCTAGCTTGCAGCCCACGAGCCATCAAGACATTTCCTCATGAAATGATCACAAACAGGGAGTACCACATAGTGAATATCAACAGCAAAATAAATAAAGAGAGATCAAACACTTCACACAATGCCTTGAAGGTAATATCAATGATGCCCTAGCTCTCAAAGCTCGCGAGTCATCAAGCATTCCAAATGCTAATTAAGATGTAAACAATGTCACTATTAACAATGCTAAGATGTAAACAATGCCACTTAAATTGAGTTAATGAGAAGACAAAGCTCGAATGCCTACCTCAAGTGCCAATGCCCTCTTCCCAAACAGTGTTGGCCTCTTCGCGCATGCCAAACTTGAATGCCCTCTTTGCGCCACGTAGAAATGCAGTGTCATCTTCGTGGCAGCTCTTTGAATTCACAAATTACAAATGACACTTCCTTTTTCTTTTTTTTTGTTTATAACCAAATGGGTGTCGCAATTATGACAATATCATCGCTATTACGACACCGTCGGGGGCACTTGCAAAAAAACACAAAAAACATACACAATTTGTAGTGGCATCACAAATTAGCATCAAAATTCGACCCCAAATGTTGTAGTGCCCAAGAAAATATGGAATTAAACTATTATCTCCAAAAGTAGTGCCGATGTATCAATCGAGAATCAGAGGAACATGATACATATCCTAACTGATTTAACTTTTGAATAGCTTATGTATCACTTTTTTTTTGTTGGGTACTCGATGTAGATTTTATTTGACGCATCAAGTGAAGAAGCCCCACCAATTTTTGAAGAACCTCGACCATCGTTGCTCATCCATATTTACTTATTCAAAGTTTGATATTGTTCAATGTTGCATACTGGACCCCACAAGAATGTCCTCTTTATGAATTGAATTGTCAAATAAATATCTCCTCACTACCATCTGATTTTGTTTACTCGATAAACCACTTTTTCTGATATTTTATTTGCGCAATATTTTATTTGATATTCTTCACATCGGGCAATAGTTTGTTTTGTTGACCCCTCTTTCTCACTTATTCAAAATGCATTCATGTTTGGCATAGGGACATGATGAGATAAACACATGTTGGTTGAAGTTGTCCTTTCAGGGTGGTCACTTTTTTCTCTTAGTGTTGTTATCAGGTTGACTCCCATCACTCTGTTGTGTGGATAATTTATGGGTAAAGATAGTCATTTTTAGGGTCTTCTCATTATGCAGATCCCAAATTTATGCAAAAAATTTGAGCTCCATAAAAAATAATGGCCTACAGTTGATGATGTATATTCTTGATGTTAATGAGATGCTCTTGTAGAGTCATATTCTCATCCATCATAAGGGAAAATAAAATATTCTTCAAAAAGAAAGCTCAAATCTTATCTAAAATTTTATGGAGACTTTTTAGTTGCACCCAAATCTTCGCAACAAACTTGCTAGATGACACATTTAAAAGTGTCTCATCGGTGACGGATAACCTAAGAAATATAACTACTTCTTGATTATCTTCATCAAACTTATCCTAGGCTTTGCCCACGACTGTAGGGTGAGTAGATTTACCTAGAACAAGTTGGTCTAGGAAATGATACTAAAAAATGGAGAGCATCATCTACTTACAAGTATTGTAATTCTTGTCATTGAGCTATTTATTACCCTAGAACATGATGTTGGTCAACGATGTCATCCCTCACATTTTCTTATGCACAAAAAACAAGGCAAACTCAAGCTTCAAAAGAGTATTTTTTCTATCAAAAACTAATAAATAATCTTCAGTAACAATTGACACAAACTTCAAAAAATATGATTAGTAGGTCAAAACTAGTCAAACCAATCTAGCATGAATCCTAAGATAAATATGCTCAGAATAGAAAAAAAATTTATTGAGAAAAAAAGTAGTGCAAAATGATTTTTAAAGCAACACAAAATTACACAAAACCCACAATAATTTTTTTGTGGACTGGTATAAGAAGGGTATTAACAAACATTACTTATTGACTGGTATAAGGAGGACATTAGGTAAGTTTTTTTTAGTTAGAATGATGACCATTAAGGGAGGGTACTAAAATAATAATAATGTAATGCTTCTAATTGTCATATAAATAGCGAGTTTAGTTTTATTAGTTAGTTTATTAGGTAATTTCTATTTTCTCAATTAGATAACATAGAATCTTTCTTGTTAGTCATTTAGAAAAATTCCATTTTGCTCTTTGTTATTTATCTATTTAAGGAGACCATGTCTCCATTTGCAATCACTCAAACATCAACTATCAAGTTTTATAACATGGTATCAAAAACCATTTCTTGCCTTAAAAATCATTTTATAAAAGGGTTTTACCATTTTTCCTCAAAAACAAATATTTGTATTAAGATTTGTGTCTCAAATTTTGTGTCTTGGGTTTTGATTGATTTTTCCTCAAAAAATGTGTTTGGTTTTTTTAATTTTATCTTCAAAAATCATTTGTAGGTTTTCTATTATTTTATCCTAGAAAATCACCAGCTCTCATTTAGAGGCTTTTCTAATTTTTTCCACAAAAATAATTATGCTAGGTGTTCTTGTTTTTAGGGTTTATACCATTTTTTTATGAAGAGAACATGTTTTGTAAACTTTAGTTTCAAGGTTTGGAAAATTTTCCATAAAAATTGCGGTTTCTTGTAGTTTGTTTTGGGTCACAGCTAGAGTTGTTGGGGCAAACATCTACAAATGTTTTTTTTATGTTTTTTTACAAAATCGTATCTAGAGGGTTTTCCATTTTTTCCAATAAACTATTATTTTAGGATTTTTTGTTTTAGTAGCTAATCTCATAGGGATAGATTTGATTACCCAACATCAGGTTGGACGGATTATGGTATTCTTGGTCATTTCCAAAAGTTCTGTAAATTCAAGGAGGGTCTCAACAGAAGTAGAGTATTCTGAAGAGAAGGGGGAAACTTTCTTTTCTTTTTTGTAGTTAGTACAATGACCATTAAGGGAGAGTATTAAAATAATAATGTAATGTTTATAATGGTCATCTTTAGTGAGTTTAGATTTATTAGTTAGTTTCTATTTTTATATTCAATTAACGATTGTTTCATTTAGAAACATTGTCTTGTACTTTTCTACTTAAGGAGACTTTGTCTAGATATTGTTTAGTACTAAAATATCAAACTATCAAGTTTTATAACATATTAGAATAATAATGTAATGTTTCTAATGGCCATCTTTAGTGAGTTATTTTGTATCAGCTAGTTTCTATTTTCATATTTAGTTGACAATTGTTTCATTTAGAAACATTGTCTTATACTTTTCTATTTTAGGAGACTTTGTCTCAATTATTTAATATCAAACTATGAAATTTTAGAACATGGTATTAGAGCTAGTAATGGGGTTTTTAAGGCTTTGGAAAATGTTTTAGAAGAAGAATTTGAACCTCTTCCCTAGAATTTATTCTAGAAAATTTTTAAATATTTTTCTATGAAAAAATAACTCTGCTAAGTCGACGGTTTTGAAAACTCATATTTTTTTCATGAAAATTATGTGAGGACTTTAGCCACACATTTTGAGTTTGTGGGTTTTGTTTGAAGATTGCACGACTGTGTGAAAATCCTGCACATCTTGACTACATGCTCATTAAAGACATCATTTTTGGCTCAGAAATTTAGTGTTCTTCACATAGTATCTGAAGATCAAATTATGTTCGAAGGTCATTTTGTGGTTTTCTTCTACTCGACAATGCTCATGAACTTCTTTTATGTTTCTCTCAACTCGCAACCTGCATCATTTTTTACAAAAAAAATTAGTGATGCTAAAGTTTATTTTGGACAAAGTTGTTTGTTACAACCCATGTTTTGGTGATTTTGACCTATTTTGTAGGAGTTTAGTGACAAATTCTTAGATTTTAAGGCTCTTATTTGATGGAGATTGGTTTTTTCGAACCAAGGTTTTTAATGTATGCAAAGGTTCATTTCCTTTCAAGTGGAAGATTTGTTTTTTAAAATTTCTGGGAGGGTTTTCCATGATTTTGTCCTAAAACTCATATAATTTTCCACTATGCACAACATACATCATTTTTTCAATCATTGATCTATACAAGGTTTGATTTACCATGATTTCTGGGAGGGCTTTCTACTATGCACAACATACATCAATTTTCCAATCATTGATCTATACAAGGTTTGATTTACCTCGGTTGACTTGTCATCCTTTGTCAGCTTGCATATGGTGACCATAGGTGTACTGACTAGTTTTAAATCTTCCATACCCAATGTCTTCAATACTTCTTTGATGTACTTTGATTGTTTGATGTATATGTCTTCCTTCTATTGTAGTATTTGCAATCCAAGAAAAAATTTGATCTCACCAAACATCGACATTTCAAATTCTTTCCTCATTTCATCAGCAAAAGATTTGCATAAGTTATCATGTCCTCCAAATATGATATCATCAACAAATATTTCAGCAATAAGAATCTTGTCATTAGTTTCACTTTTTAAATACAAATTATTGTTGTCACTTGTTCTAACAAATCCAATACTTATGAGATAGGAATGTAGTCTTTCATACCATGCTCTCGGTGCTTGCTTCAGTCCATATAATGCTTTGTGCAACTTACATACCATATTCCTCTTATTATGATCAACAAAACCTTCAGGTTGTTCAATGTATACCTCTTCCTCAAGTATCCCATTCATAAATGTAGATTTAACATCCATCTGATAAACTTTAAATCATTTGCAAGAAACATATGCAAGCAATATCCTTACCCTCCTTCAAGTCTAGCAATGAGTGCAAAATTTTCTCCATAGTCAATTCCTTCTTCTTGTGCATAACCTTTGCATACTAGTCTTGCTTTGTTTCTTGTTACATATCCATTATCATTCAATTTGTTTTTGAATATCCATTTGGTTCCAATCACATTTTTATCTTTTGGTCTTGGTACTTGTGTCCATGTCTTATTTTTCTATATTTTCTCAATTTCTTCATTCATTGCCTTAATTTATTCATCATTTTCCAATGCATCCCTATCAATTTAAGGCTTAGATTTATAAACTAAACATGTGTTGTTCCTTAACTTACTTTGTGTCATCATTCCAACTCTTTTATCTCCAATTATCTGATCTTGTGGATGGTGTCTTCTCACATATCTTGCAAGTATAGGTTCAGATCTTTGTTCTTCAATGTGTTATCCACTCGGTGCATGATCATTATCTTCATCAGTAAATATTTATTGATTCTTGATCTATAAAGACTTTTTCTCGGTAGCATTATTTTGTTGCTTAGTAACGCCAAACTGTTGCTCAAGTAGAGTTTCAAGTTCTTCAATGTAAACAAATCTACCATAGTCTTATGGTTCCTTTTTTCTTTCTTCATCATTCTTTTCTGCAAACTCATTAACTCTCACATTTTCACTTTCAATGATCTTGTTAGTAGCCTTGTTCAAATATTTATAAGCCTTGCTTTTAGAAGAATATCTTAGAAATATTCCTTCATCACCTTTTGAATCAAATTTCCCATTTCTATCATCTTTTAGAATGTAAGATCTACTTCCAAATATTTTAAAATAACTCACAATAGGTGTGTAACCATATCATAATTCATAAGGTATTTTGTTTGATTCTTTCTTCAGTTGAACTCAGTTCAGTGTGTAAACAATAGTACTAACAACTTATCTCTAGTACATTTGTACATCTTTTTCAATCATCAGTATTCTAGCACAATTAACAATTGATATGTTTTTCCTTTCAGCAATCCCATTATGTTGGGGTGTCCTCGGTGCAGATACCTATCTCTTAATTCCATGCTCATTACAAAAATTAGTGAACTAATCAGAAATAAATTCACCACCTCTATCTAACCTTAAGCATTTCAGTTCCTTACCACTTTCTTTTTCCACTTTTGCTTTATACCATTTAAACATTTTGAAAGCTTCTAATTTTTCTTTTAAGAACATGACAGTCATCATCCTAGAGAAGTCATCAACAAACAAGATAAAATATATGTCTCCATAATAAATTTGAGTTCTCGTAGGACCACACAAGTCAATATGAACTAACTCCAAAATAGCATTAGATGAGTAATGTTTTCTCTTGAAACTAGACTTTGACATCTTACCCATTTGACATTGTTTGCACATCACATGGTCAAGTTTAGATATGCTCAGTAAACCTCTAACTTTTCTTTTCTTACTGATCTTAACCATGTTTTCAAAGCTCACATGACATAACCTCTTGTTCCATAACCATACATCTTCATTTTTAGCCAATAAACAAGAAGTTTCAACATTGTCAAGATATAATAAGTTACCTTTTTATTGTTAACCAATACCGACCAACTTTCTAGTCTCATCATAGATTTTAAACTTTCTATTCTCAAATGCAACTCGGTGACCTGTATTTTTCAGTTGTGCTACACTCAAAAGATTATAATTAAGTCCTTGAACACCCAATATGCATTCTAACATATTATCTTATTATTCAACAATGTAGATCATTTTCCTTTTACTTGAAAAGGTGTATCATTTCCCATTTTCATAGATCCACCATTATAATGTTCAAGGTATTCAGAGTTTTCTTCATCACCAATCATATGATGTGTGCAACCACTATCAATAATCCAAGTATCATTCTTACTAACTTTAGAAATAAGTGTTGTTTCAACATACCTTTCTTCTTCTTCATATTCTTCTTTCAATGCCACAAAGACCACTTCTATATCTTCATTAGTCTTGGTCTCAGTGTCATCATCTTCATCTTCAACTGGGTAACATGCCTTCTTGTCTTTATCTCTATAGTCTTGATTATCTTTGTTGCCATATTTTTGGTTACCTCTGTGATCTCGGTAAATTGTTTTGCCATTCTTCCTTTCATTTTATCTTTCATTTGTTTTCTCATCTTCTTTTCTGTCAGGACATCTTGCAGCAATACGACCAATCTCTTTGCATTTAAAACATACTAAAGGTAGTTTACCTCTATATCTTCATTTTCCTTTTTGTAGTCTTCTAGCCATTAATGCTTCAAGTTCATCAAGTTCATCTTCTTCACTTTCATTTCTTATCTTATGTCTGCTACTTATTTTTCCTATTTTAATAGATGACATAAATGTAGATTCTACCATAGGTACAATACTATTGTCATAATTTTTAAGCTCAAATGCAATCAATCTACCGATCAGACTATCAAGTGAGATATTACTACCAGGAGATGCTCTCATTTCATGAATTGCAGAGAATCTAATAACATAGGAAAGTAGCAATTTTATGATGATTTTACTTACCACAATGTCTTCATCAATAGTTCCACCTTCTCCTCAGATAGCATTCACAATCTCCTTGATTCAGTTGTTGTATTGAGTGATGTTGTAACCTTCTTTCATCTTCATGTCATAAAAATTATATCTTAGTCTTTCAGCTATATCCCTTAGCACATTCATATCTCCTCCATGAACTAGTGTAAGATTGTCCAACATCTTCTTTGCAGTTGTACATGTCTTAATATCTTCAAATTCAGCATCTGATAAAGAAGAAGAAATCTCAATCATCATAGCATTGTGTTCTTGTCTTTCTTTCATCTGTGTGATAGTCAAAGGAACATTAGGAGTGATAAACTCATTTTCCAAGTAGTATGTTACAGAATCCCCAATCCCTGATAGATATAACTTCATCATGCTTTTCCATGTTGAGAAGTTGTCTTTGTTCATCTTTGGCACATCTCTCTTATACATCTTGTGATCTTTTACTTAAGTCATTCCTTCAAAATTTTCCTTCAAGTACTCTCACTCTGATACCAATTGTTAGATAACTGAGAGGAAGGGTGAATCAGTTAAGTCCAGTTATTCTATAGTCCCAAACACTCCCTGATGTATAAAACAATTCTTTCAAATCAATTAAACAACTCAGTAAAACTTTAATTGTGCCTTTCTGTTCATTAACCAAATACCAGTAAATTAATTAGTGTATATCGATCAAACCAATAATTGTAATGTGTAAAGTAAAATAGAAAATCATCACATTCATATACATATAACACTTGATTTTTAACATGGAAGCCCTATTAGGGGAAAAACCACCTGGGACCAGTACCCAAAAATAATTTCACTCTTCTGAAGTGAGCTCGGTTAAGAGCCAACCCTATTAAAGGTTACAATAAGACACTGCAAGGTGTGACCTAGTTAGATGATTTATCACGAACAGTTCTCCATTACCAAACATTCTCTATGGGGTCAACATGAAAACAATCAACATTCATTGAATGTTATAATGAAATATAAAGATTGTTAAGTCCCACTTGGTGAAGAGATTTATCTGTAGCAATGGTTAGACTACAACAATAAATGATCTGATTCAAATACAACTTTCTTTTGCAGATTTTCAGATCTATGCTAAGCTCAAAATACCTCTGGCCAATATACTCAATTTAATTCCTTGTATCCTCCAACTTTGTTCTGTTAGGTTAATTCCTTTTTCTGATGCTCGGTGTCATCTGTAGATTTTCTCAATTTTGTCTTCAACCTATCTAACCAGCTTTTCATAAATGCAATCTTCTCACATGCATTCCAAAATTAATTATGAATCTCTTGTCTCCTTTTATAGACATTATAAACCATTTTATTTTGAGCCATAGATTTTTCCTCTTAATCTTCACCGTTGATTTTGTCACTTTAACCTTCCTCAGAACTTGTGTCTGTAACACGTTTCATTCTTAATCATTCAATCATCCTTAAATTTTATCAGTCATTTGATCATCATAACAAACTTTATCTTTAACCTCAGAATCATCCATATTCATCTAGCTCATCTTCTTTAATTGGCAATCATATGTTCCATTTATTTCTTTCACTCGGTCAATACCGTGATGTATTGGTGACTTCCAATTCAACTAACACTATACTCAGTATACACTACACTTGCTCGGTGTACACTATTTCAACTCGGTGTATACTAAGTTCTTCATTTACCATCCACATAAACTTGTTCATTCTTGATCTTCAATTCATAACAAAATTATGTAATACAATCAAATCACTAACATAATGTCATAAACTCATCAATAAGTTACCCAATGAATACCATATTTATATCTTTCACATATATCTCATCTTCATGTAGATATCTCATTCTTTCAACATTATTTCCTTCTTCAGATATTTGTAACTATCATGATAAGTATAGTCAAAACTAGTTGACATCAATGACTATATAATAACTGATTTAATGTGTCACATATACCTTAGTATCTCGGTGATCATCAGTCTCTCTCTTTGAAGTATCCAATTAGTTGAAGTCTATCAATCTCTCCCTTTGACATTGATGGTGACACAATATGAAATATGCCATAGAACACAAAACATCTGTCTACAACTCTATATATAAATGTTGTGACGTAGTAAGTTCTCCCTAGCTTATGCATTTAATATGTTTAATCAATACACAACATCAATGTCTTATGTCTCTCCCTACATGTAATTGTAGACACTCAAAAATGGACAAGTGCTTTAAAATCAATAAAATAGCTCAAAATCACCAAAATACACTAAATATCATCAAAAAGGTTAAATCAATTTAAATGGACATTATTAAATCAAATTGGACAAAATCAATTAAATCATAAGAAAAAATCAAATAATGATGTTAAATAATTAAATCAAAGCTTAAAGGGGTGAAAAGCACTACATAATTGATTTTAATCAATTAATTGTATAGTTGGGTAAGTGCACAAAGATGGGGGACCAAAAAGATGCCACTTTTCCTTTTGGCCCCCCATTGCGCATAGTGTGCACACCCTATGGCTTGAGAAATTCAAATCCTTTACAAAGCGTGCACACCCTATAGGGCGTGCACGCTATGTAAATCTATGATTTTCATAGCACGCTCAGGCTCTGAAAATCATAAATTTACATAGGGCATGCGCCCTATGTAAGATATGATTTATATAGTGTGAGAGAGAGAGGGGGGGGTAATTTATACAAAGAGAGGGGGGGGTAATTTATACAAATATAACATTTAAGTATAAGTTTGATAATTTCTTATACTTTAAGTTATATTTGTATAAATTATAAAATATAATGCTTTCAGGATGTTTGGGATAGGTTCCAGCTTCATAGGAGTTAACATGTAGATTCTAGATTTGAAAAATTTTAGACTTAGCCAAATTTTAGGATTCAACAAGCCTTCAGCAGGGTTACCTCCCAAAATCCATCATGGATTTCTAAGGCCAAACTGAAGCTAGCAAAAGGATTCCCAAAGGGTTTTAAGTCATTTTATCACAAATCACTCGGTTTTGACCCCATCTCTACGACAAACTTAGCTTAGCTCTCACCCAAATCTCTCTCTCTCTCTCTCTCACACACACACACACACACACACACACAAAAAAAAAAAAAAAAACATCACCCTCTCCTCTCTCTCTCATCACCCTCTCTCTCCCCCTTATCTACTCTCTCTCTCTCTCTCACACACACACAAAAACATCACCCTCTCCTCTCTCTCTCATCACCCTCTCTCTCCCCCTTATCTACTCTCTCTCTCTCTCACACACACACAAAAACATCACCCTCTCCTCTCTCTCTCTCATCACCCTCTCTCTCTCTCTCTCTCACACGCACACACACACATCACCCTCTCTCTCTCTCCACCTTATCTACTCTCTCTCTTTCATTACCCCCTCTCTCTCTCTCCCTTCTCTCTCCAGAGTGAGAGAGAAGGGAGAGAGAGAGATAAGGGAGAGAGATAGAGAGAGATAGAGAGATAGAGAGAGAGGGAGAGAGAGGGAGAGAGAGAGAGAGAGAGAGGGTGATAGAGAGAGAGAGAGGGTGTGTGTGTGTGTGAGAGAGAGAGAGAGAGATTAATTACCCTCTCTCTCTCCCCCTTATCTACTCTCTCTCTTTAAAGAGAGAGTAGATAAGGGGGAGAGAGAGAGGGTAATTACTCTCTCTCTCTCTTTGGAGAGAGAGAGAGAGAGGGTGTTAGATTACTCTCTCTCTCTCTCTCTCTCTCTGTGATGCAAAGCATCATGAAAATAATTTACATCATCTAGGATCTTGATGATCCAATCTTCATTTAATCATTCAAATAATTTGAAAAGAGATAAATACTATCTTCTTTCACAAGATCAATCAACAAAAAAATACTTCTTTGCTTCCTTTAACAAACAACTTCGATTCTATCCCAAGTTTTATAGTTTTTAAAGATTGAGTTATTTGACCCACTAAAACTCAAAATCAAAATTTCTAAAAAGAAAAAAGTTTGTAGATAACTACAATATCTATCACCTCAAAAAATCTTAAGGTCTAAGGACTTGATTTTTGTTAGGAATAAGGTGTCTCAACCTTGGATAATTCCTATTCTTATTACTTGTTTTGTAAATGTATTTTTTGCAAATAATGTAATTAAGTGTGAGTGTACATGTCTAGTTGGCATGTTGATGTGTCACTCCACTTGATGTGTCAGCATCTTGTGCGTAAGGAGATCATGACTGAAATGGTCATGATGGATTCTTACGATGCGTAAGAACTATTTAAGGAATGTGCTATGATAGGTGTAAGAGCATCTTATGACTTGGGCCTATTTGGGCACCCAAGAAGAAGTGGTTGGTGTGTGTAAGAGAATATGCCAAAAATAGGTTGGTATGACAGATTCTCTTACACTTCTCTTGTGATTGTTATTTTTGGCGGATTCTATGACAAGCTATCATAGTCTATTCTAGGGATGGACGCCTATTCTTGGGATTGCATGTAACAACTGTGTACATGTGGCTTTGTGCATGGGTCTTGGTGGTTGTGCCTATTTTTGGGTCCAGAGGAGTCTATATATATGATGTTGCTCCTATGGGAGAGATATAAAAAAAATTTAAGTCTTGTTGGCTTTGTCTCTCATTTCTTGAAAGAACTTGCATTGCAAGTGTATTGTAATCTTTGTGTTGAAGATAATACATTGTGCAGGTTTTGGAGTGCTGGGGTTTTTTACTGAAAGGTTTTCTCCAGGGTATATCATTGTGTCATTCTCTATTTTTTTGTATGCATGGTATGTGGTTGCAATATCTTTGTTAAAGTTGTTAATGAATCTAAAATTGTAAGGATTTATAAGAATTTGCACAATACTTTCCTATAGAGATTAGCGTAGGAAGCTATTTTCGCACCTGAGTTTCCTTACAAGTGGTATCAGAGTTTGATCAACTTTTGATCCTAGTTATTGGGTAGGGTTTTTTGAGTTGATCTCAAGTTTGAGTGGGAGTTTTTTGCAGAGCATTCTAAATCTTATTTGCAGACTGAGATGGCAAGTTCATCATATGGAAGAATGGAGGTGGAGAAATTTAATGGCACTAATTTCAAGTTGTGGAAACTCAAGATGGAAGACATGTTGGAAGATCATGACCTATGGGAAGAGACTTCAAGTGCTACAAGACTAGAAACTATAGCTCAAGCAGATTGGGATATCAAAGACTGTAAAGCTAAGGGTCTCATAAGACTCTATTTAACCGATGCAGTTCTTCTGAATGTTCTAGATGAGAAAACCGCAAATAGTTTGTGGGAAAGACTTGCAGCCGTGTATCAAGCCAAATCTCTGGTGAACAAGTTGTTCCTAAGGAAGAAGTTGTACTCTACGAATGGAGGAAGGTGGATCCTTAACAGATCATTTAAATGCATTTAATCTGTTGGCTGCATAATTGATGTCAGCTGGTGTCAAGTTAGAGGAGGAGGATCGTTGCTACACACTTTTGTGTTCTTTACCAGATTCATGGGACCATCTTGTGATGGCTCTCGGAAGCACTTTAGTCACCTTCAAAATGGATGATGTGGTGTCTTCGCTGCTATCAGAGGAGATGCGGAGAAAGGCTTCTGTTTCAGAAAAAGAAGCCCTTGTTGTTTGTGGGAGATCCACTGAAAGAGGGAAGAAAAATGACAATAAGTCTGACAATAAGGGTAGATCCAAATCCCGTGGGAAGTCAAAGACTTCCAATAAGTCCAAGGAAAAATGTTGGAACTGTGATAAATTTGGGCACTTCCGTAGAGTCTGCAAAGAGCCGAAGAAGAAGAAGAAAGGTTCAGATTCAGCTTCAGAAAGATCTCAAGAAGATGGTGATGCATTCATCGCAGCTTTGGTAGCCCATGCATCTAATGATGTGTGGTTGGTTGACTTGGGTGCATCTTTTCACATGAGCTCTCATCGAAACTAGTTCTCAAAATATGAAGAGTTCGATGGTGGAAAGGTGTACTTGGGGGATGATTCTCACCTAAAGATAGTTGGACGCGGAAGGGTCACTATCAAATTTCTTGATGGATGAGTAAAGGGAATCAACAGAGTTATGCACATTTTGGGTTTGGCATGAAACCTATTATCTATAAGTATGCTGAATGATGTAGGTGTGCAAGTTGTTTTTTCAAAAGTAGGATGCAAGATGATGAGAGGATTGATAGTGCTTGCAAGGGGTACTAGGAGAGGTACCTTATTTCATC
The DNA here is from genome assembly GCA_027943335.1 of Chamaecyparis obtusa. Lineage (NCBI taxonomy): Eukaryota > Viridiplantae > Streptophyta > Pinopsida > Cupressales > Cupressaceae > Chamaecyparis > Chamaecyparis obtusa. The sequence continues at coordinate 1,364,534 of BSBK01005981.1, read as the reverse complement.
TAGATGTATGTATTCCTCTATGTAATAGTTCTTCATCCTCACCATCTGAACAAGTAGTGAAGAATTTTGTGGCTATTGGTTCTGATGGTAGTGAAAATACTTTGGAAGGTAAGCTTCCTGTAGAAAAGACAATATTGTGGCATATGAGATTTGGCCACATTGGTGAAAAGGGTCTTAGAACCCTAAAAAATAAAAATCTCATTCAGGGGTTAAATGATTGCAATCTTAAGTTTGACTTTTGCGAACACTGTGTCTATGGTAAACAAAATCATGTTCAGTTTTACTCTAGTTCTCACAAATCTTCTGATGTTTTGGATCTTATTCATTCTGATGTATTTGGTCCTGTAAAAGTTCCTTCAATCTCCAAGTCTGTATTTTTTATATCTTTCATAGATGATTACAGTAGAAGGACGTGGATTTATTTCCTTAAAAGTAAGACACAAGTCTTTAGTCAGTTCAAGGAATTTAAAAATCTTGTAGAGAATCAAACTAGTAAGAAGATTAAGTGTGTGAGAACTGACAATGGTGGTGAGTTTTGCTCAACAGAGTTTGAACAGTTCTGTAAAGAACAAGGTATCAAGAGGCATAAGACAACTCCTTATACCCCACAGCAGAATAGAGTTGCAAAGAGAATGAATAGGACACTGATGGAGAAGGCTAGGAGTATGCTTAGTGGAGCTAGTTTAGAATAAAAGTTTTGGGCCGAAGCTGTGGCCACTGCTTGTTATCTGGTTAACAGATCTCCTACATTAGCCCTTGTTGGTAAGACACCCATGGAGGCACCCATGGAGGTGTGGTCTGGTAAGAAGCCTTCAATTAGACATCTTCATGTTTTTGGTTGTGAAGCTTATGCACATGTTCCAAAGGAGAAAAGATCTAAGTTGGAAAACAAAGCCATTAAATGTATTTTCATCAGATATAGTGCTGGTGTGAAAGGATACAAGCTTTGGGATCCTGTGACTAGTAAGGTGTTGTATAGTAGAAATGTTATTTTTAGAGAGCTAACATCTTCTCCTATTGTGCTACAATCAGATGAAAAAGAAAAGGAAAAAGATGTTGTTTAGTTGCCTCCTACCCCTAAGAAGACTGAATAGAGAGACCATGTTGGGTCTAATGATGAGGAGAGCTCTAGCAGCTCTGATAGTTCAAAAGAAGAGGAAGAACAACCTCAACCTCAGCCCTTGAGGAGATCCATGAGAGAAAGAAAGCAACCAGAAAGGTTTGGTTATTCTATGTTAGATTCTAGTTGTGCCTTTGCTTTGATTACTAACACTGATGAGCCTAGATCTGTGAAAGAGGCTTTGGGCATGGAAGATGTAGGTTCCTAGATTGAGGCTATGGATGATGAGATGGCTTCATTGGAGAAAAAAAAAACTTGGGATATTGTACCTTTGCCTAAAGGGAGAAAATCTGTTGGCTGTAAATGGGTGTTCAAGAAGAAATTCTGTGCAGATGGTAGTGTTGAAAGGTATAAAGCTAGACTGGTTGCAAAGGGGTATTCACAGGTAGAGGGAATAGATTATGGTGAAATATTCTCTCCTGTTGCAAAGTTGACATCCATTAGATTTCTGTTATCTCTTGCTGCATCATATGATTTAGAGATAGAACAGATGGATGTGAAGACAACTTTCCCTCATGGTGATTTGGAGGAAGAGATTTATATGTCACAGCCTGAGCACTACATTGTTAAAAGTAAAGAATCCTTAGTTTGCAGATTAAAGAAATCTCTATATGGTTTGAAGCAATCTCCTAGGATGTGGTACCGTAAGTTTGATGCCTTTGTGTTGTCAATTGGATTTGTAAGATCAAAATCAGATCATTGTATTTATTTCAGAGTTGAAAATGATCGCCTTCTTATTATTGCATTATATGTTGATGATATGTTGCTGTTTGGGAAGGGTAAGCGTATGATTTCTGATTTTAAATCTCAGTTGTCAGCATAGTTTGAGATGAAAGATCTTGGGGCAGCTAGGTACATCTTGGGTATGGAAATCAATGGAGACAGGTCTAACAGAAAACTTTGGTTGAGTCAGAGTAAGTATGTGAAGTCTGTGTTGGATAGGTTCAGCATGGCAGAGTGTAGACCACTATGTGTTCCTATTTCTACGGGAACAAAGTTATCTGTAGATGATTGTCCAAAATCTCCTAGTGAGGTGGAGGCCATGAGTAGAGTACCTTATGCTAGTGCAGTTGGCAGTCTTATGTATGCCATGGTCTGTACTAGACCAGACATTGCCCAAGCAGTGGGAGTCCTGAGTCAATTTATGGCTAATCCTGGATGGGTACATTGGGATGCAGTTAAGCGAGTATTCAGATATTTTAGGGGTACATCAGATTACTCCATATGTTATCATGGTAACTCTTCTGGATCTCTGCATTCAGTTTGTATTCATGGGTTTGTGGATTCAGATTGGGTAGGTGATATTGACAGCAGGAGATCCACCAGTGCTTATGTGTTCACTATGTTTGGTGGTGCCATTAGTTGGATGAGTAAGCGACAACCTGTGGTTGCTTTGTCCACTACAGAAGCTGAGTTCATGGCTGCTACTCATGCTTGTAAAGAAGCCATTTGGCTTAGAAGATTGTGTTCTGATGTTGGTGTTGATGCAGAATAGATTACTATTTGGTGTGATAGTCAGAGCGCTATTTGCCTTGCAAAGAATCCAACTTTCCATGCCAGAACGAAGCACATTGATGTGCAGTTTCACTTTGTGAGAGATATGGTGGAAGATGGAAAGGTAAATTTGGAGAAGGTAGATACTATGAAGAATGTTGCAGATGCATTGATGAAACCAGTGGGCACTGAGAAGTTTAGATGGTGTTCGAAGTCTATGGGCTTTTGGCCTATAGCGGTTAAAATTCCTATTATGTTCCTGTTGCTCTTACAAGGTGTTCGACAAGTGGGAGAATGTTAGGAATAAGGTGTCTCAACCTTGGATAATTCCTATTCTTATTATTTGTTTTGTAAATGTATTTTTTGCAAATAATGTAATTAAGTGTGAGTGTACATGTCTAGTTGGCATGTTGATGTGTCACTCCACTTGATGTGTCAGCATCTTGTGTGTAAGGAGATCATGACTGAAACGGTCATGACAGATTCCTATGATGCGTAAGAACTATTTAAGGAATGTACTATGACAGGTGTAAGAGCATCTTATGACTTGGGCCTATTTGGGCACCCAAGAAGAAGTGGTTGGTGTGTGTAAGAGAATATGCCAAAAATAGGTTGGTATGACAGATTCTCTTACACTTCTCTTGTGACCATTATTTTTGGTGTATTCTATGACAAGCTGTCATAGTCTATCCTAGGGATGGATGCCTATTCTTGGGATTTCATGTAACAACTGTGTACATGTGGCTTTGTGCATGGGTTTTGGTGGTTGTGCCTATTTTTGGGTCCAAAGGAGTCTATATATATGATGTTGCTCCTATGGGAGAGATATAACAAAAATTTAAGTCTTGTTGGCTTTGTCTCTCATTTCCTGAAAGAACTTGCATTGCAAGTGTATTGTAATCTTTGTGTTGAAGATAATACATTGTGTAGGTTTTGGAGTGCTGGGGTTTTTTACCGAAAGGTTTTCCCCAGGGTATATCATTGTGTCATTCTCTATTTTTCTATATGCATGGTATGTGGTTGCAATATCTTTGTTAAAGTTGTTAACGAATCTAAAATTGTAAGGATTTATAAGAATTTGCACAATACTTTCCTATAGAGATTAGCATAGGAAGATGTTTCCACACCTGATTTTCCTTACAATTTTATTCCTCAAACAATTATTGTTTTAGACTACAAATTCTGATCCATATCACTGTCATAATTCAGAATTAAAATACCAAACCCTGCCTAGGGCATCTCATATCTTTCTCAAAACAACTCCAAATGAAACCAAACCAACTCCATCTAAAGAATTTATGAATCTAGTTTCAGAATATTTAATCTATGTATTTTTACCATTTATAAATCATTTTACAAGAACAAATCACTACCTGCAACTCCAATAGAGATCTTTAAAAACCAGTTTCCACTCAAATATTAATAACTTTCACAAATCTGCATAAAAATGACTCAAACCAAAAGGGAATGAAATTTAATTCATATATCTTTCCTTAATATTCATAGAGGTTCTGATTCTCAAAAATGTGTCCATGCCAATCGTTACAATCTGATTGTGGTCAAGCAGTCCCAAATCTGCAGATAACAACTTCCACCAAAACTTCCATAACTTATTCAAAAAAAAAAAATTACTCCAAACCAAAAGCATGAGAAAGAGGATTCATCATTCTATCTAACCATTACTATATTATAGGGTTTCTAGGCCGTACATGGCTGTACAAGGCCTGGAACCAACACTAAAACTGAAAAACCAATCAAAACAACAACAATAGAATGCACCAAAAATGTATCAAAATATTTCCTCCTCTCCAATCTTATTTGGTTTGACCATACAATGGTATTTATATCCATTTGAAAATTAGAAACCTTCCTAACTACCCCCAAGACCAACCATCTACCTTTTTACATCATTTTTGTAATGTTAGCAACTTTCTCAATGTTGCATTTTACAACTTTTTATGCAACTTTTACATTTTTGACAAAATGACTTCAAAACTTTGTCAAACCTCTCTATACATATCCAAAGGGAATATTTAAGACCTTTTATAATTATTTTACCCTTCCATGGGTCTTTTACACCAATTTGACCATGTAGACCTAAACATGACCTATTTGACAACTTGAGCAATATTGTGCACATGCTTACATTTCTTGTCAACACATTTACAAATGGATTCAAAATGAATCAATACATTATATAATTTCCTTTAAATGGCTCAAAAACCTTAGACATCTCATAGTGACCTTTAGGATTAGGTGCTCCTACACCACTCTCTCTCTCTCTCTCACTCTCTCACTTTGGAGAGAGAGAGAGAGATAAGGGAGAGAGAGAGAGAGAGAGGGAGGGAGGGAGAGATTAATGAAAGAGAGAGAGTAGATAAGGGGGAGAGAGAGAGAGAGAGAGAGAGAGAGAGAGAGAGAGAGAGAGAGAGAGAGAGAGAGTGTGTGTGTGTGTGTATGGGAGAGAGAGGGAGAGAGAGAGAGGGTAATGAAATAGAGAGAGTAGATAAGGGGGAGAGAGAGGGTGATGTGAGAGAGACAGAGAGACACAGAGAGAAAGAGAGAGAGACAGAGACAGAGACAGAGACAGAGACACACACACACATAGAGAGAGAGAGAGAGGGTAATGAAAGAGAGATTAGATAAGGGGGGGGGGAGAGAGAGAGAGAGAGAGAGAGAGAGAGAGAGAGAGGGTGATGTGTGTGTGTGTGTGTGTGAGAGAGAGAGAGAGAGAGAGAGAGGGTAATGAAAGAGAGATAGTAGATAAGGGGGAGATAGAGGGTGATGTGAGGAGAGAGAGAGAGAGAGAGAGAGAGAGAGAGAGAGAGAGAGAGAGGGGGGGTAATGAAAGAGAGATAGTAGATAAGGGGGAGATAGAGGGTGATGTGAGTGTGTGTGTGTGTGTGTGTGAGAGAGAGAGAGAGAGAGAGAGAGAGAGAGAGAGAGAGAGAGAGAGAGAGAGAGAGAGAGAGAGAGATTTGGGTGAGAGCTAAGCTAAGTCTGTCGTAGAGATGGGGTCAAAACCAAGTGATTTGTGTTAAAATGAGTTAAAACCCTTTGGGAATCCTTTCACCAGCTTTAGTTTGACCTTGGAAATCCATGATGGATTGTGGGAGGTAACCCTGCTAAAGGCTTGTTGAATCCTAAAATTTGGCTAAGTCTGGAATTTTTCAAATCTAGAATCTACATGTTAACTCCTATGAAGCTGGAACCTATCCCAAACATCCTGAAAGCATTATATTTTATAATTTATACAAATATAACTTAAATTATAAGAAATTAAAATTATCAAACTTATACTTAAATGTTATATTTGTATAAATTACCCCCCCTCTCTTTGTATAAATTACTCCCCCCTCTCTCTCTCTCACTATATAAATCATATCTTACATAGGGCGCACACCCTATAGGGCATACACCCTATGTAAATTCATAGTGCGCAGGCCCTAGAGGGTGTGCATGCTTTAGGGCATGTGTGCTTTGTAAAGGATTTGAATTTACCAATCCTAAGGCTTAGATTTTCCTTGGAGATCCAACCCAAAGGCTTGGACAATTGAAATAGGCTTGAGACGTATTTTCCAACAGACATACAAAAAAATGACATCTTTTTTTGTGTGCTCCTTGTTAGGTTTACTCATGGCTCAAGAACGTAAAAATCAAATGACGTGATATTGTAGATCTCTCTATTAGCTATCTAAGCATATAATTTATTTTGAATTCTGATTATGTTAAGTTTTTCAACTCTAATTTCTTTTGTGTGTATGTCCATTTTTTGTAAAAAACCAACATGCAGTATTTTGGGCATAGATTTTGGCTCGTTCATCAAATTTTGCAATAAGTTACATTTTTAGAAACTAGACTCCATTCTACACACTTTAAAAAAAAGAAAATTTAATTTTTGATTAGTTTTAAATGATTTCTAGGGGGAGCACACAGAAATTTCATGTTTTCAGGATGTGTGCACTTCATAAATTCATCAAAAATTATACGTTCATCAAAAAATTACCAAAAAAATCTGGGATAAACTACATGGTGTTAGCTAACTTCTCACTAGAGCAATTAAAAAAATTCAAAGAAAAAGTTAACATTTTAGGGGGAGCACACCAGATGCTATGTTATATTTTTGGACCAAAAACAAGACCACTTTTTGTGCTCCCCCTTTTTGAGGGCCTTAATCTACACCATTTTCAAAATAAGTTAGTAGTTTAGGAACTAGATTCAGAGTATTACAACTCTTGTTTTCATCACATCTTAAAATTTTAAGTCTAACTATCTTCAATTTCTTGTTGAAGTTTAGAGTTTGCTGATTTCAAGAAAAAAGTGGCATCTTATACCCCCTTTTTGGTCCCCCATCTTTGTGCACTTATAACCCAGTTGTTTAAATCAAAAATCAAAATGAACCTATTCACTTACATGGCTAAATTTAATTAATTAATTGAATTTAATTAATCCTAATATCTTTCAACAAAGTTGAGCAACCAATTAAAATTGAGGACAAAAAGACACAAATCACTCAAAAAGAATGAATCTCAATCACTCATTTTAAAGTTTCAATCTCATCCACTTAATTTTGTCCTTTTGTCCAAAGCTTTGAGACAAACCTTTAAATTGTCCCCCCATTTATGAATATTGCAAAGTATTTGACTCAACCAAAGGTAAATCATGGTTAATTCACTCTACCCCCTACCCTTGGGAATTTACTATAAGTATGAGGCATTTTGAGAGCAATAATCATCTTAGAAATTCATTTGAAAAGCATCCTTATTATAGTCATTTTCATAGAAATCAAGGATCATTTGAGAGCATTTAAATTATCTTTGTATCAATTAAAGAGTTAGTGAGCTAGAATAAGCATTTGTAGTATCATATTTCTCATTTTAGAAGTGTCACTAGTGGAGATTAAGCTGAGAGCTCTACTTACCACATCTAACTAGAGAGCCATGAGATGTCATGGATTCATATGCAATTCTTAGTTTAAATTTCCATTGTATTTACTAAGATTGTTAGATATTAATCCTAATTTCATGAAGATGCAAAGCATTCACACACAAATGGTGCCCACCGTGGGGCTCTAAGCCTCATTTCTAACATTTTTATCATTTTGTGTGTGTTGTATCTTCACTTTTACGTGAAATTTTTGCAGCAAACAAGTAAAATGACACCTATAAAGCATTAACTAATGCCTATACCTACTGTTGTGCCACTTCACAATAGTCATCTAACGCTTGATTGATAAATTGTTGCACCTGAGAGATAAAGTGTCACGCTCGGGACTGCAAAGCAATGCCTTCTACCAGAGAAGTGTCACATGTTAGCTGACTTCTACCGCCTGTCACAGCCTTTACAATGCAATTTGCACAAAAAGTCACGCCTAGTATCTTCTAACCAACGCTTAATTTTTGTGAACTGCCACTTTCAATAGCTTATCTTATGCATTTTACATTAATTGTCATGCCTAGTAAATAAATTGTCACACCTGAGTAACTTTAAATAATGCTTGAGCTATTGGAAAGTGATGCACGTTATTATTAAAGTTACGCCCGCTATTATTAAAGTTACGCCTGCTAATAGTTTATTTACACGTATTATCTAGACAATGACACCTGTTGTCTGTTGTTTTAATTTGCTATCAGATTGATAAATTTGATTATCTTACTCTCTGTTTGTATGTTTTTAATGTAAATGAGCAGGCACAAAAAGGTCCAAAAGCCAGAGAGTAGGTTTAATCAAGAAGAAAAGGCTTTGGTTAAGAGGATCAAGAGGGATAACTTTGAGCATATTAAAGCGGTTCTTGAGGAATCACAAGAGGAAGAAAACTAGGTATATCAAAATTATCTTAAGGTTGTAGATGCTTACAAGACAAAATTTGTATCTCTCAATTGGATTTTTACTCCTTAGTTCAAGTTTTTCCTTAAAAATTTGCAAATAAGGTGCTTAAGGTTTTATACATAATTCTTTGCCTCTTTAATTTCAATTTTGTTTGCTTCAGTGATTGGTTGTGTTGACTAACTTGCTGGTGGAAAAGCACATTTGGAAGGAGCTATTGCCAAGGTAAGGATAAAAATGATGAAATCACACAAAAATGCCCCTAACTTCGGTTAGCTACAAGGAAAAGGTAAGCCTCAACTAGTCAATATTTTCCCTTGAATTGTGGCATTGATGCATTTCAAGAATCTAGTAATTAAGAAGGATTAAGGAATTGAGCACATAAAATCAAAGCCCCTTGTTTGTGGAAGAGAGTAGAAATACTCAAATCCCTATAGTTAGTAGGTGAAATCAATTGAAAATTGCTAATTGTGTTTGGGAACTAAAGGGAAAGTTAGGGATATGCTCTTCACCTTTCGGTGAACCAAATTCCCAAAAGCTTGACCTTAACTCAATTTTCCTTGCTTTGAATGAACATACTAGAGAATTAGTGGGCTCACCTCTTGAGTTTTCCTTAACGAGGCCAGTGAGAGGGACAACCCAAAGTGGGATACACTCACTTTTGCTACAGGAACCCAACCCACTATAAAATGAAATGCATGCATCCTTAATGGGGTGTGTGACAAACAGATTTTAAATTTTTTGAACTTCCTCTAGTAGTCCTCACAGATTGCACCAAATTGTATTTTTATGCGTGTGGGAAGCCCCTTAACATACTTGGGGGATGAAAGTTTAAGATCTATTTGAATGGAATCTACATTAAATCCTTGATAAATAGCAAGCTACCTCATAGAGCCAAAATGTTAAAAGCCAAAATTGATTATAGATAGGCTGCTTGGAATTCTTTCTTGTGCTATACTTATGGAAAATGATCAAGAATATACACTCTAGTGTGTTTTAGGGATATAGTTAAAAATTGATGTGTGTGTTGCAATTATGTTCCATTTTCAAACGAGAAAATTCCATAAAACTGATCTTGCAATTTTTTAAAATCCAAAATTTACACCCTAGTCAGCAAAGTGCTGCCTGTGCATAGAGAAATAATGCCTATCAGCAGTAAAGTCACACTTGTGACTGTTCAAAAACCGTGTATCAACCTTAAAGTCATGCCTCAGATATATTAAGTGACACCTAAAAATACTAGAAAAATGCCTATCAATAGTAAAGTACTGCCTGCACACCTACAGTGTGCCACCTAACTCAATTCCAGTCCATGCGTACAATACTTTAAGTCACACCTACACTCAGATAAGTGACTCCTAGAAACACAAAAGGGAAAATAGTGAGTACTTACCAAGGGGTTAAAAAAATTTTGATCACATATCCAGATACCATTTTTCGTGTTCTTATTGTTCCAATGTCCAGCCTAGTCGTAAATCCTGGTTCTACACAATTTTTTGTAAATTTCACAAGGATTTGACCACGGGCAATATCGACTCTTATTCTCCAAGGGGTTTTTTCATGCCTGCTTTTACTAGATCCTACTACGTCAAGAAAACCTTGCAAGCAGATGGGACTTATTTGAGGCAAGAGCTTCCTTACCCAGGTGACACTTCTACCACCCCAAGAGTACCCCAAAAATTACCTGAACAAGAAGTGGAAGACAACATGATGTACTATGGTGGCTTGGGTAATAACAGCAATAGTGGCATTGACCCAAACAACCAAAGTGATGCAAATAATGGAGGTATTGACATGAATAATCAAGGTAATACCAATAGTGGAGGGATGGATCAAAACACTCAAGGGATTGATACCACTAACCAAAGAACTAATGCTAAACCAACTATCGATGATGCAACTGATGACAAGGTTGATGAAGCCATTCAGTGCCCCTATTTCATAAGACTCATGGAAAAAGAAATGGCAAGAGATAAAGAGAAGTATTTCATGGACCTAGCCCAGTCAGGTCTTACACTTCCCTGAGATTATGATGTGAATCAACTTAGACCACCAAAAGTTGAAGAGAGTACCATTGACATTATGAACAAGAAGTTTAAGATATTTCAAATGCAACTAGATACAATCAAGCAAAGCGGGGCTCCTAAACCCTTTTCTATCGAAGCATTGTATCCATTCACATTTGATAAAATCCTAGTAATGGCACCATTCCTGATCAATGTAATGTTTCCCAAGTATGACAAGTACAAAGGAACATTGGATCCACAAGATCACTTATGGGAGTTTTGTGGATTAAGCTTGGAGTTCATGCATGATACCACCTATTTAATGAGACTATTCCCAAGAAGCTTAGGAGGTATGGCCATGGAGTGGTTTTCTAAATTACCATCCAGCATAAAAACCTTTGAAGAACTAGCTTCAAAATTTGTGGCCCATTACTCATACAACATCAAGCATGAGGTCATAATGATAAAGTTATGTAATACTAAACAAAAGGATGGAGAAGCATTCCTCACTTTCTTACAAAGGTGGAGGACAATATTTTCTAGGTATCCTAGGAGTGTGCCCAAAAAGGAGAAAATGGATATATTCATTAATAGCTTGAGCAATGAGATGAACTACCGATTGAGAATGCAATGCCCCAAGACCTTCTAAGACCTCATAGAGAATGGAGTAATGATGGAAGAAGTGTTGGTTAAGAGTGGAGAGTTGAAATTGTATAAAGATAACAACAATAACTCCAATAATAACAACAATCAAAATAAGAATTGGTCCAATAGCTATAATCGGTATGGATTGAAGAATAACAATAAGGGAGTGGTCAATGATGGGGTTGTGGATTCTAGTAATTTGAAGGTGACTCCATTTTCTCTCACAAGAACACCTAATCAGGTGAATAATGTAAACTAGACCTCCAAGGCACCTTTCAACAATAATGATAATAGTGGCAACCAAGGAAATAATCAAAGGAGTAACATATCTGATAAATTCTTGGTACCAACTCCTCAAAGGAACTTCACACCTTTGGGTGAACCCCTCAAAAAAGCATTAAAGACCCTCATGGCTAACAACATCATTAATCTACCTAGCATTCAGCCTTATGAGCCACACAACAAGCTTAGCTAGTGGAGTGCAAATAGCCATTGTGAATACCATAGAATTTGAGGGCACACGCCAAATGATTGCTTGCAGTTAAAGAATGTGGTGCAAGAATTGATTGATAGTGGCATGATCACCATTGACAGACCTCAAAGAAATGAAGACCACACAGCTTTCAAGCAACCCTTCTATAAACATGAAAAAGGGGAATCGTCCAATGGCAAGAAACAAAGCAGCAATAACATTAATTTTGCACCACCCTATGATAATGTTGTGAATGCTATAGTGATCAAAGAACAACCCCAAAAAGAGACATCTAAAGTTATCACTAGGGGGTAGACTTCAAGGATTACCCTACAAGGGGTTGATCCTAAAACTATTAGCCCTCCGCAATCCAACATTGTGATCAAGCAATCTTCTACAGTAGTAAAACCGTATAGCTTGGTAGATCAGCTACAAAGGACTCCGGCACAAATCTCCATCTTAGAGCTATTAAAGCTATCTCCCAACCATAAGGAAATTTTAGAGAAAGCTCTAGTAGAGATGAATGTTCCTACTAACTTAGAAGAGGGGAAGTTTCAAAACATGGTAGGTCATCTTATTGCACCACATTGCCTTTCATTTTTAGACCAAGATGAAATGTCTATTACCCATCCCCAAAATCTACCATTACATATAGAGGTTTTGATTGAAAGACATAGGGTCAAAAGAGCTCTCATAGATGGGGGAGCTAGTCTTAACATTTTCATGTTGAGTCTTGTCAAATCCCTAGGATTATTTGAGTCCTGCATTGATCCTACGAAAAGAATCACCATAAAGGCCTATGATGAAGCTGAAAGAGCCTCTAAAGGCATGATCGTATTGCCCATTTAAGTGGGACCTATCAGACAAGACACAAATTTCCAAGTATTGGACATGAAACTAACTTATAATATTTTATTGGGGAGACCATGGATCCACGAGATGCAAGTGATTCCATCTATGTACCACCAATGCATCAAATTTCCATACATGGGTGAGAAGATCATGGTTGGAGGGGACTCAAATCCATTCCAATATTGCAATGCACTTAAACCCCTTCATGAGCTATTTATTCCCCATAACCAAGAAGGAATTATCCAAAGAGCCACCATTGAAGATATCAAAATGGATGATCCCATGTTAACATTAAGTACTACTTCAAACCCTCCTCAAGCTAGCTCAATGACATCAACTAAAGGAAAGGAAAAAGTAAGCTACAAGGGTCCAACTCCAAACAAAGATTCAGATCAAGCACCTAAATCAGAGATAGTACTTTACAAACCCACCAGAAAAGAAAAGGATAAAGCTAAAAAGGACAACTACAAAAAAATGAGTGAGATGATTGATACATTTGAAAAACAATGTAAAATCAATTCCAAAGGAGTAGGGGAATACTCTATTTCCTTATTCGACTTACCCACATCTCCAAGAACCTATGGGAAACCATCAAAAGAACACCTACCTCATAAGTATAACTCTTATTTTGTGAGAGAAAGTGACAAAGCAACATTCGACAAGGAGGAAGATGAAGTCCTTTAATGGATTTATCATGATGAAGATGATACCTCAAGTACTCCCATAGAAAGAATCCAACATATTAACATTCAAACTGATCAATATGGGAAAGGATTTGAGATAATGTAGAAAATGGGGTACAAGGGAAGAGGACCCTTAGGCCGAAGAAGTAGAGGTTTACTAGAGCCCATTGAACCTACTTGGAGGGAAAAAGAAGAAATATTAGGAGTAGGCTACCAATACAAAGGAGAAAGCTCCAGCCCAATGCATGATTCATATCCTCAAGTGAACACATTGGAATCTGATGTAGATAGTGATGACTCTCAGGATTATGAATGGGATACTTTATTTGATGAATCATGCCATGATAAAGAAGTAGTCACCATACATACTTATGCTAAGGTTCCAAAGCAACAAGTTCCAAGGCATGAAGAGCCCATCATACAAGAAATCAATATAGGACAAGCACCTATTAATCGACCATGGATAGAGGAATTTTGGGACCCCTTAGAGGAAGATGATTCAAATGTTAGGATAAATCCACAGGTTTTATTTCCCATGCTATTTCTCATAGAAGGAATTGAGGACTCAAGTGAAGAGGACTTTGATCCTTCTTCCATTGACCATCTCAAGGAAGCTCACGTTATAGATCTAAATGATACAATGTACAAACCCTCCAATGAAGTCATGTCCATAAACCCAATTGATGACACTTTTCCAAATGAAACCTTATCCTTGATAAACCCCAACCTTATTGATTGAGACCTAAACAAACCAATCCTAAATGACCAAGCAATGAACCAATACCTTAATGTGGTTGAGCCCTCTTTCACCAATGAATTCAAACCAAACATGATAGAAGCAGCGGGGGTCCAATCTCTTAATCCAAAGAAAAAAATGAAAAAAAATAAAAAAATGAAAAGTTCTAGTGATGAAAACCACTATGTGGCAGCACTAGAACCAAAAAAAGTAAAGATAAAGGATGTTTCCTATGGTGAAAACCCAACTGTGGCACCAAAGGAAGAGAGATTGGATACCCTACCTGAGCATGAGGAAGAAGGGTCACCTATTCTCATAGAGCTGACAGAAAAGGTCAACATTGGGACAAAATTGGGTCCAAAATTTATACACTTGGCTACATCACTTACACCTTTAGAAAGAAAGGATTTCATCAAGTTCTTCCAAGAACAACAAGTGAACTTTGCATGGTCCTATGCCGACATGCCCGGATTGGATCCTGATTTCATTATGCACCATTTGAATGTCAAACCAAGGGTTAAGATCTTCAAGCAAAAGTTGAGAAAAATGCACCCACATATAGCTCTCTTAGTCAAGGCGGAATTAGAAAAATTGTTGAAAGTGGGATTTATAAGAGCAATAGCCTATGTTGAATGGATATCTAATATTGTACCAATTACCAAGCATGACAAATCCATTCGTGTATGCACAGATTTTTGAGACTTGAATCTTGCATGTCCTAAGGATGACTTCCCACTTCTGAGCATTGATGCAATAGTTGACTTGATAGAGAGTCACTCCATGTACTCATTAATGAATGGTTTCACCGGATATAATCAGATAAAAATTGCACCTGAGGACCAAGAGAAGACAACCTTTACATGTCCTTGGGGTACCTTTTGTTGGAACATCATGCCCTTCAGCCTTAAAAATGTCAGAGCCACATATCAAAGGGCAATCACAACTATCTTCCATGATATGATGCACACATTTCTAGAAGATTATGTGGATGACATATTGGAAAAATCACACAAAAGAGAAGATCACCTACAAATTCTAAAAAAGATATTCACCTGGTTGGAACAATTTAAAGTAAGGCTTAATGCAAAAAAATGTGCCTTTGGTGTCCAAAACTGACAAATTTTTAGGCTATATAGTTTCAGCAAAAGGAATTGAAGTGGATCCAGAAAAAGTCCAAGCAATAATGGATATGGAGATTCCAAAGAACATAAGTCAAATGAGGTCCCTCCATGGAAAAATACAATCCATAAGAAGGTTCATTTCTCAATTGGCCGAAAAATGTCATTCATTCACAAGGTTGCTACACAAAGATACTATTTTCATGTGGGATGAATAATAAGACCAAGCCTTCACTTTATTGAAGACTTATCTAATAAATCGACCTATCCTAATGCCACCAATCAAGGAAAAACCATTGTTTATGTACATATCCGCTACTGAAAGGTCTCTAAGAGTGCTTTTGGCACAAGAAGATGAGCAGGGAAAAGAAAGAGCAATCTACTATTTGAGTAAGACATTGATCAAATACGAACTTAACTATACATTCATGGAAAGGGCTTGTTTAGTAGTTGTCTTTGCATCTCAAAAATTGAGACATTATATGTTGATGCACAAGGTGAAGCTAATTGCCAAAATTGATCCTCTAAAGTATTTTCTAAGCAAAATTGCCTTAACAGGTAGGATAGCAAAATGGGTCATGATATTAAGTGAGTTCGACATCGAGTATGTGGATAGGAAGGCAATAAAAGGACAAGTGATGGAAAATCACTTAGCTAAAAATCTATTGACTTCTACACAAACCATTCAAGTGGAATTTTTGGATTCCTTAATTGTAAACATAGAAGTAAAGACATGGAATTTGTACTTCGATAGCTCGTATACATAAGGAGGTTCTAGGGCTGGCATATTATTGATTACCCCTCAAGGGTACACCATTCCCAAGTGCTACAAGCTTTTGTTCCCATGCACAAATAACATAGCAGAATATGAGGCTTTAGTCATTGGCATCTAGATGGCTTTAGAATGGAACATCACTGAGCTACAAGTATATGGAGATTCTCAACTAATAATAAATCAAGTCAATGATGAATACAATACCAAAGATGAAAAATTAATGCCATAAAAGGCTATGATTGATGCTTGGAAAAAGTATTTTTCTTTGATAACATTTGAGAAAATTCCAAGAGAGAAGAACAAAGTAGTTGATGCAATGGCAACCTTGGCTTCCCTACTTCAAAAACCAGATCAAAATGCGAAGTACGAATTCTTGGTGGAAGAGTTAGCACAACTGACATTTGACCTTTCTGAAACCCAAATTGTTGCCCTACTTCATGGACATGACTCACCTTGGTATGGCCCTATATATACCTATCTCAAAGACCAAGTGCTACCTTTAGACCAATCTTGAGCCCAAAAATGAAATTTCATATGCTAATCAGCTCGTTACGTAATCCTTTCTGAAACATTGTATCACAAGGGTCTTGACGGGATGTTACTTAGATGTCTAGAGGAAGAGGAGTCTAAGTTAGCTTTACATGAGGTTCACGAGGGCATTTGCGGGTCGCACTCAAGTGGTTTAAACCTAGCTAGGAAAATCCTTCACTTAGGGTATTTCTAGAAAACCTTAGGGAAGATGCTTGTCACTTTGTCAAAATATGCAGCAAATGTCAATATCATGGTGACATGATACATGCACTAGCATAAGAATTACACCCATTTGTTACACCATAGCCATTCTACCAATGGGGATTTGACTTGATCGGCGTCATATATCCACCATCTTCCAATGGGCACAAGTACATCATCACCGCAACGGAGTATTTCACTAAGTGGGTAGAAGCGGTTCCTTTGATCATGGCCACAGGTAAACAGATTTCCATGTTCATCTTGAACCACATCATTTGCAGATATCGTATCCCTCATGCCATAATCAGAGACAATGGAAAAAAATTCAAAAACAAAGATGTGGATGAACTTTGTGGTACATTTCATATCACCCATCACTCTTCATCCATTTATTATCCTCAAGGAAATGGACAAGCCGAAGCTACAAATAAGAACATTTTGAAAATTTTGAAGAGATCAGTAAATAAGTTAGGAAGAGATTGGCATGTGCAGATTAATCGTGCAAAATTGAAAGCTATCTAACCAAGCGATTTACTGCCTTCTAATAGGTGCGAGATTAATGTTCTCATATTGTAATCGAGATCAGTGACCTAGACGACACCTAAACGAAGGATTTGAATGCAATTCTAGATATGGAATAAATGCAATTAATCTATATTTTTTATATTTTATGATGCAATAATAATTGTAAAAACTGATATGAAATCTATGCTAAATGAAATTGATATGCTATGAATGCTATTGAAAATTGATATGCTATGAATCTAACAATGATATGAAATATGAATGCAAAAATAAGATTGATCTCACAAAGATGTCGATTCGCAAGAGCTTTGATTCTTCAATTCCAATTCTCCAGCGTGATTGTGCAAAATATGAGATGATTTGTGAAGAGCTAAAGCCTTAATTTATAGAAATCCAGGGCTTTGGAGGTGCATGGATAAAAGCCATAAATCACTCAAATTAACTCATCTTGATTTTTGAGTTATCTGATCATAAAAGATAGTTAATTCTCAAAATCATGCAAAAATAGCTTTTTAACTCAAATTAGAGTTTAGATCAGCTTTTTGAACTCCAAAAGGATGTTGAGTTCCAAAAAGTCAATGACTTGCATTGATTTTCTGATTTGGAGTTTAACTGTTTCTTTTGAATATGCATAATAATTAAGAATTAAATAAATAAATAAAGTGATTTATCCTCAACTCAACTGATTTTTGAAATAAAATAATTAATTTATGGGTTAATTAACTATTTTATCAAACTTTTACTAAAAATTATATTATTAAATAATGACAACATGTTTTAATTAATTAAATAAGAATTTAATCAATTAAAGATAGGAATTTTGATTTATTGTCAAAATTAAATAATACAATTAATAATAGATAGAATTAAATTTAATTACACAATTAAGTGGAAAATATTAAATCTAATTAATTAAATATGAAAATATTCAATTAATCAAATTTTTAGGATAAATGTGATTTATCGCCAAATAATCATTAAATTAAAGATAATTAAGATAATTAGGAATATTACTAGGAATATTCCCCGATGCAAAATTTAAGATAATCAATTAGATTTGATGATGTTTAGATGTGCCTTAGATTAGGACTTTGATGTCGATTTCATATGATTTGATGATATAGGAGATTAATGAACTTATAGCCCATTTTTGGGGTATTACATTTTGCCCCTCTTTGAATTACTGTGCGAAGCGCAGTGGTTCAAAGATAGTCTGTGTTTGATAAAGATATGAAATTGATTCAAAAGATAAACCGATCTCAAGATAGAAACTGATTTGAAAGATATTGAGATAGGAGTTGATTGATATTGAATTGATATGGAGATAATAGGTCTTGAATGACCAAAGATAATGTTCACTGTAGCAGTAAATGAACCTATGATTGCAAAAAAGTGTCAAAATGCCTGATTCTGAACCTTAGGATTGATAAGAAGTGAGTGACCC
Organism: Chamaecyparis obtusa; assembly: GCA_027943335.1. Classification (NCBI taxonomy): domain Eukaryota; kingdom Viridiplantae; phylum Streptophyta; class Pinopsida; order Cupressales; family Cupressaceae; genus Chamaecyparis; species Chamaecyparis obtusa. The sequence goes on along the minus strand of BSBK01005981.1, from coordinate 1,346,106 downwards.
GTTCTAGACTCGATTGTCTTAGCAGAACTAGCAGGTATCACATCCGAATCCTTTAGTTGCTGAAGAACCAAGGAAATAACACTATGATCTGATGGTTGCAAAAATTGATACAGATTACAAGATTAAGAGAATACCAGATTGATATGGATTGATGAATCTGATATGCCCCAAGTGATGATAGATTTGCCCCGAGCGATGAGGACTTTTGATGAATCAATAACTAGACGTGATTGTTGTCTTGATTACTGATGAAAGATATTGATAGATTTGATCGATAGAATTTGATTTACAGACTTTGAATGATGTGCAATACCATGCCCCCTTCGGGATTAAAATCGAAATCTGACAAGAAAAGTCAGCGTTATAGTTTAGAAGCATGTTAATTGATTTGAGAAGTGGTTATACACGTCCGAGAACGCATTCTGCATCGTTGGAAGGTCCTGGAGACCGAATTTGACTAGGTTTGACCATGAGTTGACCATGGTTGACCAAGTTGAAATTTTGATAGTTTGATGTAAGATAATCAGTTAAGTTGAATACTAGATTTCTGTGATGATTGAAGGTCGAATATGCAAGTAGTTAATAATATGAATGATCTCAGATTTGAATTTTGATCCCGAAAAAGGATTCTACTTGCTATTTCATTGGAGGAACCTTCGTGTGAGATTCAGCTCTTGTTAGACTTGAAGATGCGATTTGAAAAATTATTTAAGCATTGAAGTTCGTTTAATCATTGTGAGATCATGTAAACATGCAAAATGCAATGAGACATGCAAAATGAAATGCAACCTAAGACCTAGGACCTAGTCACTGATCATGTGTCGATTTGTTATCATCATTGAACTTTTAGGTAACCGGATAAATCAATACAATGCCCACTAGCCATGAAACCATAGACATATGAATATCGATTTGTATGCGCAAGAATCAATACAACACCCACTGGACAACAACCATGGATATATGAATATTGACTTTATTTTCAAAATGTCGGATTAGATATAAGCACCAAGGCACAAGTGCCAGGATGACCTGAATATCATGTCCATTTTGATATAGCAATTTGTACAAGCATCAAAACATAAACATTGTGATGACCTGAGTACGCCTTGCGTTACAAACACATCAAACAGTCAAGAGATCATTCTAAATCCAATGTGAATTACCCGTAGTGACCCTTTATCATTCACATCCTTAGGCAAGATTGCATTCCACAGTAGGAGAAAGAACTTGCTCAAAAAGATAATAGTTAGATCAAACTTCTTTGAATTTTCTGGGTATCAATGGTCGAGGTACGCATGGCCATCCAATTCGAGATAGAGGCTCTTACAGTCGGACACCATTTCAATCCAGAATTTCCAAAGCTGTTAGATTTTCACATACAAGCAGAAGACAAAGAAAAGATTATGCCCCCAGTCATCACTCTCTAAATCCTATAAAAGACATCATCGAAGAGCTCGAAGGGACACAATATGCAAAAATTTCAATGCAAATCAGTAAGCCTACAAGGAGATAAAAGCATGAAAAGCACAGATTATTTTCAGTTGAGTTTTGATGTTTGATTGTTGTTGATGCAAAATCCTTTCTGGAGACGAGACTGACTGACTGACTCAACTTGAAGCTTCAAAGGACTCTGAGTGGATATGACACGTCTAAGATACATGGGAGACCATAGGATATGACATTGATTGCCCCCAAATTTGAACATTGATAGGATACAGACGCTTGAGCTGATTGGTGTACAGACCGACTTATTAAAACCAGGATATGCAGAAACAAACCGGGAGATATGTACAAACTAAAGCAAGACTGAAAGCTGGGAAAGACCAAGATTGTGCTGATAGATGGAGCATTTTGGAACAAGTGGTGCCCGTTTGCCGAGTTTTCACCATCTTGGTAGAGATTCTATTTTTGCTACCAAGGTGCCTGTTTCCAGGTTTTCACCAAGGCACTTTTTTTTTCTTTTTTCATTTTTTTTTTTTTCATTTTTTTTTTTTTTTTTCAATTTTTTTGTATTTTTCATTTTTTCAATTTTTTTGTATTTTTCATTTTTTCAATTTTTTTGTACTTTTGATATTTTTTGATTTTTTTGTGAATCATCAAGGCGCCTATTGCTAGGTTTTCACCAAGATGTTCATTTTTTCAGGACTTTTTCTGATTTTTAAGATAATTTTTCAGGACATTTACCAAGCACTGAATGCCTTAGGTGTAGAATTTCTTTAGATGGAGAATGTTGATTGGTTCTCGGAGCTGGTCTCCTTCAGTTGTTGAGAGTTGATGGGCACCAGAGCCAAAAGTAGCAGTGATAACAAAGGGACCCAACCAATTGGGTTCAAACTTCCCCTTGCGTTCTCGATGTGATTGATTTTTAGGATTTTCTCTCAACACTAGATCGCCAACCTGAAATTCTCTATGTCTGACTTTCTTGTTGTAGCCTCTAGACATTCTTTTCTGATATACTCTGAGATGATCATACGCTGCTTGCCTGCGCTCATCTAGTAATTCAAATTTTTGTAACCTAGACACTCTGTAGTCTTCATCAGTGACAAGTCCATGCATTCTGATTCTAAGTGATGGGATTTCAACCTCAATAGGCAGTACCACTTCAGACCCATAAACTAAAGCGAATGGTGTAGCCCCAGTAGGTGTTCTGATACTTGTTCTGATACTGGTTCTGATACTGGTTCTGATACTGATTCTGATACTAATTCTGATAATTGTTCTGATACTGGTTCTGATGCTTGTTCTGATAATTGTTCTGATACTGGTTCTGATACTGATTTTGATAATTGTTCTGATACTGGTTCTGATGCTTGTTTTGATAATTGTTCTGATACTTGATATACTTGATAGCATCTTTTTCCATTGCAAACTCCCAAGCAAGATCATATCGTGCAGTCCCAATGTCTAGCAAGGTGGAGAACAAGAGGGATTAGCAAGCTGGTGGAAGAGATGGAAGATAAGAGAATGAAGAAAAATGAAGGGAAGAAATCCTCAAGGGGAAACTCCTCAAGAATACTCAAGCTAGGGAAAAATTGTCATGTAAAGTGCATTTAGACAAGTAATGAAAGGCTAGCATAGGATGAGTCACAAAAGCATAGTGCCAGAGCAAGATAGGATGCAATCCAAAGGAGTAGACATGTCAAGAGGCTTCATAGCACCGTGTTTTACTCTTTCTCTTTTTTTATTAGATCAAGACCAAAGGGGAAAAGGATAGCGATAGGCGAAAATGAATGGAGGAAGATGGATATGAAGGCTAAACATGGAAGCAATGAAAACAAGGTCATCGTAAGATAGCTCACAAAATAGCCAAATATTCGTGTATAGATCAACATTGTCAAGATCAAAGAGAGAAGACGGAATGGATGAAATATGTAGAAGAACTACGCATAATGCCTGATTGCCAGGTTTTCATCATGGTACTTATCCAAGGTGCCACAAGGGAGTGGTTTTCACCATAGGATGAATTTTTTTTCTCTTTACTTTTGCTACCAAGGCGCCTGTTTCCAGGTTTTCACCAGGGCACATTTTCAATTTTTTTTTTAAATTTTTTTTAAATTTTTTTGGAAGAAGGCAAGCTTTTTAGATAATGCTCCTTGAAAGGATAAACCATGATATGCCAAAGATTCAAAATGACACGCTCAAAGATGCTGATAGGGAAAGGGAGATGGAAGAGAAAAATGGAGGATAAGGTTTTATGTAAAGCGAGTGAGGTTGGAAGATAGGAGGAATAGGCAAATGAGGAAAAAGGATAGAAGGTAGAAGGTTAATGAATAGAAGGATTGTGAAAGGGTAGATGGAAAGGAAGGCAAATTCAACATCAACACATACCTTGAAGGGTGGTGAGATAATGGAGGAATCGTGAATGAAGGAATATGTGAAGGAATATGGCGAATGGATAGCAGAGGTTGTGGTTTAGGCACATGGAATGGAAGAATATTATTGGAGGGAGATGAAGTGGAAGCCTTTGGAAGCTTGAATGTCAACTTCACTTTTTGCTCAACACCAGACTCTTTCAAGAGAGACTTTGGAATCCATATAGCCTTAGGATTTTTATTTCTTTTTGATGATCTAGAGAGAATATCTTGAATGATGGATTTTGGAACCCATACTTGTCTTGTAGTTTTTTTCTTAGATATTTCTTTTGACTTTATGCTTCCATGTCTATGAGAGGAGACATGGTGATATTCTTTTTTTGATGGATTCTTGTATTGCTTCTTTTTCTTGTATTGAACATTCAAGTTACTTCCAAAAGACTTGGGATTTGTGGAAGAGGGAGGATACGACTGGTTTAGATGGGTGGGTGGATGAAAAGGATTCAAGGGTATGCATCTATGTTGATCTTGAGGAAAGATGGGAGATGGAGGTATGTAAGGACCCAAGATGGATGGAAAATTAGGAGAGTTAGGAGGGGAAAGTGAAGGGACATAAGGACCCAAGATGGAAGGAATGCATGAAGCCCTTAGTAGTGGTGGAAGAGGTCCAAGGATGGAAGTGGAAGACACAAAAGGATAATCAATAAGTTCATCGGCATCTATATGACAACCAAGGATATCAGCATCTTTAGAGTGAGCATTAGGATCTTCAATAGAATCATGGACATCTTGAATATGAGCACCTTCTTTGATAGGATTGTTCAAAGCTTGCAAAGACTTAAGAAGAGTAGAAAGTGGAAGTGAACATGGAGTGATAGAACAAGAAGATGAAAGACTTTGATCTTGACAAGGATCTTCGGATAGCATAAGCGTATAATTTTTCTCTTGTTTTTCAATAGGCTTAACATTGGAAGGAACACCATTTTTACCAACCTTAATGGAAGTATCATCTTTGGAAAGTGCAAGCGTAGTAAGGTCATTTTGATTGTCAATAAGCTCATTAGTGTAAGTAGTAGCCTGATCTTGCTTAAGAGAAGAATTAAGACATGGTGGAATGCATGAAAAAGGGTGTATAGGATCAAAAGAACCATGAAGCGGATAAGAGACATCGGGAAAAGGAGTGGATGACATGGAGGGTTCTTGATCTTGATCTTTCTTTATGTTCTTTTCTTCATCATTTTTAGAGTCCTCTTGACATGGAGCCACTTCTAAGGACAAGGAAGCATGTTGGGATTGTATGGATGACTTTGGAAGAGATGGTGGAGGACTAGCTGAAGTAGGGATTATAGCATATGAAGGCTTAGGCTCTTTAGGTTTATCATCATTGAAATTATTTGCAGCCAAGTGAAGGATAGCTTGAGTTTCTTTAAGAGGTAGCCCTGGGGGATAACTATAGGGAACCACATGCAAAGTATCAGGGCTTGTGTCAGATGAAGGTTCTGTGAAAGATTTGAAAGACTCGGAAGCTTTAGGAAATGTATGGGTATTGGAGGAAGTAGGGGATGGAAGGGAACCATCACCAGACAAAGGTTCAACATTAACATGATCTTGCTTGAGAGTGTAATCTTTATTTTCAGCTAGAGAGTTCTGAGAGGAGAGATCCTTATAGTATTGACGTTTCAAGCTAGCACGATGTATTTTATAGTCCTCAGCAGTAGTAGATGGATCATCATCAAGGTATTGTCCACAAAAGCCATCAAAATCTCTTTCAAAATCAGAATCATATGGATCACCATCACGATCTATCCAATGTGACGGCCCCTTTGTAGTAAGTAGGAATGAACGATGAGGAGGACTCTTAGGAATAAAGGTGTCATAGGTATCATTACATTTTCTGTCGTCATAGTCATCAGAGTCTTCAAAGCTAGATGTGTCACTCTCCATGGAAGAGGTATCATATTGCTCAATTTTTTTCCGGGGGCATGGTGACATGTACAAGTCTTTATCAAATGAAAAAGAGTATAGAGGTTCCTTTTCTTTCCCAAGTTTGTCAAGCTGGACTTGCATAGCATGTATCTGTTTCATTATAGTGGCGATCAAAGCTTCTTCCTCTTGTTTACTAATTCTTTGAGACATGTGTACTGATTCTCAATAGCTATTGCTCTATTCCTGACACAATGATATTTTTGACAAATTCTGGAACTAGGCTGGAAACATTGGATATCTTGCAATTTGACAATTTCTGACAACTCTCTCAAATTTTTTTCAAACGACACTCTGCAGACTCGTACGACACTAGGTAGTCTATGAAATGATAGTTGCTAAACTCATACGACAATTGGGTAATACTGAAATGACACTTGACAAAACTCGTACGACTTTTGACTTCCTGAAATGACTTTTGACTCCAGAAAAGATTTTACATCAATTTTTGCAAAATTTAAGGTCTTCAGTTTTGATTGTTTGCAAATTGTACTGTCCAGATTTTGAAGGTTATACCAGATTTGATCATTTTTAATAGCCAAGTAGGTAAATAAGCACGCAAAATAGCAAGCAAGTGATTCCAAGCACGTCTGAAAACAATGAACAAGGGCAAAAGCAACCTTGCGCATGAACAATCAAGTGACCAAATTGTGCTAATCCCTGAGAGTACTAATTGTGTATGTCCTGAAAAGTTTTGCAATAACACACATATACCTGAGAATGAAAAATTGGCCTCTCTAGGGTTTTTAGTAATGGTTTGACTCTGCAACTTTTATGATTCAAAGGGGTGAACTCCAATCCCGGCGCACCAGGGTTTTGACACAGTCCAAGAACTTAATCTTCAAGAGCTGCTAGGGAGATCTGACAACCCAACAATGAACCATACCCGTGGAGATTTCTTCCACAAGGACATTTATATAGCGGTTGTCACTACCATGGTGAAAATGGCTATTACCGCTTGAGGTTCCGTCAATGCAGTTTTCCCTGTGAAGGGATTGTCCGCTACGGTTAACCCTCTCTAAAGATGACTCACAATAGTATACCACAAGGGGACTTGGCTCCAGATTCAAGGTTTTGACACCTCTTCACTTTTAACCCAAACAAAGCAAGCAGATTAATCCGACACGCTAAGACAAAGTTTTGTTCCACCAAGGTCTGTGATATCAACTCCACGTGATCTATCAACCTCTCCGGGGAGAGAATGTATCAATCAATAAGAGAAGACGCACTAACCAATTTTGATTCACCAAAGCTTGTGATATCAACCCCACATGATCTATCAACCTCTCCGGAGAGAGAATGTGTCGATCAATAAGAGAAGACTCACTAACTAAGTTGAATGTGAAACGCACTAAGTATCCTCCCTACCTACAAGGATTCTATCGTCAAGAAGGATTTCGCTAGGAATCCAATCTCTCAAGAATCACAAATAGTGTTCATAGGGCCTAATTACTATGTGAGCACAGATGTATGTTCCGAAAGCAAATCTACCAAAAGCATCCAAAAAGTAGAAAGAGGAACACTTAACGTTTAAAGCGAATATGAGATGAGTCCACAAGGTGGAACACTTAACACCTCACACAAGCTAAAAATGAGTCCACAACTTAGAAAACAAGGGAGTTCCTAAAAGCACAAAAGGGTTGCCAAGTGGAACATTTAACGCTTCTGTCCTGTTGACCCCTCCCCTTTATGGTGCTGAGATTGCAACCACGGGGCAGAAATGAGGGGCCGGCGGATTAGCGAGTCCAATAACCCAAGATAGCAATCAAGATCAATCACAAGTATTCTAAGACTACTTAATGAATCCTTAAGGGTTCACAACCTAGTATCAATTATGCAAGTGTGTAGAAATAGATCAAAAGCATGAAAAGATGCACACAAGCTTGACACATAAGAGATTTATTTTAAGTCCCAAATCAAAATATTATTAGATGAAGGAGAATACCTGGGATCTTTGCAATGCGCTTAGTAGATTTTACTTGATTTTTAGCAATTTTTGTTGAGCTTTTCCATGCAAGCAAGTGACGAACTCTCCAACAAGCAAACAAGCAAACAAGATATGCAAAATATATTCAACTTATGAAAACCATAGGGTTAGCTCTAAAAATCAATTATTATCAGTAATAATAACCAGCAATCAACCCAAATGACAACTCATATCATTCATTGAACCATGTAAAAAAAAATAAGTGCATACCCATCACAAAACTTTATTTTTTTTTTTTGCATTTGACCTAGTCAACAAGATCTAATTTTTTTGATATGATTTTGGCCACAAAAATAGAAATTCAGAATAGAGACCCCTACTAAAAAACAGAGAGCTTTCCAAAAATGCAAAAATTTTAGAAAAACCTCTTCATTTGTGCCCTAGAGACCCATTTTATCAAAACAGACTAGTTTTTATAAATTGACTATTTGAGCTATGATATCTTGTCCAAATTTAAAACACAAAGAATGGACCCCCTATATAATTTAAAGAGCTTTCCGAAAATATAAAAATTTTCAAAAAATATGCTGATTTGCGTCAGATATTAATTTTTTCCATAATTTCAAGAAAAAAATTATTAAAAATTCAAAACATCTCAGAAAATTCTAAATTTTTTACTGTAGCTTCCATGACATGTCACCAACTTGCAAAAAAAATTTCAGGCCAAAATTCCAAGCCGTTTGGGAGATAAAATTAAATCTTTGAAACTTTAGGGTTTTAGCTCCCAAAAAAAATCAAAACCAGCATGCAAAGGTGGGTTGCCCCACGGTGGGCGCCAGAAATGTGTGTGTGAAAATTGTACCTGATCTGTAAACACAACACTCAGTAAAACATTAGAGGTTATTGATAATCAAAATCATGCAAAATTGAAAGCTATCTAACCAAGCGATTTACTGCCTTCTAATAGGTGCGAGATTAATGTTCTCAGATTGTAATCGAGATCAGTGACCTAGACGACACCTAAACGAAGGATTTGAATGCAATTCTAGATATGGAATAAATGCAATTAATCTATATTTTTTATATTTTATGATGCAATAATAATTGTAAAAACTGATATGAAATCTATGCTAAATGAAATTGATATGCTATGAATGCTATTGAAAATTGATATGCTATGAATCTAACAATGATATGAAATATGAATGCAAAAATAAGATTGATCTCACAAAAATGTCGATTCGCAAGAGCTTTGATTCTTCAATTCCAATTCTCCAGCGTGATTGTGCAAAATATGAGATGATTTGTGAAGAGCTAAAGCCTTAATTTATAGAAATCCAGGGCTTTGGAGGTGCATGGATAAAAGCCATAAATCACTCAAATTAACTCATCTTGATTTTTGAGTTATCTGATCATAAAAGATAGTTAATTCTCAAAATCATGCAAAAATAGCTTTTTAACTCAAATTAGAGTTTAGATCAGCTTTTTGAACTCCAAAAGGATGTTGAGTTCCAAAAAGTCAATGACTTGCATTGATTTTTTGATTTGGAGTTTAACTGTTTCTTTTGAATATGCATAATAATTAAGAATTAAATAAATAAATAAAGTGATTTATCCTCAACTCAACTGATTTTTGAAATAAAATAATTAATTTATGGGTTAATTAACTATTTTATCAAACTTTTACTAAAAATTATATTATTAAATAATGACAACATGTTTTAATTAATTAAATAAGAATTTAATCAATTAAAGATAGGAATTTTGATTTATTGTCAAAATTAAATAATACAATTAATAATAGATAGAATTAAATTTAATTACACAATTAAGTGGCAAATATTAAATCTAATTAATTAAATATGAAAATATTCAATTAATCAAATTTTTAGGATAAATGTGATTTATCGCCAAATAATCATTAAATTAAAGATAATTAAGATAATTAGGAATATTACTAGGAATATTCCCCGATGCAAAATTTAAGATAATCAATTAGATTTGATGATGTTTAGATGTGCCTTAGATTAGGACTTTGATGTCGATTTCATATGATTTGATGATATAGGAGATTAATGAACTTATAGCCCATTTTTGGGGTATTACAACGGGAGCCACACCATTTTCATTAGTCTATGGAGCTGAAGTTGTTCTACCATTGGAGGTTGAAATCTCATCTTTACGAGTGTCATTACAAGGGTTGATAACAGATGAAGACTGTAGAGTTGCTAGACTTCAACAATTAGAGTTGCTAGAAGAACACCAAACACAAGCCTATGAACACCTAAAAGTATATCATAACAAAATCTCAAGGAACTATAATAAGCATATCAAACTGAGAGTCTTTCAGGTAGGAGACTTAGTGTTAAGAGAAAACCCAAAGAATCAAGTTGAAAGAGAGAAGAAAGGCAAATGGGAGGCTAATTAGCTTGGTCTATTCATCATTGTTTCTTCATTTGGAACAGGAACCTATAAGTTAGCAAATTGTGAAGGAGACAAATTACAAGAGCCTATCAATAGCATACATCTAAAGAGGTTTTATACATGAGGTAGATGAAAGAGTATAAAGAGTATCAGATGAGGAGCATCATATTTATTGTACATAGTCAAAGAGATCTTGAAATTTTTTTAAAAATGAAAAAGAAAAAAATACAAAAAAGTTGAAAAAGAAAAAATACAAAAAAATTGAAAAAGAAAAAGAAAAAGTGCCTTGGTGAAAACCTAGCAATAGGTGCCTTGGTAGCAAAAAAAGAGAAAAAGACCCAAAAGGTGAAAACTTGGCAATCAAGCACCTTTTGTTCCCTTAAGTCATTTCCTAGTCACATGTGTACATATTGCATTTTCATCATCTCACTTGTAAACCTTCATTGCATCTATCATTCATGCATAGTCATAATAAAACCTTCAGTCACATCATTGCATTTCCTATTTTCCCTAAGTTCATTACACGATCACATTTATCACTTGGGGTCAGAAAAGGATTAGAAATTTGGTACCAAATTGATTCAATAGTCCTATATTCATTCACATCAAAGAGAGAGTTATCAGACCTTCAAAAGAAAGATTTTTGTGAACTTTTGATGGATATCATTGTTCACACCTAAGTATTTGAACCTACAACCTGATCCTTGAGCCTTCATTGACTTTATTATTCAGGATTAAAAATTGACAAACACTTTAAAGATTAGAATACTTTGAAATACCTTTTGAAAATCATGAAACATTGCAAAACACTTGAAGCTTTCTTTTTGATAATCTTTAGGAAATTGACTTTTATTACATCTTCTTAGCTGATCGATGATGTTTCGATTAGATTGGCAATGATAGAGACATGATATTTTCTTTCCTTTGAGTGATTGTTTTAAGGAAGATTCATCAACCTATGTGAATTCATCTAACGACATGGTCATCAAAGAACCATCGAGGACTATCCCATAAGATGAAGGATTAACCTTTGCTTGTTTACGCAAACAGATACCTTGGCTATTTAGATCTTCTATATCTTAATACCAAAATCTTCTTGCAACATTGAATCCATTAAAACTAGTATTCATACTCCCATAGTTTGGGCATCCAACTAGTGAGGGTTGTACTCATTTCCAAAGAGGTTACCAAAAGCGAAAAACAAAACAGTATTCATATCATCATGATGTGGTCAATGATGGTTGTACTTGCTTTTCGGTCCCAAATCGCTCAATGATGAAAATTTATCTCTATGGCATTTCTTTGCTAAAAGCTAGTGACACTTAGTTGCATTGCATTGAATTATCATGTTAGATTAATTTCATTATCATGTTAGATTAATTGCATTTATTTATGGTTATTTTTCCAAGGACAAGGGGGTACATTAATAAATCTTGGTTAGTCAAAACATTAAAGAAATGAGAGGGGTTCAATCAAATGTCTTTTTTTTTAAAATCAATCAACAAAAAAATGAGGTTATCTTTTGCATTCATGCATAGCATTAATCATTATTCATTATCCATATATCAAAAAAGTAGGAAAAAGAAAAAGATCATTACTCATCCATCATTTGCATACATATAATTAAGGATAGAACTACATACATTACAAAAACAAAAACATAGGGACATTCATATTCATATCTCCATAAATATCTTTGTATTCATACATTGAAAAATAGAGAAAAACATATCACAAGTCATTCATCAATGCATCCATCTATCTATATCATAAATAAGATACGTTGCATCCATAGCATAATCACAAGTAAAATGCATCATAACACATCATGTAGCTACATATAAAGATAATCTCATAACAAACTCATCAAGAGAATCAAGGAAGTATATCATCATAAAGTGTTCATCAACATCAAATGATCTAGGACATCAGTATATCAAGATACAATATCATGAAAGTGGTACATCAAGTGTTCCTATCAACAATACAATATCATGAAAGTGGCACATCAAGTGTTCCGATCAACAATACAATAACATGAAACATGATAAAAGAGACATCAAAAAATGATCAAATATTTCATCAAATAATCAAGAACCCATAACAGCACCTGATCCATCCCCAACACCTGATCCATCTAGACCTCTACCATCCTGTCCATCCTGTGAAGGAGGAGACTAAGAAGTGCTCACTATGCTAGGTCTCTAAATCACATGAGTCATGAATTGCTGCATCAAAAGAGCTACCTAATCTAGTCTACCCATAATAGTAGATATATTTGTCCTCAATGACTAAACATCTCATGCTACACTATCAATACTAGGGGCAACCTATGAACTTTGGCCCATATCCTATGACTATTGAACTTATGGATGCACCTATTGTGCTTGAACCTGATCCTAATCCTGCTATGCTAAGGCAACTCTCTATAACTGAACCAATGGATCCATACCCCTAGGAATCTATCTAGGAAGCCTCTACATGAACCTATCTTTGTTGTCTCTGATGTCTCTGGCGTCTTTGTTGCCTATCACCTGTTGCTACTCTAGGGCATACAATCTTAGCTACATGATCATCCCTAGCTCTATCCCTAGCATGTCCACCACTCACCCATGGTCCATCTCATCCTCACCCAATAACCTGAGGAGCTCTTCATCCTCTTTGTGCTCATCACCTCCGAAGTCTCCTCCTACCACCACCTCCACCATCCCCATCATCATCTCCATCATCATCATCACCCTCAAATCTCTCATCACGACCTAGGATAGGCTTTGCGGGATCTGTAAATCTAGGAAATATGTTTTGAGCCCACCAGTCTCAAAACTCATGAGACACACTAGCATCAACAATACCCTAAGCATATTCCATCTACAATATCCCAAATGAGTAATCTGATCACAAGAAAATTGATAATCAATCTGAGGACCCCACATGGATCTCTCTACCTGGACTCTAGCATATAGTGTTGTACCCTGAGGCATATCCTGTACTCTATTGTATTGATGAGAAACTCGACCAAAGAATAAATGCTCAATAACAGTAGTAGCCCTGTCGATCATCCATCGAGGTGTGAACATATAGGGAAGCTCATCATCATCCTCCCTCCAGTGCTCACATCCTATGTATGGCCGCCACTAAACCTGATCAAGATCATCAATCTATCAGTGCCAATACTCAGTCTTGCCCAGATGATGTTGGACAACCATACCACTATATAGAAAAGCATAAGGAAAACCACACTGTTGAATCCTATCTAAAATAGGCCTAGTAATGGGAAGATGCTCCCATACCCACAATTGCAAAATCACTGCACCTGTCGATAAGGAAGCACTCTCTCTATAAACAACCTCATGTAAATCATGGTAAAGCTGTGCCAATACACATGAGCCCCAATCAAAGTGTTGAGGCTATGCAAGAAGATCCTCTAGTATCATACCCCATCCAACTGAGAAACCATGACCTCAATGGTTAGGAAGTAGTAAACCACCGATCACAGCACCAAGTACCACTGGCAATGTGGGGAAAGAAGCAAACTGCGCCTAAGTAATAGTATCATGATCAATAGTGTTGTCTCCAAACACTCATCTGCAGACTGTGATATCATAGATGGAATCATAATACACCATCTCACCATGGCAAGGAATATGTAATAATCTATATACATCCTTCGGAGTAATAGTCATCTCTTTGAATGGAAGGTGGAATGTGTTGTGGTCAAAGTGCCATCACTCTACCACTGCAGTAAGTAAACCACAGTTCAGCTGAAACCACAGAATGTCAAGGAGGAAACTAAGACTGCAAAACTCAATAACTCGATACTCTGCAAGAGTCAGAGCCTGACCTAAATCAATCACCCAAGAAGCGATGGTCTGTATATATAACCTACGAAAATGTGCCTATTTTGCAAATCAAAAGAATCATATCAATATACCATATCAATGAGTTATCCTAAGTCAATCAATCTATGAGAATCAAAGTAATCAAATCTAGTACCATTTTTTTGTGTCTCTATATCCTAAGAATGAAGCATTAAGTCCTACCTATCATTATCAATTTTCACACTGATTAATCAAGTCCTACCTATCAGTATCCTAACTATCAGATCTATCCTACCAGGTTGACGTAATCAAACATTCGTTGGTACCACTATCCTGATATCATTAATCAATTGTTTTTCTAAACCACAATAGACCTAAACTATCTTGGAATTCAAACGATCAGTCGATGACATCAAATTTTTAATCAAAAAATCAAGTCAGAAATTTGAAAAATTTTCAAAAACTACAAGCGTCATTTGCCCATTACCAGGTGACATTTTACCTTACGCGGTGCAGAAAATCTATAACATGGTACTTTATTCTTACTAAGCGTCATTTCATGACTTATGCATCACTTCATCATGCTAGGCAGAATTTAAAAGAGCTTAGGTGTCATTTAAAAACTAGGGTTTCCTACGTGGAAAACTATATGGAAATTAGCAAAAAAAATTCTAATGCTACGCAGAAAAAGATTTGTAGTAGGTGAGATTTTACTATTGATTAAGTGACACTTTACTATGTGAAGGCATGAGTAAAAAGTGCGAATGAGACCCTTAACAGGACTACGCGGCATTTAACTATTCCTAGGCATGATTTTGCAAATTCAAAAATGCATGAACATGAAAAAAGTGCAATGAATGCTATAAACAAGTAATAAATGCAAAAATGAAGTTAGCAATAACTCACAGGATCTCCATAGTTAGGTGGTCTCTGATACTGATGAATCCTCTCGAACTGATGCTCTCTGATAGGCACAACCGTCGTGAAAATCCAAGCAGAACCAGAGCAAAATCTCAGAAGTCAAAAGTGAAAATGAATAGTAAATCAAGGTTTTTCAACCTATTTAAGATAATTTTGACCTAATTTAGAGGTGAAATTTTGACTTTGACCTTTCTTAACCTATCAATCAATCGGGGCAAATTGTAAATCATGACATATCATCAATGTTTTTCAGAAATGAAAACATATTGGATCCAAATAAATCAATTTCATCACATTTTTCAAATCAAGCAATCAATATATTTTATTTCTGAGGGGGCATCAGAGTACCAAAGTGGCATCAAAACATCAATGGAATCAAGGGCATCAAAATTTTTGAACTATTATCAGTGGGGCACATATCATTTATCAAATCAAATCAGGACCTAGCAATCAATTTCATATCAATGGTATATCAACAAATCAGTAAATCAAGACCTAAAAGCAATCAGGACTAAAAGAATCTTTGAATCAATGTTCTTCACACATTAATTCAAAGAGGGGCATTTGTAGACACTCAAAAATGGACAAGTGCTTTAAAATCAATAAAATGGCTCAAAATCACCAAAATGCACTAAATCTCATAAAAAAGGATCAAATCAATTTAAATGGACATTATTAAATCAAATTGGACAAAATCAATTAAATCAAAGGAAAAAATCAAATAATGATGTTAAATAATTAAATCAAAGCTTAAAGGGGTGAAAAGCACTACATAATTGATTTTAATCAATTAATTGTATAGTTGTTTAAATCAAAAATCAAAATGAACCTATTCCCTTACATGGCTAAATTTAATTAATCCTAATATCTTTCAACAAAGTTGAGAAACCAATTAAAATTGAGGACAAAAAGACACAAATCACTCAAAAAGAATGAATCTCAATCACTCATTTTAAAGTTTCAATCTCATCCTTTTTTTGTCCTTTTGTCCAAAGCTTTGAGACAAACCTTTAAATTGTCCCCCCATTTATGAACATTGCAAAGTATTTGACTCAACCAAAGGTAAATCATGGTTAATTCACTCTAACCCCTACCCTTGGGAATTTACTATAAGTATGATGCATTTTGAGAGAAATAATCATCTTAGAAACTCATTTGCAAAGCATCCTTATTATAGTCATTTTCATAGCAATCAAGGAGCATTTGAATTATCTTTGTGTCAATTAGAGAGTTAGTGAGCTAGAATAAGCATTTGTAGTATCATATTTCTCATTTTAGAAGTGTCACTAGTGGAGATTAAGCTGAGAGCTCTACTTATCACATCTAATTAGAGAGCCATGAGATGTCATGGATTCATATGTAATTCTTAGTTTAAATTTCCATTGTATTTGCTAAGATTGTTAGATATTAATCCTAATTTCATGAAGGTGCAAAGAATTCACACACAGTAATCTCTCTTTTGTTCTTTCTCCCTTACTTCATGCAATCATCTCTCCCTGTAGATCTTTCTTGAATATTTCATATAATCTCTCTCCCTTTGACAACAATGCCAAAAAGAAAATAATTAGATCTTCAGTAGCCAAATCAATATCTCTATTGTTCGATTCCAATTCTAGTACCTTGCATGTACTTATATGCAGTTTCATCTTGACTTCTATCTTTCACAATCTTAGGAATCCCAAAGTGTCAACATCATGTATCAACATCATTGCATATTCTAATAAAGTACATGTTGATGCAACCTCATATCACCTTAGTTCCTGTTAGATAGGGGATGGACCTCTAGTCTACTCCTCAAGTATTCAAATGTGTCCTTCGGTAAAGGTTGAGTGAATATATCAACAAGTTGTTCTTGTGATTTTACATACTCCAATCTGACTTTCTTTTCTTGAACTTATTCCCTCAAATAGTGATACTTAATATAAATATGTTTTGTCTTTGGATGCATCATTGGATTCTTTGAAATATTAATTGCACTTGTGTTATCACGATAGATTATCACTAGATCAGTGATCTCCTCATTCATACATTCCAATAGTTTATTTATCCATGCGATATTTGAACAATTAGCATCAACAACAACATATTCTGCTTTTGTAGAGGACTAAGAAATGCATCCTTGTTTCTTACTTATCCAAGTAACTAGTCTTTCTCCTAAAAAGAATGCTCCACCAGTAGTGCATTTTCTATCATCAATGTTTCCAGCCCAATCAGCATCAGTATAAACTTTAAGTTCAAAATGGCCTTCTTTCTTATACCATAAACCATAATTTTTAGTGTTCTTCAACTATCTCAAAATTCTTTTCACAACATTCATGTGTAATTCTTTAGGATTAGACAAGAATCTACCTACAATTCTAACCGCATGCACAATATCTGGTCTACTGTGCACAACATACATCAATTTTTCAATCATTGATCCATACAAGGTTTTATTTACCTTAGTTCACTTGTCATCCTTTGTCAGCTTGCATCCAGTGACTATAGGTTTACTGACTAGTTTTGAATATTCCATACCGAATGTCTTGAATACTTATTTGATGTACTTTGATTGTGTGATGTATATGCATTCCTTTTGTTGTAGTATTTACAATCCATGAAATAATTTGATCTCACCAAACATCAACATTTCAAATTCTTTCCTCATTTCATTAGCAAAAGATTTGCATAAGTTATCATTGTTAGAAAGTAAAGTCCACCAAGATAACTGAGAGTGGGGGGGGGGTGAATCAGTTATCAGATAATTATAACCTTTATCAACTTCAATAGAATTTAACCATGTAAGTAATGTAATTACCAACCATAGAAAGATATTCATACACAATGACACAATAACACAATATATGTTGACTAGGGAACCTCTTGATCAAAGAGTAAACCCTAGTGGGAATGATGCCCACAAAAGATGCACTAATATAAATATTCCTTATGAAAGGATGGACTCTGTTAGGAGTCTTATGAAATACATTCAATACATATGAATCCTTGTTAGGAGATTTTGAATCCCTGTTAAAAGATTCTAACCCTGTTAGGAGTTATGGAAGACAGAAGGACCCACTGCCCAAACAACTTCAGGGTAAGATCATTGAACACACTGTCCAAATGACCTTAATATTATTCAGCAGAATAATATGAAATATGTTACCTCCTTACTATGCCAAACCACACTCACTACTACACCAGATCTCAATTCTAGATCTTTGTACTTCGCATGTCTTCCTTCACGATTTCACTTTCACAACTTCATTAGCTCTTTTCTTCACTTCATGCTTACATTCACATTCAACCATACCATGATCACACTTCTTTCACATTACTACTACTACTACTACTACTACTATATTAAAATAAGGAAAAACATTCCTTCCTTTATACCACACTCAAATAATTACAAATGAGTCGGCACACAAATACAAAATAAAAGTTTCCACACGCTACATCAAAATTACACAAAACTGTCAACTTCTAGATATAATAACTCTTCACTCGTGTGACCTCAAAGTTTGCACTATGAACCATGTCACTATCAATGTGTCTCAACCTTCCCTTTAACTGTGCAAAACCAGATTCCATCCCGATTAGGAGATATCATCCAATTTCCACAAACCGCTACTCAGGAACACTGCCTGAATACTGCTTCCATGAATAAATGAATTACTGTCTATGCTCTTAACCATAGAAAAATAAAATATCAAAGAATATAACCTCAACATCACATAGCTCCAACTACAATATCCCACGTGCACTAATCAAAACACTGTCTGCTTCTCTACGAGTCTCCAGAAGATCATTGTGTTGACATCAATGACAATCATAGTCATGAATGCAAAAACAACTGCTACAGAATGACTGCCAACATCCAGCATTCATTCCTAACAATCTCCCCCATTGGCATTGATTGCAACATAGATTAAAAACATCCAATGTTCCAAAAATCCAATACTGCAACATTGTTGCTCTGACAAACATTTCAAATCTTGCTTCGTTATCTTGTTCAGTTCTCTCCAATAGATGGTACAAATGGTTTTTCATGTACACTTCTCCCCCATTGACATCAATGATAAAAATTTCATCACTATGTCAACAACAACTCAATGTCAATAGACACTATTCAAAAAATACATTCACAAGAGTCCTCATGACTCAGCTCACATACTCCCCCATAGAGGAAGTACCAACATCCAATCTAGAAGAAAGATAGGGCTCATATACCACTAGACAAATGCAACCAACTGCATCATTACTCAAAAGTAGGCTAGGGCATAACCCCAAGCATACCTTTCAGATACTCAAATGTATCCTTAGGCAAAGGCTTTTTAAATATGTATGTTATATGTTGCTTTGTGCTTATGTACTCCAGTCTAACTTCTTTTTTAGCAACTTTTTCTCTTACAACATGATACTTGATCTCTATATGCTTAGTCTTAGAATGTAAAATAGGATTCTTAGACATACTAACTGTACTGGTGTTGTCACAATGTAGGACAACAGGCTCAACAAACCTAATTCCAATATCCTTCAGCATCTGCTTCATCCAAATTATCTGGTTACAATTGTTTGCTGCTGCTACATACTTTTCTTCTGTTGTGCTCTGTGAAATACAATTCTACTTCTTGCTTAGCCAAGAAACTAATCTTCCTCCAAGAAAAAAGGCTCCACCACTGGTGCTTTTCTTGTCATCAACACTACCTCCCCAATCAGCATCTGTATATGCACATAGAGTAAAATCATCAGATTTTTCATACCACAATCCATAATCCATTATGCCTCTTAAATATCTCAGTATCCTCTTTACTACTGCATAATGTGACTCTCTAGGTTCAGCTTGAAATCTTGCTACCATTCCAACTGAATGTTGTATATCCAGTCTAGTATGTGTTAAGTACTGCAATCCTCCAATCATGGATCTATATTTCTTCTGCTCAACTGCCGGTGTTTCATCTTCGCTAGATAGTTTATGTCCTGTAACCATAGGTGTTCCAACTGGTTTACAGTTCTCCATTCCAAATCTTTTCAACAAATCATTCAAGTACTTTGTCTGACATACAAAGATACCATCACTGTTATGTGTTATCTGTAATCTCAAAAAGTATTTAATCTCACCAATCATACTCATTTCAAATTCAGTCTTCATTTCATCAATAAATTTGTCACTAGCTTCATCTTCTCCTCCAAAGATAATGTCATCAACAAAAATAACTATAATCAACAAACCATTTTCAATTTCTTTTGTGTATAGATTGCTATCAGTTGTTCCTTTAGTAAATCCCAATTTCAACAAATACTTATCCAGTCTAGCATACCAAGTTCTAGGTGCTTGTTTTAGTCCATATAATGCTTTTTTCAGTTTACATACCATATCTCCTTTTTGAGTCAAAGGAAAACCTTTAGGCTGCCCAATGTAGACTTCTTCTTCCAATTCACCATTCAAAAATGCAGATTTCACATCCATCTAAAACACTTTGAATTTCTTAAAAGATGCATAGGCCAAGAACATTCTTACTGCTTCAATTCTTGCCACAGGTGCAAAAGTTTCTTCATAGTCAATTCCTTCTTGCTGTGAGTATCCTTTACAAACTAATCTTGCTTTGTTTCTTACTACTTCTCCTTGTTCATTCATCTTGTTTCTAAATACCCATTTAGTTCCAATCACATTCTTGTCTTTAGGTCTAGGGACCAATTCCCATGTTTTTTTCTTTTCAATTTGATCTAGTTCTTCTTTCATAGCATTAATCCAATGTTTGTCTTCACAAGCTTCACTAGTAGATTTAGGTTCAATTTGAGAAATCAAACATAAATGTACCTTATTCCAAGTTAGAACTCCTCTGTCCAAACTTCCAATAATTTGTTCAATAGGATGATGTCTTGATATATACCTGTTCGGTGTCATAGTTACAGATCTTGCTTCAACTATAGATTCTTCTCTAGATTCCTCTCTGGTTTCTTCTGTAGGACTCTCATTCAATAATTCACTGTCAGTCTGATAGAATAATTTAGTAGTTTCAATGTTAGGGTGAGGATGAGCTTCTTCATCAGATTCATAGTCAAGCATTCTTTCCTGAATTTTAAAATTCTCATCAACTTTAACATTTGCACTTTCAACAATAGTTTTAGTTCTCTTATTGTAACATCTATATGCTTTTCTCTTCAAAGAATATCCAAGAAAAATACCTTCATCACTTCTAGGATCAAACTTTCCAATATCATCATCTCTCTTTATATAACATTTACTTCCAAAAATTCTAAAATACTTAACTGAGGGTGCATGTCCAAACCATAATTCATAAGGTGTCTTGTCTATGTCTGCTCTGAGTTGTACTCTGTTCATTGTATATACTGCTATATTCTCTGCTTCTCTCCAAAATGTCTTCGCCAAATCATTCTCAAATAACATAGCTCTTGTTGCTTCAGTCACTGACCTATTTCTTCTTTCTGCAATACCATTTTGTTTAGGTGTTCTAGGGGCTAAAAACTATCTCTTAATACCATTCACTTCACAAAAAGTGTTAAACTCTCTAGAAGTAAATTCTCCACCTCTATCAGATCTCAAACATTTAATCTTCATTCTAGATTCATTCTCAACTTTATTCTTAATGATCTTAAGCTTATCAAATGCTTCAGATTTTTCTTTCAAAAATGCAATCCACATCATTCTTGTAAAATCATCAACAAGAATCATAAAATACCTTTCTCCATAGAATCCTCTAGTCCTGGTAGGACCGCTCAAGTCTGTATGAACAATCTCCTACTTCTCTGCCGATGTGAACTTCTTACTAGGAAATGAACTTCTCTTTCTCTTAGCCATCAAACATTCTTTGCAAATCATGTTAGTAGGCTTCATAATTTTAGGCAAATCTCTTACTACAAGTGTAGTACTCACTTTCACAATGTTATCAAAGTTTATATGACAAAACCTTCTATGCCATAACCAACTATCATCAATTTTAGTAATCAAACATGTCATCTCAGTAGGATTCAACTGAAATACATTACCTCTAGTTCTAGATCCAGTTCCAATTAGATTTCCATCTTTATCCTTTATCACACAAGTTTTTTAAGTAAACCAAACTTGATATCCCTTATCCACTAACTGTCCAACACTCAAAAGATTATGTTTCAATCCATCAACAAAGTAAACATCATCAATATTAGTCTTTCCATCAAGAGTAATAGATCCTATACCTTTAATCAAACAAGGTGCATTGTTACCAACTCTAACAATTCCTCCATCATAATTGTTAAACTTTATGAACTTCTTCATGTCACCAGTCATATGATGTGAACAACCACTATCTATAATCCAATTAGCTTTCTTTTCAACTTGGGAAACTAATGATTTTTCTTCCTTAACATCAGATTCAGAATTATCTTCTTTAATTGCTGCAAATCTTATTTCATCATTAATCTTAGTATCACTTTCACTCAAAGTTCTTTCTATACTAGATTCAAGATCTTCATCATTAGCATAATAACATTCCTTAGATCTTCTAGGCTTGAAATTATTTATGTACTTCTTAACTCTCTTAGGACACTTAGATGCAAAATGACCATATTCTTGACAAGTCCAACATTTAAAATTTTTCTTACCGTCTAGTTCTCTTTTTACAAGCAAGGCAATACCTTCTTCAATCTTCTTATCTTCTTCATTTCTAGATTTGTTGTTGCTGGCATAATCTCCACTCACACTGGTACTTATTGACAAAGTAGGATGAATACTAAGAGCACTAAATGTTGTCTCCATTCTAGGTAAGTCTCTTGATACCCTCAGGTTTATTTTTACTGCTTCCAATCTTCCAAGAAGAGTCTCTCTTGTAAAGTTTGTAGTACAAGGTATAACTTGTTCAATCATCTATGTTGTCTACTTAAATACAGGAGTTAATGTCCTCAGAATTTTCCATATCACTTCATTCTCTGTCTTTGTTCCTCCATAAGCTTTTATTCCTGCAACAATTTCTGACATTCTACCAATATAGCTTCTAACAAATTCATCTTCCATCATTCTTATATCTTCAAATGCACATATCCAATTATGTAATCTAGCTCTCTTTGCATGTTCATCACCTTCAAAAGTAGAGTGTAAAGCTTTCCAAATTTCATGGGCTTTTGTTAAACATTTTACCTGACTATATTCATTCTTCGGAAGTGCTGTCAAAAGTGCTTCTCTTGCAAGTATGTTACACATGAATAGATCTAGCTCATCTTTAGATCCTATCTCAAGATTGTCTTCTCCAATGATAGTCTTCTCATTCTTTGTAATCAACCAATAACTTGGTCCTAAAAATATTAGATGTGTCTTCATCTTCTCTTTCTAGCTATCAAAATTTACTCCATCAAACTTAGGGCTTTCTTTCCTAAAATTCACCATGGATCTCCTTAAGCTATTAAACTTTTCTTTCAAGGACTTGTTGCTCTGATACCAATTGTTAGAAAGTAAAGTCCACCAAGATAACTAAGAGGGGGGGGGGGATGAATTAGTTATCAAATAATTATAACCTTTATCAACTTCAATAGCATTAAACCATGTAAGCAATGTAATTACCAACCATAGAAAGATATTCATACACAATGACACAATAACACAAGATATGTTGACTAGGGAACCTCTTAATCAAAGAGTAAACCTCAGTGGGAATGATGCCCACAAAAGATGCACTAATATAAATATTCCTTGTGAAAGGATGGACTCTATTAGGAGTCTTATGAAATACATTTAGTACATATGAATCCCTTTTAAAAGATTCTAACCCTATTAGGAGTTATGGAAGATAGAAGGACCCACTGCCCAAACAGCTTCAGGGTAAGATCACTGAACACACTGTCCAAATGACCTTAATATTATTTAGCAGAATAATATGAAATATGTTACCTCCTTACTATGCCAAACCACACTCACTGCTACACCAGATCTCTATACTTTGCATGTCTTCCTTCACAATTTCGCTTTCACAACTTCATTAGCTCTTTTCTTCACTTCATGCTTACATTTGCATTCAACCATACCATGCTCACACTTCTTTCACATTACTACTACTACTACATTCAAATAAGGAAAAACATTCCTTCCTTTATACCACACTCAAATAATTACAAATGAGTCGGCACACAAATACAAAATAAAAGTTTCCACACACTACATCAAAATTACACAAAATTGTCAGCTTCCAGATATAATAACTCTTCACTCATGTGACCTCAAAGTTTGCACTATGAACCATGTCACTATCAATGTGTCTCAACCTTCCCTTTAATTGTGCAAAATCAGATTACATCCCGATTAGGAGATATCATCCAATTTCCACAAACCGCTACTCAGGAACACTGCCTGAATACTGCTTCCACCAAAATGCTCATAACTTCCATGAATAAATGAATTAATGTTTGCACTCTTAAGCATAGACAAATAACATATCAAAGAATATAACCTCAACATCACATAGCTCCAACTACAATATCCCATGTGCGCTAATCAAAACACTATCTGCTTCTCTTCTAGTCTCCAGAAGATCACTGTGTTGACATCAATGACAATCATAGTCATGAATGCAACAACAACTACTACAGAATGACTGCCAACATCCAGCATTCATTCCTAACAATCATGTCCTCCAAATATGATATCATCAATAAATATTTCAGTAATAAGAATCTTGTCATCAATTTCAATTTTCAAATACAAAGTGTTGTTGTCACTTGTTCTAACAAATCCAATACTTATGAGATAGGAATGTAGTCTTTCATATCATGCTCTCGGTGCTTATTTCAGTCCATATAATTCTTTGTGCAAGTTACATACCATATTCCTTTGATTAGGATCAACAAAACCTTCAGGTTGTTCAATGTATACCTCTTCCTCAAGTATCCCATTCAGAAATGCAGATTTAATAACCATCTGATAAACTTTAAATCCTTTGTGAGCGGCATATGCAAGAAGTATCCTTACTCCTTCAAGTCTAGTAATGGGTGCAAAAGTTTCTCCATATTCAATTCCTTCTTCTTGTGCATAACCTTTGCATATTAGTCTTGCTTTCTTTCTTGTTACATATCCATTCTCATTCAATTTGTTTCTGAATATCCATTTGGTTCCAATCACATTTTTGTCTTTCGGTCTTGGTACCAATGTCCATGTCTTGTTTTTCTACATTTTCTCAATTTCTTCATTCATTGACTTAATCCATTCATCATTTTCCAATGCATCACTAACAGTTTTAGGCTCAAATTCACAAACTAAACATGTGTTGTTCCTTAACTTACCTTGTGTCATCATTCTAGCTCTTTTATCTCCAATTATCTAATCTTGTGGATGGTGTCTTCTCACATATCTTGCAAGTATAGGTTCAAATCTTTGTTCTTCAATGTGTTCTCCACTCAGTGCATAATCATTATCTTCATTAATAACTATTTGTTGATTCTTGATTTGTAAAGACTATTCCTCGGTAGCATTATTTTCTTGCTTGGTAACGCCAGACTATTGCTCGGGTAGAGTTTCAGGTTCTTCAATCTAAACAAATATACAATAGTTTTCTAGTTCCTTTTTGCTTTCTTCATCATTCTTTTCTGCAAACTCATCAACTCTCACATTTTCACTTTCAATCATCTTGTTAGTAGCCTTGTTCAAACATTTATAAGCCTTGCTTTTAGTAGAACATCTTAGAAATATTCCTTCATCACCTTTTGAATCAAATTTCCCATTTCTATCATTTTTTAGAATATAACATCTACTTCCAAATATTCTGAAATAACTCACATTAGGTGTGTAACCATACCATAATTCATAAGGTGTCTTGTTTGATTCTTTCTTCAGGTGAACTAGATTCAGTGTGTAAACAACAATACTAATAGCTTCTCTCTAGTACATTTGTGCAACATCTTTTTCAATCATTAGTGTTCTAGAACAATCAACAATTGATCTATTTCTCCTTTCATCAATCCCATTCTACTAGGGTGTCCTCGATGCAGATACATATCTCTTAATTCCATGCTCATTACAAAAAATAGTGAACTAATCAGAAATAAATTCACCACCTCTATCTGACCTTACACATTTCAACTCCTTACCACTTTGTTTTTCCACATTTGCTTTATATCATTTAAATAGTTTGAAAGCTTCTAATTTTTCTTTTAAGAACATGACAGTCATCATCCTAGAGAATTCATCAACAAACAAGATAAAATATTTGTCTCCATAATAACTCTGAGTTATCATAGGACCACACAAGTTAGTTCAGTTATCATAGGACCACACAAGTTAGTATGAACTAACTCCAAAATAGCATTAGATAAGTAATGTTTTCTCTTGAAACTAGACTTTGACATCTTACCCATTTGACATTGTTTGCAAATTACATCGTCAGGTTTAGATATGCTCGATAAACCTCTAACTTTTATTTTCTTACTGATCTTAACCATATTTTCAAAGTTCACATGACATAAACTCTTGTTCCATAACTATACATCTTTATTTTTAGCCAATAAACAAGAAGTTTCAACATTGTCAAGATAGAATAAGTTACCTTTTGATTGTTCACTAGTACCAACCAAATTTCTAGTCTCGTCATAGATTTTCACCTTTCTATTCTCAAATGCAACTCGATGACCTATATTATTTAGCTGTGCTACACTCAATGGATTATAATAAAGTCCTTTCACCCAATATGCATTCTCACATCTAATCTTATTATTCAATAATATAGATCATTTTTATTTTACTTGACAAGGTGTATCATTTCCCATTTTTGTAGAACCACCATTATAATGTTCAAGGTATTCAATTTTTTCTTCATCACCAATCATATGATGTGTACAACCACTATCAATAATCCAAGTATCATTCTTACTAACTTTAGAAATAAGTGTTGTTTCAACGTACCTTTCTTCTTCTTCAAAATCTTCTTTCAATGCCACAAAGACCACTTCTATATCTTCATTAGTCTCGGTGTTGGTGTCATCATCTTCATCTTCAACTAGGTAACATGCCTTCTTGCATTTATCTATGTAGTCTCGATTATCTTTGTTACCATACTGTCGGTTACCTCTGTGATCTCGGTAATCTATTTTTTCATTCTTCCTTTCATTTTATCTTTCATTTGTTTTCTCATCTTCTTTTCTGTCAAGACATCTTACAGCAATATGACCAATCTCTTTGCATTTAAAACATACCAAAGGTAGTTTACCTCTATATATTCCTTTTTGTTTTTGTAGTCTTCTAGCCATTATTGCTTCAAGTTCATCAAGTTCACTTTCACTTTCACTTTCATTTCTTATCTTATGTCTGCTACTTATTTTTTGAATTTTTAGAGATGACATAAATGTAGATTCTACTGTAGGTACAATACTATTGTCATAATTATTAAGCTCAAATGTAGTCAATCTATTGATCAGATGATCAAGTGAGATATTATTACCAGGAGATGCTCTCATTTCATGAATTGTAGAGACTCTAATAGCATAGGAAGGTAACAATGTTATGAGAATTTTACTTACCTTAGTGTCTTCATTAATATTTCCACCTGCTCCTCAGATAGCATTCACAACCTCCTTGATTCAATTGTTGTACTGAGTGATTTTCTCACCTTCTTTCATCTTCATGTCATCAAAATTACCTCTTAGACTTTCAACTTTATCCCTTATCACATTCATATCTCCTCCATGAACTAGTGTAATCTTGTCCCACATCTGCTTTGTAGTTGTACATGTCTTAATATCTTCAAATTCAACATTTGATAAAGAAGAAGCAATCTCAATCGTCATAGCATTGTGTTCTTGTATTTGTTTCATCTGTGTGATAGTCAAAGGAATAGTAGGAGTGATAAACTCATTTTCCAAGTAGTATGTTGCAGAATCACAAATCCCTGATAGACATAACTTCATCCTACTTTATCATGTTGATAAGTTGTCTTTGTTTAGCTTTGGCACCTCTCTCTTATACATCTTGTGATCTTTTACTTAAGTCCTTCCTTCAAAATTTTCCTTAAAGTACTCTCACTCTGATACCAATTGTTAGATAACTAAGAGGGGGGTGAATCAGTTAAGTCCAATTATTTTGCAGTCCCAAACACTCCCTGATGTATAAAATAATTCTTTCAAATCAATTAAAAACTTGGTAAAACTTTAATTGTGTGTTTTTATTCATTAACCAAATACCAGTAAATTAATTAGTGTATATACCGATCAAACCAGTAATTGTAATGTGTAAAGTAAAATAGAAAATCATGACATTCATACACATATAATACTTGATTTTTAACATGGAAACTCTATTAGGGGAAAGACCACCTGGGACTGGTACCCAAAAATAATTTCACTCTTCTAAAGTGAGCTCAGTTAAGAGCCAACCCTGTTAAAGGTTACAACAAGACACTGTAAGGTGTGACTTGGTTAGATGATTTATCACTAATAGTTCTCCATGATGAAAAATTCATTGTGAGGTCAACATGAAAACAATCAACATTCATTGAATGTCATAATGAAATATAAAGACTGTTAAGTCCCACCCGGTTAAGAGATTTATCTATAACAATGGTTAGAATGCAACAGTAAATGATCTAATTCAAATACAACTTTCATTTGCATATTTTTAGATCTATGCTAAGATCAAAATACCTCTAGCCAATTTACTCAATTCAATTCCTTGTATCCTCCAACTCTTCTCTACTAGCTTAATTCCTTTTTCTGACGCTCGGTGTTGTTTGCAAATTTGCTCGATTTTGTCTTTAACCTATCTGAATAGCTTCACATGAATGCAATATTCTCATGCACATTCTAGAATTAATTATAAATCTCTTATCTCCTTTTATAGACATAATACACCATTTTCTTTTGAGCCATATATTTTGCCTCTTAATCTTCACCGTTAATTTTGCCACTTTAACCTTCCTCGGAACTTGTGTCTGTAACACATTTCATTATCTATTATCTGATCATCCTTGAATTTTATCAATTGTTTGATCACCATAAAAAACTTATATTTAACCTTAGAATCATCCATATTCATCCAGCTCATCATCTTTAGTCGACAATCATATGTTCCATTTATTTCTTTCACTTGGTCGATACCATGATGTGTCAATGACTTCTAACTCAATTAACATTGTACTCAGTATACACTACACTTGCTCGGTGTACATTGTTTCAACTCGGTGTATACTAAGTTCTTCATTTACCGACCATAAAAACTTGTTCGTTCTTGATATTCAATTCATAACATAATTATGTAATACAATCAAATCACTAACATAAGGTCATAGACTCATCAATAAGTTACCCAATGAATACCATATCCATATCTTTCTCATATATCTCATCTTCATGTAGATATCTCATTCCTTCAACATTATTTCCTTTTTCAGATGTTTGTAACTATCATTGTAAGTACAGTCAAAACTAGTTGACATCAATGACAATATAACAACTAATTTAATGTGTCACATATACCTTAGTAGCTCAGTGATCATCAATCTCTCTCTTTGAAGTATCCAATCAGTTGTAGTCTATTACGTACAACTTTGGCTATAGTTGTATCTACAACACATCAAATGGTGGAAGAAGGAAAACAATTTGATTTATGTGATTTTTTTAGGACAAGACTATTAGATAATCTTGCTATGACAAATGATAGTAGATATCCTTTCTATTTTGGTCCCTGATTGTGTTTGGTGTTTTTTTCTTAATATATCTACCTATGAAAGATAATATTATATGAAAGTCAAATGTTCTTGTTAGAAAATAAATTTGTTGGTGACTAAGTATCTTGACAAAGAAATGTACTTCATTAACCTTGAAATTATGTGGTGCTTTGGTTAGGTACTTGGTAGCGTAAGTGTTTCTAGGGAAAGTTCCTCTTCTGAAAAAATAAATTTGGAAATGGTGGTTTGTGATTCTCCTCCAAAATTGAAGAAGCTAAAGAAAATTGAAGAACACGAAGAAATAATTGAGGTTCATGATCCAAAGTTAACCAATGATGATAAATAAAAGACAGTCTTAGAAGAATTGGAGGATAAAGATGCCTTACTGATAGTAATGGCAGAAAGATGTGGTAGATCACATAATATATTATCAACAACTATAAAGGAGATGAGAAGATATGTTGAATGTGTGGCTAGTATGTACAAGTATTTCCTTTGTTGGCCTAATCCTATACAAAATTACATAGTTAAGTATGAATCATTTGAGTCTGTGTTGAATACTTTTGGAAACAATTATGATATTTTTAGTGATAGAGATGTTTCATAGAGTAAAAGGATACAATCTTTATAGACAAAGTTAATTTATGTTCAAAGATAGAGCGAGGATTTAATAAATACTTTTTGGAAGGTTAAGGAGATAGTTGAAACTAGACTAGACATCTCATCGGTCTCCTTGAGAAGTAGAACAACATTAGTGAAATCCTATTGTTTTGAATAATATGACTAATGTGATTCATTTACTGATAATATGTAACAACATGTGTTGGAATCTCTAGTTCATAATGAAATCCTAGAAGGACCTTCTTCTAGAACTCAAAGAGAGGTATAAGAAAAATTTTCCAAGCTAGTAAATTTGAGACTTTTTTTTCTTTAATGATTATTTTTGTTTTTGGGGGACCCTTTGTCCTTGAAGTCAAAGGGGGAGTAATATAGAATAATATACAGATGTATAGAGAATAAATATTAGAGGGGGAGTAGAGTCTGTATGCGGATAAATATCAAAGGGGGAGAAAAGTTATTTATGTTTTTCCATCAATGAAAAAGGGGGAAATTGTTGAACATATGTGTTTGGTTATCATTGATGTCAAACATGGTGATCTGAATAGATCACAATATGCAGATCATAAAACTTACCATAAATATGGATGCTCACATTATTGAGGCCAATCTTCTTAGCCAAGCATTCAAAGATTTTCATCCCACCATATCCTTCATTGTGGTATATTAGTATGAGTAACAAGTGCAAACAAGATAGTGTAAGCTAAGTATTGTAGATGTTTTGCAGTGTGATAGTGTTTGCAAGTATGTTTTCTAAAAGATCCTTTCTCCAAAAACTAATGATGATGTTATGAGGTGTGTATTGCAGATGTTTTGCAATGTGGCAATTTTTGTAGGTATGTTTTCCAGATGATCCTTGCTCCCAAAACTAATGGTGATGGTATGAGGTGGCTGAGTTTTTTATGTTTTGATGTAGTGGATAGTTTTGTGTTCCACTTAGTTTGGATGCTTGTGTAACAGTGATAGTTATGGTTACAAATTTGAAGTTAAATATAAATGTAGGAAGTTGAAGAATTTTTTATGGTCCATATGTGTATGTAGATGAAATGATCTTTGTGGATACCACAATGATGACCTTGTGTTCCACATTTTTGTTATACTGATTCCTTGTTATCCATGCTCTAAATTTCTTTAGGGGATTGATTTATTGGCCTTGGTACTTGTGTTCATTTTATTTCTAGTCGATCTTGGTTGTTATGTATACTCTAGTGATTGTAGTGATCCAATAATTGTGGCATTTGATCTTTATTGTTGGAAGGAAATGTAAATTGGTAAACCTCTTCATGAACAAAGTGCTTTGAGGCTGATTTGCTAACCATTAGAAGGAAATGTATTGTCAAATATTTTATTGGGACAAAGTGTTTAAGGCCAACTTGGTGTATATACCAGTAACATATATATGTGTGAATGTATGAAAAAAATGTGTGTGTGTGTGTGTTCAAGCAAATATAAAGGCAACAATAAGTGCAAGAAGTTTTAATGTCTTGGTTTGTATAGGCAAGTTGCAAGAAAGTTACAAAAGATTCCTAATTAGATCCATTGCAAATATGTTGTATGGAGATTTAGGCCTAGAGAAAATTGAATTCAGACATATGTAGATGCAACCTTCTTAGTTCATATATTGGTTTTGGTTTACAATGAGCCATCTAGTTGTAAAGCCTTTATTGTACTAGTAGTAAGCATTTCCAAGCTATGAGCCCACTTGCAGTGAGCATTTTGTGAGGGAGCCACTCCTTGTAAAAATCACCTTAACCTATGCCACCTTAATCGATGTTTTTATTCATGAGAATTAGCTTCTCCATAGTTTTTTTTCCATCTTGGGTTTTCCACGTAAAAATCTAGTTTTCATTATCTAAGATTCATATGTGTACTTACTCATGTTTACATCTAAATTGGTTAAGTGGTTAAAGAATTAATTTGTCAGATCCAAATGTGTGAAATTGATAAAAAATTTAATTTAGAATTGATTCACCCCCCCCCCCCCTCTCATTTGTCTAGGACATTCATCAGGTTGACTCCTTCTCTTCAGAACACTCTATTGTTGCTAAGACCCTCCCTAGTCTGCAGAATGTCAATGGCCAAGAGTACCTTAATCTATCCAACCTAATGTTGGGTAACAAAGTTATCCCTTTGAGATCAACTGTTGAAACCAACAAAAACTTGAAACAATAATTTTGTGGAAAATTTGGCAAGCCCATTAGACACAATTTTGTTAAAAAGCACAAAAAAAAAACATTTGCAGATGTTCTCCCCAACAACTCCAAGTGCAACTCAAAATAGATTGTAAGAAACCATGATTTTTATAGAAAAATGGCCAAATTCTGAAATCAAAGTTTACAAAGTATTGTGTTTTGGGAGAAAAAAAGGTAAAAACCCTAAAACATAAACACTTGACATAATTTTGGTGGAAAAATTTAGAAAACCCTCCAAATGAGAACCCATTATTTTTTAGGACAAAATCATGCAAAACCCAAAAATAATTCTTGAGGATAAAATTGAAAAAACCAAACACGAGTTTTAAGGAAAAAAATGATCAAAACCCAACACAAGATTCAAGACACAAAACATAATACAAAACATCATTTTTGAAGAAAATTCGTAAAACCCTTTTACAAAATAATTTTTAAGGTAAGAAAATCTACAAAATCCACAATATTTTTTTATGGACAAAAATTATAAAACTCTTTAAGGAATTTTTTTAAGGGAAAAACTTATTAAACCCCATCCAAAAACTTTTTAAGGACAAAAAGTTATTAAAAATCCATCAATTAATTTTTTAAGGACAAAAATTAGAAAGCCCACAATAATTTTTTTAAAGGGACAAAATTATAAACCCACAATAGATTTTTTAAAGGGACAAAATTATAAATCCACCAAATAATTTTTATGGAAAAAAAATAAAAAACCCCTCCAATAGAAAACCCCATGAATTGCATCCACAAACCCTAGCTTAATTCATGGACATGGGTTGAAAAACATATCTACAGATGAACAAGGTGTGAGTGTCACCAAAAATTGCACTCGAACATGACCCATCACAATTACGGAACTTAGATTAATCAGGCTTTTGGAAACCCCAACATAAAAGCCTTCACACCCAAATCCTCTTGTCGCCAAAGAACGATGTGCAAAACACACGAAGAGAGAGTCATCGCATGAGGAATAACATGAGACATCAATAGGAAACAACGACGTCTAAACCAAACAGGCTAGTAAAAAATGGGTCTCTAAAACCCTAAGAAGTCATGTGGCCTGCCAAAATAGCATTTAAAAAAGCTCTCGTTGCATTATAGGGAAAAAAAGATAGAAGAACACCTGCCACAAAAACCCTTCCATGATCAGAAAAAATGTGTTGCCCAACTTCAACTTTCAAACAAATGGATGCGTAGGTGTAGATAAAACATCAACAAATCCTAGAACCAAAAAAATAATTGAGCTCAAAATATTGATGGTCTTCAATATGACAAACTCTCTAATTTAGAATTTTTCATAAAAAAACTCTTAAAAATTTTCTGCAAATTAAATCCAAGTAGAAGGGCACAAATTTTTTTTAATGGCTCATCACCCACTTTGATACCATATTACAAAACTTTATTAATTATAATTGAGTGATTACAAATGGATATGAAGTTTCCTTATATAGAGAAATAACTGAGAGCAAAATAATTTTTTTCTAAAAGATTAACATGAAAGATTCTAAGTTATCTAACTAAGAAAATAGAAATTACCTAATAAACTAAATATGACTAAATGAAAATTAATATAACATTAAGTACTTTATTAAGATAAATCATGCAACTTTTTGATCTTAGAAATTAAGCATCGAGGGTTCCATTTCCTTAAATCCACCGTAGTATGGTTTGGAGAGGAAATCCATAAAGGGTTCCCGGTTACTATTTAGCCCAATTGAATCCAAGAGCCCGCAACGTCTAGCCAAGACAACTCATCCCTTGGCCCACAAACGGCATAACCATCCACCTTGATGATTTCATCCCTTGGGGTACTGAGTTATTGAGAAAGACTATTCAACCCAATTAATCCCAAGAGTGTGCAATGTCTAACCAAGACAACTTGCCCCTTGGCCCACAAGAGTGCTCTATGTAATATTTTATCTTTTTTGCATGCAAGAAAACTTTGCTGAAATTTACACTGATAAGATTTTGTGTTTTATACTTGTAAATTGGATTCTCAAGCAATATAAGGAGAACGTTTGAGTTTTTATATTTTGTGTTGAAGCTTTGTTCATATTATCATTGTGTTCCTACGTCATAGTGATATATTTTCTAAGTATACTTGAGATTTTTTGTGATATTGTTTTAAAAGAGCTTTGATCTTATTTCTTGCAAACTTTGTGTAACAATCTTAAGGATCGAATTAGAATTAGTTAATGCTTGTGATAAGAATAAATTAGAAGACTTTGTGCTACAATCTTTCTTATTTATACATATTCAAAAGTGCATCATACTAGCAGAATTTGTGTTGTTATATGCTGGATGTTATTACAAAGTCATTTTGGAAAAGTGTAGAAGACTTTGGGCATATGTAGTTTTCTTGTTAAGATAGAATAATTAGTATGTTGTTGATTTCTCTTATGTTTAATCAAAGGCCTATTGGTATTATTGTTGCAATTAGTACTTTTTTGTAAAGTTTTATTTAAGGAATTTATTGAAGATTGTGTATCATTCTTGAAAAAAGAGGAATTGATCTTTGGTCCTATCCGATTTTAGTTTCTAGTTACGCCGAGAGGCATACCTATACAATGGGAGCACAAATGGGAATACCAGGACATGAATATGCCAAAAATATTCCTTGTCAATAAAAACTATTAGATTAAATAAATATTTTATAAAATAATATGAAGACAAATGACAAGGCCGAAATAATAGGAAGACAAATGGCAAGGCCAAAATAATATGAAGACAAATGGCAAGGCCGAAATAATAGGGCCCGATCAAAATAATAGGACCCGAAAAAATAGGGGCACCACATGGATGAAGAATAAGTTGAAAAATTAAATAAAAAATAAAAAATTAGGGTGTTTTATGTTTTTTTGGATTTTGGAGAGGCAAAGGAATTGGAAAAGGCACCGTTTGGGGAATATGAAGAGACCCTATTAGATTATAAAAGAGCATCTCCTCATTTCATTTGTAGGAAGCTCATTTCAAGAGCAAGCAACCAACCAAATATAAAGGTGATAATTTTATTTTCTATTTAATAATTTTTTTTTTATAAAGTTATAACTTTAGTTTTAGATTTAAATTTAATTTTAGTTTTAGTTTTAGATTTAGATTTAGAATTAGTTTTAGTTTTAGTTTTAGTTAGATTTAGATTTATATTTCTCTTAGATTTAAATTTAAATATGGAGGGCAATGCCGCCATCAATTTTTTTATGTTTTTTTAATGTTCAATATTTTATTTGGAATTCGAAAAAACAAAGGAATTGCGAAAGACATATTGGAGAATATGAAGAGACGCTCTCAAATTATAAAAGAGTATCTCCTCATTTCATTTCTTATTTTGTTTCATTTGTTGTTTTGCAGAGTTTGAAGAATTGGAGAGTTTTAGAGGAGCCAAGACTAGATTCAATTTTGGAGCAAGTTCTTTCCAAGTGAGATTTTCATTTTGTATTTTACTTTTCCATAGATTTAGTTGCATTTAAAATATTTAGATTTCAATTTGCATGTTTCATTTTGATTTGTATGTTTGATTTCATTTAAAATAAATTGATTTGTATTTAAAATATAGCTTGATTTACATTTGCATGTTTGATTTGTATTCAAAATCAAACATGCAAATCAAACAAGCAAATTAAATCAATAACATGTTTGATTTGCATGTTTCATTTTGAATTGCATATTTCATTTTGATATGCATGTTTCATTTAGATTTGCATTTTAAATAGTTTGCATTTTACATTTAGATTTACATTATAAATAGTTTGTATTTTAGATCCATATTTGCATTTTAAATAGTTTGTATTTTAGATTTAGATTTAAATTTAAATATGGAGGGAAATGTCACCATATTGCTTTAGATTTATATTATTTACATTATTCATTTGCAATGGTTTAAAATGGTCAACAATATTTCTTCTTCCTTATTTAAATTTGGAAAATATCAAGTATACATTACTTTAATTAGATTAAGTATACATTAGTTTAATTTATTTTATTTCTTAAATGTTACATTTTTTAAAAAA
The DNA here is from genome assembly GCA_027943335.1 of Chamaecyparis obtusa. Classification (NCBI taxonomy): domain Eukaryota; kingdom Viridiplantae; phylum Streptophyta; class Pinopsida; order Cupressales; family Cupressaceae; genus Chamaecyparis; species Chamaecyparis obtusa. The sequence goes on along the minus strand of BSBK01005981.1, from coordinate 1,309,780 downwards.
TATTTTCTTTTACATTTATATTTTAATAATTTGGATTTTTTACATCATTATCATAAATAATTTTTATCATTGTGGATGGCAATGCCACCATATTAATGAAATTTGTATTCTATTATTCTTAATAATTATTTAAAATTAGATTAAGCATACATTAGATTTCTTAATTATTTAAATATTTAAATTATTACTAATATTTAACATTATAATATATTTTATTTTTATGTTTTGAAATTAAAAATATATTTCGAATATTTATATTTATGTAGTAATGTTTGAAAAGTGGAAGGCAATGCCACCATATTTCAAACATTACTATGTGAATGTTTTATATTATTTTCATATTTTATAAATATTTTATGTAAAGATTTTGCATTTTAAATTTAGATTTGCTTTTTAGATAATTTTTTTTATATTTGATCTTTATTTCATTCAATATTTATATTTAAATTTAAATATGGAAGGAAATGTCACCACATTGTTTTAGATTTAGATTATTTTGTTGGAAATTGCAATTGAAGCAATTGTTGTGTTGTCATTGATGTCAAACCTTAATTGGTAAGATTGTTGCTACTTAGGAAAGTACTATATCTATTGTATTGTTGTGAAGAAGGGAAAGAAAGGATGGTAACAATAGCACCTAAGGAAAGGTTGAGTTATCTTGATACTACAAAGTGTACTTGACTATGTTGTACAATGATGAGACAATGTATTGTTTAACTTAGTAAGATTGAAGACTAAACTAGTAGGCTTGACCGAGCAAAAATGGAGAAATCATGTTTAAGTCAAGTAATGTTAGTGTTGACTGAGTCAGTATATGCCGAGAAAAATTCTAGTGTCGACCGAACATCAATTAATTGTTGAGAAAGACAGTATAAGCTGAAGACATAATTTTTTAGTAATGACCAAGCTTTCTACATGAAGACCGAGTAGTTGATCACAGTATTGACCGAGCATCAGTATTTTTATATTTGAAGAGAATTCAGATTTGGAGCCAACATTGTTGAATTCTTGGATTATGTAAAGCGTGTTGACTTTATTGATTGATTGTTTGAAAGCATTGAATGCACTGAAAAATGTTTTATTGTAAATCTTTAAGAGATTTGAGATGTTTCTAGAAAAGGAGCCGAAGAACATAAAGCGGGTAAATTCAATGAATCTGACCTAACCCTAAGATCTATGAAGGAGATTGAGCGGCAAAAGATGAGTTAACCTAATTAAGAAAGTATTAAGGGAACCTAAGCATTGTGTATGTGTGTGCATGGGTGAAAAGAGGATGCTGGAAGATCAGTAGATGTTATTGACTGTATAAGCAGAAAAGGCTGAAGGAGAAGTGTGGTGATTGCTTGAAGAAAAGTTTCGAGCAGATCAGAGATGGAAATGGCAAAGTTTCAAAGTCATCAAACCAACATTTGTGTACAGAATTGGATCTGATATTTGCAAAATGAGTTGTATATTTTTCAGATCAATACTACTGCTACTTTCTAACCATTGTAATAGTCAAAATCCTTTTAACAGAGGTTGACCTAACAGTCATATGTTTAAATCCTTTAAACAAGGTTGCATTCTAATGGAATGTATGTAAGTCCTATAACAAGGCTCACTTCTAATAGAGTGATTGAAATCCTTTAATCGGGTCACACCTAACAGTGTGTATTGTAACCTTTGACAGGGTTGGCTTTTAACTGAGCTCACTTCAGAAGAGTGAAAATAATAGTAGCATGTTACAAAGTGATTTTTCTCAGATTGGGTTTCCACTATAAATCCTAGTGTCAATGCTTGTGTGAATGTTTTGGTTTAAACATTTCTATGTTTTACAAGTTAGATGCAGTTGGGTAGTGGACTGTAATGTTATATGTTTCTATTATAGAATCAATGATGATTGAGTTGGTTTTGGTTGTTAGATCTGATTTAAAGAAAAGTTTTTAAAGTTTATTTTATACATTTGGACCTGAGAACAACGAATTCACCCCCCCTCTCTATTGTTCTAAATCATATTAACAATTGGTATCAGAGCTATGTTGCTTATTATTGGTGTTTACAAAAATCAAGTTTAAAGGGACTTGAAACAAATGATCGGGATGTATGAGAAGGAGGTACCAAAGCTGAATAAGGAAAACTTCCCTATATGGAAAAGCTTGATGAAGCTACATCTGGCCGGTATTGGTGATTCTGCAAAGTACTACATTGAGAATGACTATGTCTCACCTATTGCACCTTTGACTACTGAAGAAATGAGAGCTAAGTAAGAACATAATCATGCAATGCTAGAAATTGCATCTGCCCTAAGCTATCCAGAATTTGAGGACATTAAGGATTGCACAAGTGCTAAGGAGATGTGGGACACTCTTGCAAAGATCTATGGTGGTGACATAAATGTACTGAAAGCTAAGGCTGAGAGTCTCAGAGGTAAGTTTGATGAAATGAGAATGCAAGAAGGTGAGAACATTGCACAATATTGTGGTAGAATACAAGAAGTTGTGAATGCTATTAGAGGAGCAAGTGGGACTATTGATGATGAAACTATAATTGGAAAAGCACTAAGAACTCTGCATCCTATATATGCTATTAAGATCTCAGCTATTCAGGAATCTAGATGTAACTTTGCAAATGTGCTTACTTTGGAAAGTTTGGTTGGCAAGCTGACTGCTTTTGAACTCTCTAACTATGATAACTTCACTGTTGGTAGTATTGGTAATGTTGAATCTGCTTTTAAGTCACAATTAGTTTTGGACAAGCCAAAGAAAGAAAAAGAAAGATGCATCAGTGAAAGTGAAAGTGAAAGTGACAGTGATAGTGACACTTCTGATGAAGAACTTGAAGATCTAGAAGCTCTTATGGCTAGAAGACTAAGAAGAGGAAAAGGAAAATATTAAGGTAAACTCCCTATTATATGTTTTTCATGTAATAAAGTTGGTCATATAGCTGCTAGATGTCCTGACATGAATGATAAAGATGAAGAAAGAAAAAGAAAACACAAAGACATAAGAGATGACAGAAGCTACCGAAGGCACAAAGACTACAAAGGAAAAGCTAAGAAATCTTGCTACATTGTTGAAGAAGAAACTGACACTGATAGTGATGATTTTGAAATTGAGGTAGTCTATGTTGGAATGAAAGATGAATCTGATGAGGATGAGAAAACTGCATTGATCTCCTATGTGAACAAGAATGACAAATGGATTATTGACAGTGGTTGTTCACATCACATGATTGGTGACAAGAGTAAGTTTGAGACCTTACATCATTATAGAGGTAAAAGTGTAAAATTTGGTAATGATGCACCATGTCCTGTTAGAGGAAAAGGTTTGATTAAACTGACTTATAAGATCTTTTGTGAAAATGTATATTGGGTTGAAGGTCTAAATTATAATCTGCTAAGTGTTGCGCAGCTCAACAACACTGGTTACCGAGTGGAATTTCATCAAAAGAAAGCTAAAATATTTGATGCTACTGGTGAACTGATCGAAAGTGGAGAATAGACTAGAGGTAATTTGTTCTATCTTGACCTATCTAAAGAAGCATGTATGGTTTCACAACTTGATGACATTTGGTTATGGCATAAGAGGCTATGTCATGTTAACTTTGATAATCTAGTAGAAATAAGTAAGAAGAAGAAAGTAAGAGATCTACCTAGATTGAAGAAACCTGAGAATGTGATGTGCAAGGAATGTTAGTTAGGAAAAATGACAAAGTCAAGTTTTAAGAGCAAATCCTTTACTTCTGAAAACATTTTAGATTTGGTTCATACTAACCTTTGTGGACCTATGGGTGTACAAAGTTACTGTGGTGCTAGATATTTTATCTTGTTTGTTGATGATCATACCAGGATGATGCATGTAATGTTTCTAAAAGAAAAAATTGATGCTTTTCAATTCTTTAAGTGGTATTTGGCTAAGGTTGAGAAGGAGACAGGTAGGAACCTGAAATGTCTTAGATTTGACCGAGGTGGAGAATTTACATCAAATGAATTCAATCTATTTTGTAATGAAAGAGGGATCAAAAGATAGATGTATGCGCCTAGAACACCTCCACATAATGGTATAGCAGAGAGAAGAAATAGATCTATCTTGGATTGTGCAAGGACATTGTTGATTGAAAAGAATGTGGCACAGGAATAATGGAAAGAAGCTATAAGTACAACTGTCTACACTCTTAACTAGGTACAGATCAAGAAAGGTACAAATCTGACACCCTATGAATTATGGCATGAGCATGCACCGAGTGTTAAATACTTTAGAATCTTTGGAAGAAAGTGCTACATATTAAAATACAATAGGAATGGAAAGTTTGATGCTAAAAGTGATGAAGGCATATTCCTAGGGTATTCCACAAAAATTAAAGCTTATAAGTGTTTGAACTCTAACACTAACAAAATTGTGGAAAGTGTGAATGTCAAAGTTGATGAGTATGCAGAAAGAAATGAAGTTGATAGAAAAAGAGAACCAGAAGATTATAGATCTTTTGTGTATATTGAAGAAGAAGAAGAGGCAAGTAACAGACTTGCACCTAATGCTGAGTCTCGGGTAAGCAATGTCGAGCGATAGGAAGATGCTGCCGAGCATCAAGAAAATAGTGTCAAAAGAGAACAAGAACATGTCGAGAAACAAGATAATGATGTTGAGTATCAGGAAGAGGTCGTCGAGCACTCAGAAGCTGAATCTGAAAATCTTGTTGAGGAACCTGAAGAAATAGAGGAGAGAAGAGTTGAACCTATTTTGGAAAAATATGTAAGAAGACATCATAAACCTGAACAGATAATTGGAGACAAACATACTGGAATTCTAACCAGAAGTAAGACAAAGGATCCAACATGTTTATTGTGTGAATTTGAACCCAAGTCAACTAGAGAGACATTAGAAAATGAAGATTGGATACAAGCAATGAATGAAGAAATAGACCAGATAGAGAAGAATGATACCTGGACTCTGGTACCAAGACCTAAAAACAAAAATGTTATAGGAACAAAGTGGGTGTTTTGGAATAAGTTGAATGAAAAAGGTGAAATAACTAGGAACAAAGCTAGGCTGGTATGCAAAGGCTACACACAAGAAGAAGGAATAGATTATGGGGAGACATTTTCCCTTGTATCTAGATTGGAAGGAGTAAGAACTCTGCTTGCATATGCTGCTTATAAAGATTTCAAGGTATATCAAATGGATGTCAAGTCTGCATTTTTAAATGGTATACTAGAACAAGTTTACATAGAACAACCAGAAGGTTTTATTGATCCAAACAGAAGACACATGATATGCAAACTAAACAAAGCACTATATGGATTAAAACAAGCTCCCAAAGCATGGTATGAGAGATTGCATAACTACTTGATACATATTGGATTTTCAAGAACAAATGACACAAGCAATCTGTACATGAAAGATGAAGAAGGTAAAGGTATCCTGTTGGCAAAAATTTTTGTGGATGATATTATTTTTGGTGGACAAGATGGTTTGTGTAAAATATTTTTAAATGAAATGCAAATTGAATTTGAAATGAGCATGTTTGGTGAGATCAAATTCTTTGTTGGTTTACAAGTATATCAGATGAAGAAAGGAATTTTCATTACATAGTCTAAGTATGTTAATGAAATACTGAAAACTTTTGGGATGGAAGATTCTAGACCAGTGAGTACTCCTATGGTTACTGGACAAAAGTTATCTAAGAATGATGATGCTGCAGAAGTGAACCATACTTTGTACAGATCCATGATTGGAAAATTGCAGTATGTTGTACATAGTAGACCAGATATTGCACTAGCTGTTGGGATTGTGGCAAGATTCTTTGTCAATTCTAAGGAAACACACATGATGGTTGTGAAAAGAATTATGAGATACTTGAAAGGGACTGCTGACTATGGGCTATATTACAAGAAGGATGAAAGATTTGAACTAAGAGTATTACAGATGCTCATTGGGCAGCAAATGTAGATGATAGAAAGAGTACTAGTAGTGGAGCTTTCTTTCTTGGATAGAGATTAGTCTCTTGGATGAGAAAGAAACAAAATTGCATTTTCCAATCTACTGTTGAAGCCAAGTATGTTGTTGTTGTAGTAAATTGTTCAAATTTGGTATGGATAAAACAATTGTTGGTAGGCATGAAAGAAGAAATCACTGAACCTATTGTTATTTTATGTGACAACACAAGTGCTATCAACATCTCTAAGAATCTAGTTATGCATACTAAGACCAAGCACATAGCAATCAACTATCACTACTTGAGAGAATTGGTACAAGACAAAGAAGTTTGAATGGAATATGTGAATACAAAGGAACAATTAGTAGACATATTCACTAAAGCTTTAACTAAAGAAGCACATGAGTATTTGAGAAGTCAATTAGGGGTCCTTCCCCTAACTGAGGCTGCCTAGTTAAGCTAGGAGCACTGCATCAAATATGCTACAATAGAATATTTGACAGATTGTCACACTTTAGGACTGGCTTAGAGTTGTGAAGAAGAGCAAAGATAAGGAATCAGTCATAAGCAAGATGACAGAGGGAGAAACACTAAGCTACACAGATAATATCTACATCTTATGGATGTATGTTTTAGTTGCTACTTTGGCATTTTTGTCAAAGAGGGAGATGAACTAAGATGATATAATAACACATGACATTGAAAAGAAAAGTAAGGAGATGATGAACTGAAATGAAGGATCAGGATAGAGGGAGATCTGGATATTTCTGACGATCACAGAAGTGAGGCTAATAGATTATGAATTAGAATGAAGCTAAGGATATTACAATATTTTTTTCTAATGGACAGATAAGTTTTTGGATTGGTTGGTAATCCACGTGTTATTCAGGTGATATCATATGGTGTTGTCATCAATGTCAAAGAGGGAGATTGTTGGAAACTACAATTGAAGCAATTGTTGTGTTGTCATTGATGTCAAACCTTAACTGGTAAGATTGTTGCTACTTAGGAAAGTACTATATCTATTGCATTGTTGTGAAGAAGGGAAAGAAAGGATGGTAACAATAGCACCTAAGGAAAGGTTGAGTTATCTTGATACTACAAAGTGTACTTGACTATGTTGTATAATGATGAGACAATGTATTGTTTATCTTAGTAAGATTAAAGACTAAACTGGTAGGCTTGATCGAGCAAAAATAGAGAAATCATGTTCAAGTTGAGTAATGTTAGTGTCGACCGATTCAGTATATGCTGAGAAAAATTCTAGTGTCGACTGAACATCAGTTAATTGCTGAGAAAGACAGTATAAGCCAAGGAAACAATTTTTTAGTAATGACCAAGCTTTCTACATGAAGACCGAGTAGTTGATCACACTATTGACCAAGCATCAGTATTTTTATATTTGAAGAGAATTCAGATTTGGAGCTGACATTGTTGAATTCTTGGATTATGTAAAATGTGTTGACTTTATTTAGTGATTGTTTGAAAGCATTGAATGCACTGAAAAATGTTTTATTGTAAATCTTTAAGAGATTTGAGATGTTTCTAGAAAAGGAGCCGAAGAACATAAAGCGGGTAGATTCAATGAATCTGACCTAACCCTAAGATCTACAAAGGAGATTGAGTGGCAAAAGATGAGTTAACCTAATTGAGGAAGTATTAAGGGAACCTAAGCATTGTGTATGTGTGTGCATGGGTGAAAAGAGGATGTTGGAATATCAATAGATGTTATTGACTGTATAAGCAAAAAAGGCTAAAGGAGAAGTGTGGTGATTGCTTGAAGAAAAGTTCCGAGTAGATCAAAGATGGAAATGACAAAGTTTCAAAGTCAGTAAACCAGCATTTATATACGGAATTGGATCTGATATTTGCAAAGTGAGTTGTATGTTTTTCAAATCAATACTACTGCTACTTTCTAACCATTGTAACAGTCAAAATCCTTTTAACAAAGGTTGACCTAATAGTCATATGTTTAAATCCTTTGAACAAGGTTGCATTCTAATGGAATGTATGTAAGTTCTATAACAAGGCTCACTTCTAACAGAGTGATTGAAATCCTTTAACCGGGTCACACCTAACAGTGTGTATTATAACCTTTGACAGGGTTGTCTTTTAACTGAGCTCACTTCAGAAGAGTGAAAATAATAGTAGCATGTTACAAAGTGGTTTTTCCCAGATTGGGTTTCCACTATAAATCCTAGTGTCAATGCTTGTGTGAATGTTTTGGTTTAAACATTTTTGTGTTTTACAAGTTAGATACAGCTGGGTAGTGGACTGCAATGTTATATGTTTCTATTATAGAATCAGTGATGACCGAGTTGGTTTTGGTTGTTAGATCTGATTTAAAGAAAAGTTTTTGAAGTTTATTTTATACATCTGGACCTAAGAACAACTGATTCACCCCCCCTCTCTATTGTTCTAAATCATATTAACATATTTAGATTATTCATTTGTAATGGTTTAAAATGATGAACAATATTTCTTCTTCCTTAGTTAAAATTAGAAAATATTAAGTGTGCATTAGCTTAACAAGATTAAGTATACATTAGTTTAATTTATTTTGTTTCTTAAATGTTACATTTTTATAAAAAATATTTTCTTTTATATTTATATTTTAATAAAAAAAAATTTACATCATTATCATAAATATTTCTTATCAATATTGTGGATGACAATGCCGCCATATTAATGAAATTTGTATTCTATTAATCTTAATAGTTTTTTATAATTAGATTAAGCATACATTATATTTATTAATTGTTTAAATATTTGAATTATTGCTAACATTTAACATTAAGAATAATATAAATTATATCATGTTTCCAAACTTGAATTTTTGTTAATTTAAATATAAAAAAATCCATAAAATAATATATATTATTCCACTATAGGTAACATGCAAAGTTCGAAATGAGATCTGCTAAGGTAGCGAACTGTTGTTTGGAGGCAGTGATTAAGACTAGCAGAGGAGCAGTCACAACATCTAGGGCATCAGCATAGATCCGAATTTGGAATAGCAGGCCCACGATTTTGAGGAGCACCGAAAATTGTTTGGAAGAGATCTGAATCTCATATTAAGGAGCAGGGATCTGCTATAAAGAAGGGTGCGAAATTTCATCTAGAGGGCTATGAATTGTGGAAGGAAGACACAGATTTTGACAAAGAGGAGGCTGCCATTTGATATAAAAAAAAGCCATGAATTTTAACAAGAGATCTCAGTTTGACAAAGAAGAGAAGCTTCAGATTTGATCCCAGGCCTGCCGATACAAAGAGGACATAGTGGCAAAATTCATCAGTTTGAATAGGAGGAGCCAGGCCCTTTCTTTTAGTTTCAGCTAGCAATCCAAAGGGAGCAATTTAGACTAGTGAAAGAGGCATCAATAGTTGTTCATTCCAAGACAACTATTTGACAAAATTCCCAGTTAACAAACAGAGATAAATTCATCCTATTCTGGCACGGGACATTACACAATCAGCGAAATGTGAACTTTTCATTCAAAAAGGAAATCCGCCTTACAAAGACGTCAGATAAATGTTGGTCTTTTCTATGCGAATCGAGATGCAAAGAAAGATTTAGCCGTATACAGTAAGGATAACCCTAGAGCAGAAAGGCCCAATATGGCTACAGGTGCTGCAAAGAAGCAAGACAAAGAAGAGGTTTTTTCAAGTTATTATTTTAATTGTTGGCTCTATGGCCACAAGAAAAAAGATTGTCATAAACTAGTACAGCATCACCCTTCATATGAGCATTTGAAAGATTTCATAGCAAAATAGAAGAAATTAGCTAAAGAAAATACAGATTTGGAATTGCGTGCAGTCTTCACTCAAGCAAAACCTTATCCTTTCATTGATATCTCTGCTCTGATTAAGGGTTCCTCTGAATCTTCACTACCAGATAAGCAAGAGAAGGATTCCCAGAAAGAAAAACTTAAGGAAATTGCTAGGGAGGAGAATCCTGGTTATGCACTTAGAATAAACAATTTAATCCCTAAGAAAATAGGGAATGGTAAGCTAAGAGTCTTCTCAGTCAAGGCATTGGACAGACAAATAAATATCTATTCCAAGACTAAATATGCAAAATCGGGCATAAGCATCGGGGCTGCTAAGGTGGGAAGACCTGAGTACAATTTAAATTGTAGAACCAATGAACCCCTATCTGCTAAGGGGGAAGGTAGGATCTTACCTACTCAAGCACCTCCCGTTTGCATGATGAAGAACGAATCCACTTGGCAGATGGTTAAAAATAGGAAAAAGGTTAACATGTATCAGCTATCTCATAGTCCTTTTAATCTATCTCTGAATAACCCATTTGATTTGCTTAAAGAGGAAGATAATGGGAGATATTCACCCCCCCAGAAAGGCCATAAGGCAGGACAAAATAAGTTCCATACCAATGTCTTAGAGATCTACCCACAGAAGGATCAAACACATAGAAAGAATCTAAAAGGTTTAACAAGTAACAATGTATTAAGGAAGTTTCAGGAACAAAACATATAGGTATGCACGCCCCCTCATAAGTGTAATAAAACTATGGAGAGTAACAATGATAAAAGAATAGGTAATTTCTTTCAGAATCCTAACATGATTAGAATAGATCTAGATGGAAAATGCATAGAACAGAGACAAAATTCTTTTGTAGATACAAGGTTGATTTGCCAATGGTCTGGAGTAGGAACTTCTACCACAGATCTGATAGCCTGGTTGAAATCTCAACTCTCGAATGAGGTAAGTATATCTATCTTATTAGAAAATTTTATTTTCATTAATTGTAAAGATGGAAATATTAAAAGTAAAATTAGAAATGAAGGGTTAGCTAAGTATAAAGACTCTGATTTTTATATTTTTGACTGGGTTCCCCTGTTCAACCCAATAAAACTTAAGGACTTTCTTGTAGAAAAAGCTATAGTTCTTAAAAATCTGCCTATAGAATTATCTGATGTAGAAACTGTCAAATTAATAGGAAAACAAATTGGTGACTTTCTAAGCATTATTGATAATGATAATAACCAGTATGAAAAAATCATTAGAGTAAAGATCAACTATCATAAAAAATGGATACATCCCATTAGAGTATGCTTTAATTCTAACTCTATTATTATTAACCCCATTATTCTAGAAGATTTTGTAGAAAGACAAACAAATGATCTAGAAACCAATAATTTAGGACAAATGGACACTCATATTCAGAAGACATCGAAATTGAAGGAGAGCTTTAACCCAGAAAAAGGAGGTTTCACTATGACTTCTCCTAAGAAAACTAATCCGATCAGCATCTCCACACAACCTTCAAACTCTGAGTGTCAACCCCCTTTTGCTCTAGAAAAGGAAATATCAATAAATAAGACCTTAAATGTTGAGGTCAAATCTCCCCTACCTTTATCCATAGAACATGAGAATAACCTTAGTACTCAGAGTTTCAAGCAAGAAATTAACACTAAAATTACCTCTTACAACCCGAATAGAATCTCCAACAGTCCAGAAGATAAAGAAAGATCACTTCTTAAGGAGAACCAAAAAATAGAAAAAGAAATAGTTGAGATCACCAATGAGTTAATGGACACCCTTATAGATGAAATATGTGACAAAGAGGAACTTGAGCACCAAAAAAGTTTGCTAATTAAAAGCATTATAGAGATGTCGGCATCAGATAATACTCAGGAAAATGGAGAAGAAGACATGGAAATGGAATGCTTTCCAAATCTAGATGAGATAGGAGACATGGAAAGGGATATCAATGAAAGAGAAGATCCCTTGTATGGTAGGAAAGAAGAAATAAATAATAATACAAGGAATCAGAACGAGGAAGAGATTAGAATTTGCCTAGAAGGTATCAACAATGAAGATAGACAATTAGGAATGGCAACAACCATTGATGGAATCAAACCCAACGACAATCTCTCATTGGTTAAAGACTCCATAGAAGGCCTCTTTGGCATCACCAACCAAGATAGGCAGTTAGGAACAGCAATGAAAAGAGGAAGTCTGAGCACCCCTAATATCAATAGAATTAAAAAGAAGAGGGGGAGGAAATCCGAAGTGGAGTTAAGAACTATAAATGTTAATGCAAGAACCCAAATAGAGATTGGAGATACTCCTAATATTGATAAAAACTCAGAACTCATCCATTCTGAATCTTTCCATTAGTTAAAAGAAATGCAAAAAGAAGAAATGGAAAAGTCCCCCTTAGTGGAGACCATTGACCAAGGATCACTGCTAGACTTTTTAGGATTAGACCCTGCCTCTATTCTGGAAGATTCTAGGAGTAATGATATAATAACAGGAGTATTAGGCTCGCTATCAAAAGAGGAACTCTGTGAGGAAAATAAAGAGAACATCGTTAGGAACAATACAAAAACTTTAGGTTTAGGAAAATCTATTAAGGGCAAGTTAGAAGTTGATACGGGGAAACTAGTCAAACTAAGAGGTAGAAAATCTCTTGATGAACTAAGAGCTAAGGAAGGAATGGTGCCAGGTCAGGTTAAAATTACCGATATTCTATACTCTGGGAAGGGGAAGATCCTTCCCGAGTCCTCATGAAGATCATTAGTTGGAATGTTAGGGGTTTAAATGCCCCTAACAAATGAAGCCTTGTAATAAGGCAATTAGTGAAAATTAAACCAAATATGGCTATGATACAAGAAACTAAACTTTTTAATGAAGGATATGAGAATTTAAAAAAGAGTATAGGGATTAGAGAAGTTATAGGTTGCCGGGCAGAAGGCACTTCGGGTGGGATTGCTTTTATTTGGGATCCAAGAGAAATAGTTTTCAATATTCATGAAAAACATAAAAATTAGATGGGAGGTCAAATCAAAAGTTTAAAATCAGATTTAAAATTTAATCTAATAAACATGTACGCTCCAAAATTCTTACATGAAAAGAGAATTGTATGGCAAGAGGTTAAGGATTATATTGAAAGCTTCCCGAACGATACATTTATACTGGGAGGAGATTTTAATGCTATCATATCCTTGGGAGATAAATTGGGTGGGACAAAACAGATATCAAAAACTACTTTAGAATTTCAGGAATGGATAAATAGTATAGGGGCTTCGAAAATTGAATCAGACAGAGGGAAATACACCTGGACTAACAAACGAAAAGACACAGAGTTAATAGTAGAAAAATTGGACAGGTTCTTCTTTATTGGGGAATTGAGAAATTTTGACTTTGATCTTACTAATGAGGTACTACCTATTGCCGGTTTCGACCACTTTCCTATAGAACTAGTAATTTCAGAACCAATCAGAAATAAAAAGATCCCATTTAGATTTGAAAAAATGTGGTTACTTAATGAGGAATGTTTGGATCTAATTAAAAAATGGTGGACAGAGACAAGATTTGAAGGCTCCAAGATATATAAAGTCATAAGGAAACTAAAATTAATAAAAAGAAATCTGTCTCAATGGAGTAAGAACACTATTGGGGATATATTTGTGAAAAGAGATCTTATAGAAAAAGAGCTGGAAAATGAGAATAAGGAGATTACTGAAGAAGTTAAATAGACTTCAGATGATAACAAAGAGCAAGAACTATTATGTAAATACTATGATTCTCTTTCACAAATTAGTGCCTTCTGGGGGCAAAGAGCAAGAGAAACATGGCTCAGGGAAGGGGACCGAAACACCAAATTTTGTCACAATAGCATCAAAGCTAGAAGGAATATAAATAAGATTTCCAAAATCAAAGATATCAATGGTAATACAATAGAGGATCCCGAAGAAATTGCAGATTTAGCAGTCTCTTTCTTTGAAAAATCTCTGAATAACTTAGGGAGTGTGGATTTGTTGGACCAGATCAAGCTATTAAGAAACATCCCTTGTATAATAACTTCACATCAAAATAACCTCCTAAATGCTGCATTTACAGAAGATGAAATACTCAAGGTTTTAAAGGAAATGAACCCAGATAAATCCCCTGGTCCTGATGGATTCCCAACTTTTTTCTTTCAAAAGTGTTGGTCATTTATGGGCAAGGAAATTACTGATGCTCTAGAGGGAATGCGAAACTCAAGACATATTCTTAAAGAGCTAAATAACACATTCATTGCTCTTATTCCCAAAAAGGTCAATGCAGAGAAATTTAACGAGTTCAGACCTATCTCCCTGTGCAACACTTTGTATAAAATCTTCTCAAAAGCTCTGGCAGGTAGAATGAAACAACTTCTTCCATTGATTATATCCGAAGAACAAATAGGATTTGTCCCTAATAGGTCAATTTTGGATGGAGTGACTATTGCTCATGAGGCTATACATTCAGTAACAAATAATAAGGATCCGAGTATGTTGATTAAGTTAGACATTAGTAAGGCATATGATAAAGTGGACTGGAGATTTTTGTGTAAATGTATGGAAGCTTTTGGATTCTCAAAACAATGGATCAATATGATTTTTGAATGTATCTCCACCCCTCACTTCTCAATTATGGTGAATGGGTCTCCTAAAGGCTTTTTAGCTGTTCTCAAGGTTTGAGGCAAGGAGATCCGTTATCTCCTTTTTTGTACATTATTATGGCAGAAGCTTTAGGGAGAGGTATCAAGAAACTTCAGGAAGAGGATAAGGTTAAAGGAATCAAGATTACTTCGGGAGTCAAGGCTACTACTCATCAACAATATGTCATTGATAATCTCCTTTTTGGAAAAGAACTTTTAGAAGAAGCTCAAGCTTTCAAAGAAATTTTAAAAACTTATGCTAACGCTTCTAGACAATGTATAAATGAGGAAAAATCAGAATTTTTTTTTATCAATACTGAAGAGAGATGAAAGAATGAGATTAAATGTATTCTAGACTTCAAAGAAGGTTTCTTCCCATGTAAATATTTAGGTTTACCTTTGGATAAGGGGGTCAAATCAAATCACTTATGGGAAAGCACAATTCAAAATATCTCCAAGAAACTAGATCAATGGAAAGGTAAATGGTTATCAAATGCGGGAAGGGCTGTTATGATCAGGTCAGTCCTCTCTGCAGTTCCTATTTATCAGATGATGGGCACGAGAATCCCGGCAGGTATTAATAAGGAGATTGCTTGAAAGTTAAGGAGATTTTTCTGGCAAGGGTCGGAGGAGAAATCTAAACTAGCTTTAATTGCTTGGAATAAGATTTGTAAGCCAAAAGAAGAAGGAGGTTTGGGAATAAAAGACCTTACGCTTCAAAACAAGGCCTTGGGGGAAAAATTAGTATGGAGAATGATTAAAAACCCAAAGGCAAAATGGGTTAAAATACTAAGATATAAATACTTACTACGAGAAGAGGAGGAAAGTGTTTGTTGTTCTGATAATTATCCGATGGGCTCACACATATGGAACTTCATAAAAGAATGTAAAGATATAGTATTAGAGTCCCTTTCTTGGGACGTGAAAAGCGGGGATAAGGCTCTTTTCTGGGATGACTCATGGGGTGGAAAACCGGCCCTTCGTGAAATTCTTGGGAACGATCAGCTAATTGAACTAATCAAACAAAGTAAGGGAGAGCGGGTTAAAGACTATTTTTCACAAATCAATAATAGTGAGGGTAGCAGTTGGGCATGGAAATCTCTAGAGGAACTCAGACTTCCCCTTGATTTCCAGAATAAACTTAACAAGGCTCTATAAGAATGAAACTTCTATCCACGCTCTGGGGAGGACACAATTATATGGGCTGCCTCAAAGAGTGGTGTATACAACTCGAAAGAAGGTTTCAAAGTTATTTTTGGGATAGATAATCCACCCACCAGTCTTCCCATTGATCTATGTTGGAATAGAAACTGTCTTCCTAAGGCAGGTCTATTCTCATGGGCAGCTTTACAGAAAAGGATTCTCACCGCTGAATGGTTTGAAAAAATAGGGTACCATGGTCCTTCTAGGTGTGCCTTGTGTGAGAAAGAAAGTGAGATGATTAATCATATTTTGTTAAATTGTGAGTATGCCAATAAATGCTGGCTTTGGGTTTTGGAGAAATTAGATCTGAAGACTGCTCTTCAAAATGATATCACAGAAGTTTTTATTTCATGGCAAAGATCATGTAAGGAGGATTTATACAGTAAAATGAGATACATAATCCCATCTCTGTTAATCTGGGAATTATGGAAGGAAAGGAACCGTAGGATTTTTCAAGATAAAAGGATGAACATTGAGAGTTTTTGGAACAAATTAGAGGCAAATATAGTAGAAATTACAAACAATAGAAATATGCTGGGACAATCAATGATGGAATTCTCACTAGAAGACAACAACCAGAGAAAGAAGTGGTATGGCTTGAAAGTTCCTCCCTGGATTGGATCTAGCATTGACAATAAATCCTTATCAAGGGCGAACTGTAAATGGAAACCACCGGAGCAAGGATGGATTAAGTTGAACTTTGATGGGGCAGCTAGGGGAAACCCAGGGGTGGTGGGTATAGGGATATGTTTACATAATGCGGAAGGTAAGTTATTAGGAAGGTTAGCAAAACCTATAGGAATTAAGACAAATAACGAAGCTGAAATAGAAGTTATAAGATTAGGTCTGGCTTGGTGCAAAAAATGGAGTCTTAAAAGAATTGCGATTGAAGGAGACTCAGCTATTATTATAAATGCAATAAGACAGGGTAGAACGCTGAACTGGAAACTAAATAGTGCTATTGAACAAATATTGGAATCTCTTAAAGTTATAGGAGATTATACAGTGAATCACATTTACAGGGAGGGAAATATAGATGCAGATAAGTTAGCTAACCTAGGAGTTGACGGGCAAGAAATTGAAGAAATTCATGAGAGTTTGAAAGAAGAACTCGGAAGGTGAAGAAAAATGATTTCAAAATAGGAAATCACGATTAGATGTAAATAAATGTAAATGAATTTAAAGGTAAACAAGTATAGATACATTTGCGAGTATAGTATAAAAATGCAAAAATACACACACAAACACGCACAAACACACACACATATATATATTGCCCTCTTACATAGCAGACTTCAAGATAGGGAATGTAAGAAGTTAACATCTCATTTAGTCAAAACAATCATCATATATTAAGGGCATGCCAACCTACAATGAAGTCTCATCGATCACAAAAATGATAATCTTTAAAACAGAAAATGTTATGACAAATTAAAAGATTTGTAAAGTGCCCATAAATTTCTTATGTTCATAGCATGACTGTCAATAGAAATGGACTCAGATTGTAATGTTTTATTTAGTAGACTAACTCATGGATTAAGATTTGAAATTCCTTAATTTCATCAATACCTAACCTGAACTAGCTTTATGAGGATTGAATCATGAAAATGATTAATTAACTGTAAATTAGGAGAATAGAGGTTGCATGGTGTCTTTCTATTTTGTAGGTATACAGGGAAAGCATAACAGACCAAAAAGGCAGAAATAAAGAAAAAGAGGCTCAAGAACTTATCAAAGCTAAGGCAAATACTCGAAGAGCGAGGATGAGAGAAAATAACATATTTTTCAAAAGCACGGTTAAAATTAAAGGAAGGCTCATTAGCTCTAAAGATAAGAGCAAGGTATATGTAATCTCAATCTAAATAAATGTACGACACAGGATGGGAATGCTTATCAGTTCTTCTTAAAAGACCATTGTATATAAAAGATTAATATATTTGTGTTCACTATCATGGAGGTATGCCTCCATTAATCTGTACTAAAGAGGGAATGCCCTCTTCGACTCCATCAAGTGGAGCTTTGTAATCCTACACCTGTAGGAACTCTAAACTTGATTTGTTTCTGGACAAAAGTCCCGGGCCAGACTGGAGGTTTTCTTCCCCGTTCTTTCCTACCAGTGCCCGCACAAATGGAGGAAAAATGTAAAAAGATAAATTTTAAATAGATAAAATCAAGGCTTCGGCCGTTTATTGATAATAAAAAAAAACAAAAAAAAAACATGTAAAGTTCGAAATGGCAATGCAAAATGGTTATTCTGATTAATTCTATATACTGATGTTTGTTTAAAACTTTGCAGGATACCATTCCACCTATGATTGCCTCTAACAGAGAGTTGAACATCATGGTTACAAGCCCCTTTGCTTCGGTGACCTCGAATGATGTCTTTGAGATTGAATTTGACAAGTGTACATGAATCATTGTAGACTCGTGTGCAACTATAATCAAAATTGTGGAGAACGCACCATTATTAGTTGACTATGTTGACGAACTGGATATAATGCAGATGGCAGATGTTGTGAAAGTTCTACGTGAGACATCTGCAAAAGTGGATGCATTTCTATCAATGATGAAAGAAGTCTATCGTGATCATTGTACAAATAAGGATCGCAATACCAACTTTATCATTAAAGAATATGTGATTTACTTGCATCATTATGGAGAAATGTTATTGATTTAGATCATTCTTATCTTGGCTTTTAGCCTTCTTAATTATTTGAATAGTTGTATTGGGACTTCTATTTCCCTTTTCATCTATTAAAGTTTCATGAATAACATAATAAATAAATATTTTTGGCTATTCCTATCATGATTACCCCTATACTTGCAACATTTTGCAACATGTTTTGTTGAACTCTGTATTTCTAATATTTATTCCTTCAATGGATGTGTTGAATAAATGTGAGGAATTAATTATAGAGAACATCTTATTCATTCCTACTTCTAACCTAACCCTAATCAATGTTAAACAAGTATATCAAAACCTTTAACTATATAAAATAAACTATTAAAAGTAAATATTAAATGAAAACTAAAATAAAACTATATCTTAACCCATAACACGACGTTAAATTAACAAAAATGATTATCGTAACCTTAACCCTAAATCTAATATATTATCATTATCATTATAGTTACAGTAATATGCTAACTATTTAAGTTAGTTGTTACCATGTCCCTACCATTGACCATTCCTTAAATGGTAATGTTATATGTGATACTAATGATAATTACCATGTTAAACTGTAAACAACATCAAAAAATGTATTCCAAATTATGATACTTTAATCCTAACTCTAAAACCTATAACCCATTGCTAACTATGTACATAATCTTACTCTCGCACAAACCCTAATACTAACCCTATACCTAACACTACATATGATTTAACCCTAACTATAAATCATACATCTTAACATTGCACACAACCTTAAATTGATCCTAACCCTAACCCTACATGTACAATAGCCTAAATGTAACAATAATTATTAGTAATCTTGACCATATTACCAATTGTAATGCTAACCCTAACCCCTTACCCTAATCTTTACCTTTAATGTGAGAGGTGCAAGTCCAAAATTAATAGTACTCCTAAGGTTAAAATTAAAACCTAATTGTAAACATAACCCTCTTGATTACCATATGTAAAATGGTAAACATGACCCTTATAGTAACCCTTTATGATACTAATCCTAACTGTAAACATAGAATCATATCCCTAATCATAACCCTAATCCTAACTCTAATATGTTATTGTTAACATAATTATAATTACTTATATATGGTAATCATTCAAGTTAGTTGTTACCATGTTCGTACCATTAAAAATATGTTAAATGGTTATGTTAAATATGATACTAATGATAATTATCACGTTAAACTGTAAACAAAATCCAAAAATGTATTACCAAGTATGAAACTTTAATCCTAACTCTAAAACCTAGATCTCATCGCTAACTACATCCATAATCTTACTCTCAAACAAACCCTAATACTAACCCTATACCTAACACTACATATGATTTAACCCTGACTATAAACCATACATCATAACACTGCACAAAACCTTAAATTGACCCTATCCCTAACCCTACATGTACAATAGACAAAATGTAACAGTAACTATTACTAATCTTGACCATATTACTAACTGTAATGCTAACCCTAACCCATTACCCTAATCTTTATGTATAATGTTACACTAAATATGATACACCCTCTTGAAAATTCTATGCGAGAAATCTGCAAAAGTGGATGCATTTCCATAAATGATGAAAGAAGTCTACCAAGATCATTGTATAAATAAGGATCAAAATACCAACTTTATCGTTGAAGAATATGTGATGTACTTGCATCATTATGGAGAAATGTTATTGATTTAGATCATTCTTATCTTGGCTTTCAACCTTCTTAATTATCTGAATAGTTGTATTGGGACTTCTATTTCCCTTTTCATCTATGTAAGTTTCATGAATAAGATAATAAATAAATAGTTTTGGCTATTCCCATCATGATTACCCTTATACTTGCAACATATTTTCTTGAACTCTATATTTCTAATATTTATTCCTTCAATGGATGTGTCAAATAAATGTGAGGAATTAATTATAGAGAACATCTTATTCATTCCTACTTCTAACCTAACCCTAATCAATGTTAAACAACTATACCAACACCTTTAACTTTATAAAATAAACTATTAAAAAAAATCTTAAATGAAAACTAGAATAAAACTATATCTTAACCCATAGTACAATGTTAAATTAACAAAAATGATTATCGTAGCCTTAACCCTAACTCTAATATATTATCGTTATCATTAGAGTTATAGTAATATGCTAACCATTCAAGTCAGTTTTTACTATGTCCCTACCATTGACCATTCCTTAAATGGTAACGTTATATGTGATACTAATGATAATTATCATGTTAAAATGTAAACAACATCAAAAAATGTAGTCCAAATTATGATACTTTAATCCTAACTCTAAAACCTATATCCCATCGCTAACTACCTCCATAATCTTACTCTTGCACAAACCCTAATACTAATCGTATACCTAATACTACATATGATTTAACCCTAACTATAAATCGTACATCCTAACACTGCACACAACCTTAAATTGATCCTAACCCTAACCTTACATGTACAATAGCCTAAATGTAATAGTAACTATTAGTAATCTTGACCATATTACTAATTGTAATGCTAACTCTAACTCCTTACCCTAATCTTTACCTTTAATGTGAGAGGTGCAAGTCCAAAATTAATAGTACTCCTAAGGTTAAAATCAAAACCTAATTGTAACCATAACCCTCTTGATTACCATATGTAAAATGGTAAACATGACGCTTATAGTAACCCTTAATGTGATACTAATCCTAACTGTAAACATATAATCCTATCCCTAATTGTAACCCTAACCCTAACTCTAATATGTTATTGTTAACATTATAATTACTTATATATGGTAACTATTCAAGTTAGTTGTTACCATGTCCCTACCATTGAAAATAGGTTAAATGTGATACTAATGATAATTATCACGTTAAACTATAAACAACATCCAAAAATGTATTATCGAGTATGAAACTTTAATCCTCACTCTAAAACATAGATCCCATCGCTAACTACGTCCATAATCTTACTCTCACACAAACCCTAATACTAACCCTATACCTAACACTACATATGATTTAACCCTAACTATAAACCGTACATCATAACACTGCACAAAACCTTAAATTGGCCCTATCCCTAACCCTACATGTACAATAGACAAAATGTAACAGTAACTATTACTAATCTTGACCATTACTAACTGTAATGCTAATCTTAACCCGTTACCCTAATCTTTATGTATAATGTTACACTAAATATGATACACCCTCGTGGAAGTTCTGCGTGTGACATCTGCAAAAGTGGATGCATTTCCATCAATGATGAAAGAAGTCTACCACAATCATTGTACAAATAAGGATCATAATACCAACTTTATCGTTGAAGAATATGTGATGTACTTGCATCATTATGGAGAAATGTTATTGATTTAGATCATTCTTATCTTAGCTTTCAACCTTCTTAATTATTTGAATAGTTGTATTGGGACTTCTATTTCCCTTTTCATCTATGCAAGTTTCATGAATAAGATAATAAATAAATAGTTTTGGCTATTCCCATCATGATTACCCCTATACTTGCAAAATTTTGCAACATGTTTTGTTGAACTCTGTATTTCTAATATTTATTCCTTCAATGGATGTGTCAAATAAATGTGAGGAATTAATTATAGAGGACATCTTATTCATTCCTACTTCTAACCTAACTCTAATCAATATTAAACAACTATACCGAAACCTTTAACTATATAAAATAAACTATTAAAAGTAAATCTTAAATGAAAATTAAAATAAAACTATATCTTAACCCATACCACGACATTAAACATGTCTCTACCATTGCCAATACATTAAATAGTAACATTAAATGTGATACTAATGATAATTATCATGTTAAATTGTAAATAACATCCAAAAATGTATTACCAAGTATGATACTTTAATCCTAACTCTAAAACCTAGATCCCATCGCTAACTACGTCCATAAGCTTACTCTCACACAAACCCTAATACTAATCCTATACCTAACACTACATATGATTTAGCCTTGACTATAAATCGTACATCATAACACTGCACAAAACCTTAAAATGACCCTATCCCTAACCCTACATGTACAATAGCCAAAATCTAATGTTCAGTAACTATTACTAATCTTAACCATATTACTAATCGTAATGCTAACCCTAACCCCTTACCCTAATCTTTACATATAATGTTACACTAAATATGATACACCATGTAACTGTAAACATATCCCAACTCAAACCCCCACCTTAGTATGACACCATAATCTTGATACTAATCGTAACTATAATTGTAACCAGACACACAAAACTAATCCTAAGGTGAAATTTTAATCCTAATTATAACCATAACCATGTTGTTTTACCATAGGTCAAATGTTAACCATAACGGTTATACTAACTCTTAATAGGTTAAACCATAACCCTAATCGTAACCATAACCCATCACTAACCCTATAAGAAACACTACATATGAACCCCAAATCATATTACTAATTTGATCGTTGACCCTATTTGTCATACTAACCTTTACCAATCTTTTAACCCTAATACTAATCCAAACTCAACACTCCGCATCCCATGATTAACCCTCACCCTATTAGTAACCCTAAACCTAACCCCTTGCCCTAATCTTAAACCTTAATGTTACACTAAATATGATATTAATCCTAACTGTAAACCTAACATCATATCCCTAACCACATCCTTAATCTCACCCTATCCCTAACCCTAACCCTAACTGTAACTCTTACCCGAACACTAACTCATAAGCTAAAATGTCCTACTAACCCTAACTCTCACCCTATCCCTATCCCTAACCCTAACCCTAACTGTAACTCTTACTCGAACCCTAGTTCATAACGTAAAATATCCTACTAACCCTAACTCTCACCATATCCCTAACCCTAACCCTAACCCTAACTGTAACTTACCTGAACCCTAACTCATAATGTAAAATGTCCTACTAACCCTAACTCTTACCCAATTTCAAATTATTTTAATAATTTATAACTATATATATACTATTTTTTCTATTTTACAACATTAAACCTAATTGTTATCCTAACAATTTGATTTGATTTGATTTTTCTGCCATATACATAAACATTAGAAATTGTAAAATGTCTATTATGTTGCGCTACGACTGCTACTAGATTATATATATATATATATATATATATATATATATATATATATATATATATATATATATATATATATATATATATATATATATATATATATAATACATTGAGAGTAATCCTTCTCGAGGTGTCTATTTTTTTTTAAATTACAAGCTACAATAGGCGCTTCGAGAAGGATTACTCTCGGCGTATTATATATATAAATATATATAAGCTAGTTAAGTACTTTTTGAGTAGAACAATGATAAGAAGGGCACCTCCCCATTTATTGAGAGGCGAGATTACATTTCACACACATGTTGTCTAAAATTACCATTTTACAAGTGGTTGTCAAGTTGCTTGCAAAATATTTAACCAACAAAACAAACCAAAAATTACACATTCTAACTTAGATAATAATAAGACTAAATCCATAGCTTAAAATAATACACATTAAAACTTTTTCATATCCATAAAACCTCTTTATTATTTTGAATCATTAGTCACCAAGTATTTCTTTGAGTTTTTTTCCCTTCCCAACTTAAAGTTTTTAGTTCTAACCTTTTTATCTTTTTTGTTTTTTTTCCTAAGAAGAAACCTCTAAAATTATATAAACTCAAAAGGAGATTTACATAAGTAGGTAAGAATAATTGCCATTAATGAGTGAGAGATTTCAATCATCCATAAAGTGAGGTGATGGATGACCACATGGTATAATTTCTACTCATAAACACATGATTCGAGCATGAGAACCATTGGTAAGAGACATATGCTTCATTTTCAACCAAAAAAACAGTTTGACATTACTTAAATCAATACTAACAAAAGCCACCTAACATAATGGGTAAACCTAAAAATTAACAATATTTACAAATACAATTTCAGCGTTTGTATGAGGACCTTGTTTTATATATCATGTTTTTTAATAAACATTGAAATGCATCAAACAATTTGTATTGGACAAGTGTTTATTTGGGCTTAGGGGTATCATACCATAAACAATGTGCTTGAAATATGTGGTGAGTGATTGTTCATCTCGTTTTATTTGGGAGTTTTGATTATTGTATTATTTTATAATTTAGTATAGATTTTTTAGATGGTAAATGTTATTTGTTTTGGAATTTTTAAAATATGTATATTAATTTGATTCAATGAATCTTATAGATTTTAAATTGAGTTGAAGTATTTAAAAATAAATATGATCTAAAATTTAATTAAAATTATTTAAAAAATATCTATATATAATAAAAATCAAATAAAATATTATACAATTTTATTCAAAAACTTATCTTTATATTCTATAATTATTTATTTATCTTATTTTTTTATGGAAGTCATTTATATAATTCTTTTAGCCTTGGCTGAACCTCTTAGGCTAAAAGCAAAAGATTGAGAGGTATCCATTCCACCAAGTTCATCTGAGACATGATCCCACCTTACACTAAACAATGCTGTAGTGGCTAAGTACTTGCCTTTTAATTATAGTAGAAACTATAATAGTATATTAATTTTTTAATTAGTATGTTTTATATAGTAATAGTAAAAATAATAAATTTTTATAAATTTTTAAGTTATACTAGAAATAATAGTATATTAAACTTGATCTCTAATAGACTCCTTCAAAATCTTTCAACATTAACATTATCTTAAATTTTTAATATTAAATATATCTATTAAACTTTATAAAATTTATTCAATCCAAAAACAACCAAATAAAAAGCTACATTAATTTAATCAAATTGTAAAAAAAATCACATCCATGTTGGATGATTACTAATCCTATGAAGTTAATTTCTTCTTCTATTCTAATTCTATTATAATAACCATAGTTGAATTTATTTATTCTTCATCTAATCTTCTGTTCTAATTTTAGTAAAGGCACTAGATTTGCATGCATCTGATATTCAGAGTGATAAGTGGTACAAACTACACAAGGCTACTAGTATTGGAACCACAATCAAACACAAAGGTAGCCGGTGGCAAAGAGGGAAAGCGAGGTATCCCCTCTGAGGAAGAATAATAATACTAAGATTTCGGTGGTTAACTGTGGGCTTTATATACAATACAATGCCATGATGATATGGCTCTCCGGTCTCCGTGCGTGCAAAGCGAATTTTGTAGGATTTTGTGAAGGAAATTCAGCCAGTTTCTCATTGTTTAAAAGCTTTCTTCCCAGAATCAGATCTTTCTTCATGATACAAACTTGTATAACTTTAGTTTCTCTGAATCTTTGATGGTGTGGGTGTGTCCCATATTCATTTTTGTGTAGTGGGTATTTGTGAAATTTATCATGAAAGGTTCAAGGGAGTCACAGGGGTGGGGGAACAAACGGGTTCAGTTCCAGGAGCCTTATAATAAAATGCCCAAATCATCTGGAGCATCTTCTGGTAAGCATGAGTATTTCTTTTGACAGGTTTTAGCAGCAATACAAGCAATTAGATCTTACAGGTTAGTAATTTGCTACAGGGTTTATCTGATGCAGTACCCACTTGGTAATTGCCTTCAGGATGGATGTTAAATTAGTTAGAAATGAAAATAAAATTGCAGAGCGTTTTATGGGGTGCGTAAATTTTTTGTTTTTAGGTCCTTGCATCTTGCCTAATTGGATATGAAAGAGGAGACCGCTTTACATTTTTGTTCAAGTGGGTGGATGGTCACAGAAATGGGGTTTCTTCGATTTTAGGGTGGCAAACTGGAAGATTGTTTGTTTTCACCGTGTAATGGATATTTTCTGGCAAAGTTTTAATGGAATACACCAGTCTGAATAAAGAGCACGGTTTCATGAGGTTTCTTAAAAAAATTATTTTGGGCTTGGTGCTTCTGTAGATTCATTACAGAGTTAATGAATTGCATTTGCCTTAATTGGCTACATTAGCAACATTTTAAATGTATGGTTTTCTTTTTCGTAGTTAACCATGAGAATCCAGGATCCCCTAGGGTTCTTAAATTTTAACAGCCACCCTTGTATAAGTCCGGGCCAGAGGCTAACCCCATTCCGAGCGGTATTGCCAGGGTTTGAACAAAGGCCAATATGTCGTGTCTTTCTAATGCCTTAACAATCTGTCTACACCCTGGGGTATTTTAAAATTATAGTTTTGTAGTATTTAAAATTTTATTTTTTAAACACTAGTTTTACCCATAGGTGATGAACAGTAGGATTTTCTGTGTACGCTGTGGGGAGGAAATTTTGTGGCTAAGCATTCTTCACATTTATATTAGTCTTTGAATATATGGAACATGGGGTTCCCTTAAAAGTTCGGTTTTGTCCTTTGTGTATCCTTTAGTATTCGATTAGGAGCTAACGGGGATATTGCCAATTTGGATCTGAAAAGTTAGGACCATTTAAACTTTATTATTATGCTCTATTTGTATGGTATTTTGTTAAGATAGGGTGAATACTAGCAGAAATGGGGTTTTCTCAGATTTATGAAGGTAAACGGGTATTTTGTTCAGAAAGTTACTCCTTTCGTGGTATGTCTTAAAATTTTAGTAACGAGTTTTGTGCATCTTGTAGTATTCACTAAAGCCCAACACAGGACGGTTTGCCTGACTGGGTATGTAAAATTAGGACCATTTTACATATACTGTTATGCTTTTTAAAACTGTTTTGTAGGAGAGGATGAAGGGTATCAGAAATGAAGGTTCTTCAAGTTTAGGATCATTACCAGTAGGATAATTTGTATGAATGGAATTTTTGTGGCCAATTAAGTCAATCTCCATGTATACAGAGCCTTTGGGCTCTTTGCATCATCTGGAGCTCAATAGTGAGCTAAAATAGGACATTTTCGTAATTGGGAATGACAAGTTGGACTGCAGTTAGACTTACTGTCTTGCTATATTCAAACGTTTGTTGGAGAGGGTGGATACTATTAGAAATGGGATTTCCTAAAATTTAGGGTGAGAAAACAGTATGAGTGTTTGTATAGGATGAGAAAACAGTAGGAGTGTCTGTATTGTGCCTACGATGAGGTGGAACTTTTATGTCAGAACATTCTATAGATTACATCACTATGAATTTGCAGAGTCCAGTTTCCCTAGGAACTCTGCATCTTTTAGGTTTGCTAACATAGGGCATTCTACACAATTATATTTGAAAATAGAAAAGACATTTTGGTTTAACGCTTACTGTTATGCTTTTATAATTTTTTTTGTAGGAGAGGGTAAATGCTTGCAGAAATGTTGTCTCACTAAACTTGGCATGACAAAACAGTAGGGTTGTTCCTCACCACTAGGTATTTTTTATGATGGAGGGCATCTTGTGATTTAGCTTGTGTAGTTTACTGGTGGCTAAGCTATCCTCAAAGTGAGATTTTGAGGGAACTCGAACTCTTAGGAGCTCGTGACAACTCAGGGGATATATGCGAACACTTCTTAAATAAAGTTTGGTAATCATGTTAGTAGTTATCCTGCAAAATACCTGCACTTTGACTAGAAACTTGTGTTCTTCACAACTTTGTATCTAAATGTTACAAATTTTTCCTCTGTATTTTATCTACATATTTGAAAAGGATTAGTTGCCAAATCCTGAAATTCTAAAATTTCAATTCGGACCCTACTGCACATACAGTCACATGCAGTCACATTCTGTAACTCAGTCTGCCATCGCTTGAAAAAATGTAGAGTCTGTGAGTCACAATGGTTTAGTTAGTGTAAAATCCTCCTGGTTGGTTAGTGTATCTTAAAAGAAATGACACCTAGGACATGTTTTTAGGATAAGATTTTGGTTGGGGCAAAACTTTAGTTAAAACATATTTTATGATGTTTTAATGCAAACATGAGTACCTGAAAAATGAGGATAAAACTAGTGATTGCCTCGGGAGTTTGCATTGCACAAATATGTGGGGGATGTGAATTTCAAGTGAGATATATTGAATGACATGAACGTACCTTTCATGGAAAACCAAGTCCAATGCCTCTATCAAGTGCATGCTTTCTTCACATGACAACATTTTTTGTTGTGTATATCTATGGAGAACTTGCAATTGAATCTGAGATATATTGTCCTAGTTATTTAAGATCTTTGATTTGATCTAAATACTTAGGGACTGAGAAAAAATAAATTAGATTGGAGATTAAATTATCTAACCTGCAATGCATGTACATATCTGTTTGGACCCTCTTATGTATCAGGTGGAAACTTGCCCCAATGCGGATGTGTACCAAGAAATGCTTTGGCCTGTGGTTATTGTGCTATATTTTTCTATGCTAGTATCTCTAATCTGTATGAGAAAGGGTCCCTTAGAATTATTTGGGAGTTCAATTATGCTGAAAAATTACATGTTTTGGAAACAAAATGTGCAGAGGATTATTTCTGGAAGTATCTCTAGACAAGGCCTAGAATGACCATGACGTACAGAGCTTAGCTTCTATGTGAACTTAAAATGGAACTGAAATTAATGTGAACATGGTTTTAATTTGAGAGATTAATTTCAGTAAATTGGAAATCACTTGCATTGAGTGGATAACTGTTTGACCTAGAAAATTTGCCTGAGGGTTATCTATTCCATTAAATTTAACTGGTGCACCAGTTCTGCCCAGTGTTTTGGATTATGTTAATTTGTGTTTAAACTTTAAACAGAGGGTAGAATGTGTAGAGGATGTTGAACTTTGGCAATCATCAGACCAATTGAATTACTTGTCATTAAAATCTGATTCAGTTACTGGGATGAACCTTCTAGATTTGTCTTGGTTGTTGTTTGTATGTCCGGTATCACAGTATTTTATCAGCATGCGAATATTCAAAGTTTCACTTTTTTGAGATCTATACTATATGTAAACAGATGCTTCTTTTACCCTCATCATTTGTTTGTATTTGCAACTTTATGTTCTCTACTTCTGCCTCAGCATGAACTGCAAGATAAGAAGTCATTAGATGTATCTATATGAGCATATTGATGTGATCATCTATGCAAATTGTATTCACTAAACTTATTCAAACATGGATGTTATTCTTAGGGGCCTGGAAGCCAGCTGTACCATTTTGGGAAAGGGAGTTTTGTGAATCAGTTGGTCTCTCATGGAGTCAAGTTTGTGACAATAACAATGAATTGGAAGGATTTGACAATGTTCTTCATTGGGATGATTCTGCTGCATTTGAAGCTTTTCAGATAGCCAAGCAGAGGTATTGGGCAAAGCGAAACGGCCGATCTTATGATATTCCTTTACCCAGTTCTGACCTGTATATTGACGAAATTGACTGGAACTCCCATCTACAAGAAGACTGTGAGATACCTGAGAGAAATAATTCTTCTTCAGAAGAGGATTACAGAAGGCCATACTTCAAGCGAGGGGCAAGGGGACGCCAAGGACGCAGGAGAAATATATCTAGACCAGAACCACAAGACCACAGGAAACCTTCTGAAGGTAATGCTCATTTTTCTGGAAATATGTTAGTTCCCAATGCATGGCCTGACAAGGCTAACAATGCCCCAAAAGATGGGCAGAAGACAGGGCCAATAGAATGGAGTGAAAATAACCAAAATGCAACAGAAATGTCCAAGAATTTTGCTCAGAATCCGTTGTATATACAGCCAACAGGGTGGGAAGATCAACAAGATGCTGGATGGGATGTTAAACAAGCAGATCATTCTGGGTGGGAAGCCCATGAAAATAATAACGTCTCAACAGGTTGGGAGCAGAAAATGGATTCTGGATGGGGTAACCAGACCGAGCCTACGAAAAATTCAACTATAACAAGTAAAACTGCTTGGACAGATACTGGTAATGTTATGGGTGATTCTGTTGGCTGGGGAGATCAAACTCAAAATGGGTTGAATGTACCTGCTATTGGCTCAGGATGGACACCTCATGAAGAGGGAAACTATACCTCAGTGCAGGGCTGTGGAAATGAGAACTCTGGATGGGGCTCGAAGCATGTAAGTAGAACAGGCTGGAATAATGTGAAGGATGTTTCGGAGTGGGAGAGTGGAATTGGAAGCACATCTCCTTTCATCCCTCAGGAACAAGTTATTGCAACTGGGTGGGGGGATCAATTTCCGGAACAAGTGCATCCTTATTATCAGAATCATGCTTGTATGCCAGCACAGTGGAACACTATGCCACATGCAGCACAATGGCAAAATCAATCTGCCACATGGAATCCAGGGCATGTGGAAATGCAATATCAATTCAATGGAAACTGGGGAGGCCCACCTTGCAATTCATTTCATCAAGGGGGTTCACATGGCTGGTATCAGGCACCAGCATACCCACAAAGTGCGTGGTGTTCTAGTCAAGGCATGGAAAGCACTTGTTTTTGGTCATTATATTGCATTTTTATTAATTTGCTATTACTTGTAATTTTTATCATATAAAATTATTTATTATTCTTTCCGTCATTGATCTTTTCAGGTAATTGGCATCAACAGCCCCAACATAAGCAGGGGGGGTACCCTGCACAAAATCATCACTATGCACTGAAGAAAGATAGAGATTACAGAGTTAGCAACAGACGTAATCAGAGATGAATACTTGGGTATGCAAGGAGATATGAATACATGGGTCTCTAAAGGCAAGTTATGTGGGGAGGGAGTACTCAACCAGAGTACAGTTCTGTACAGCAGATGGTGATCCTTGCTTTTAATATGGAATACTTTTTACATGATTATTTTCGAGCGTATTTGATTATTTTGTGTTACCTGTATATATGTAGCTAAACCGAAATCTTATCAGGAACAGAAACTTGTGCCTAAGCACATACGCAGGTGAGTCTATTTGTATAATAGTTATTTTGAGACTCGCTTAGTTAGGAAATTATGGTGGTTTTTGGGTATTTTACCCCAACAGCCTAGAGATTTGTATATTGCCTACTATAAAATCAAGACATGGTAGGTGAGGAGATCTTTTATGTTTTATGCTATAATAGCCTTAGTCTCCTCAGTTAACATTTTAGAAGCATTTGGCATCCGTTGGCATCATTCTTTTTGTGCTTCTTCATTTTCTTTTTGGAGATGAAGGGTGTTTATTATTTTCTCAATTATATGTTGAATGAGACAGGTAATAGAATTGAAGAAGTATGCGTTTCATACTTACACAACTTGCAACTAAAATTTTACAATATTACTCTCTTTGGAAATCTCAGCTTCTAAATGTACATGTGCCTTTGGCAACTTTTCAAGGCTCAAGACTAGAAATTGAGAATTCATAAATTTTGTATATGAACTCACAAATTTGTTCTTTTGACTAATTAATCTTTAAGATTTTTGAAATTGTATAGCATGTTTCTGCAACCTTTATGACCATTGAAGCTCCATAAATGTTGTGATTTCCTGCAATTCTTAAATTCTTTCTGCCATTATAATGTAAATTCAGGCAGGCATGTACCAAGGCCAAGGCGAAGCAGGTTGGAATACTCTCAAAGTCATCACTGTGTTGTGGTGTCAAGCATTTTCGTTTAAGCATGAACTTATATTTACTGTTGAATTTTAATTAGACCTGCCAACCGTTTTAAGTTATGTTATATGAAGTAATGCGCTAATTTCTAAAACTAAGTTTGTAATTCTTTTTGATGGCTGTTTTCTTTTCTTGTAAGAAAATGTCTTTTGCTGACATGAAAACTGCATTATATGCTGTAATAATTGTACATTTCTCTAAGTTATGTTTTATGCCATTCTAACTTTTGCAGGGTGTGACATGGACTTGGTTGCGTGGAAACTGATGTTTTTGTTTCATTGTAATTTTTCAGAGGACTGTTTGTTGAAAACCTTTTGTCTGTAAACAATGAGAATGTTTAAGTTGTTTCAAATTTATATTAGTTGATTGGATTGCTGTCCGATTGCATTGTTCTTCCTTGCTAATGGGAATCTTTATTGTATTTGTAGCCCTAATTTTGATATTTGATCTAAATCTTTGAAATGCAGAGATCAAAAGCAACTGAATTTTCTAAGGTGCTGTTCCATCCACCTATTATTGTAAGATGAACGCCTTTTGGAGTGCACTTAATCAAAAAGTAGTTGTCCATGTTACTCCTCCACATATCTTGAATGTGACAACAATTTTCAAATGTAAGGTAAAGGTAACCTTATATTATTTTATCTTCTTTTTTACATAATACGACTGCAGGACCAAATCCAGGTTTGAAATATTCAAATTTGACAGTGTAAAAGGGACAAAGTTGTCAAAGGCCGTCAGAAATGACCAACTACAATCAACAGGTAATTTTTACTGCACAAAAGAATTAGGTGTTTGGAAGGGGATTAACGTGGCAGTGCTAGTCTTGTGGCATTGATCTGTGACAATGAGAGAAGAATTTCCCTTGTGGCCTCTCTGATAAAATTTACCTCTGCCAGTATATTTAGGAAGAGAATTTTTGGTGTCAGACATGTATGATGAGGCTGATGATGAATATATTTGTCCATTTGACCAAATTGGCCTATAGAGCTTATCAAAGTGGGGGAAAAATAATTTCACTTTAGCCCTGTGGAGTAGGATGTTTTTGCTGTTGTCCTAATTGTTGACATCTTTGCTCATTTTCCTTGCCTGTCAGTTCCTCACAAGTCATCAATTACGAATTTTTTATTTCCTTTTTTTCCCAATTCTTCCAACTCTATGGATTTGTTGTTCTATTATAGGTCCCAGCTAGGGAAAGCAGAATATGAAAATTAAGTCTCTGCAGCTGGATTATAATTATAGATTGGTTAAACTTTTTTGGAGCTGATCTTTTTGCTTTACCCATCTAGATCTAGGTCACATTAAGCACAGAATGCATGTAAGCGGGGGCAACAAATATTTAGCGACAACCTTTCTCCTATGTGTTTGTCTAACAAATTCTATATTGATGTTGGTCAATGTTGAATAAAGACTTAAGAGTGGTTTCTTTCACATTTGTTTTTACAAGTAAGTTACTGACTATTTGTTTCTCTTTGTATGTAAAACAAACATAAACTGATCATATAAGTTATATGGATGTGAAATTTTGAAACATTAATTAGTTATTGTGCAGGGCTGAACATGATTTGTTAATGGGTTTTCTGTCTGTTGCAATACCTTTCTTTGTCATATGACATCCCGTGTTGCATGCACTGTTACATGCTGCAATGGAACTGTTACTTTTTTATAGTTATGACTGGTGTCTTTATGGCAACAATATTCCTTGATTGCTGATTGCTAAAATATTCTCTACGTTCTGGTTAGTTGAGTTATATCTGTGTGTGCTAGTATTTGAAAAGTAGAAGACACGGATGAATATGGGACCTTAAAGTAGCATTTGCTTCTAGGACACCTGTGCTTGACTAATATAAGCAGAAGCAATTTTGCGTATTTGATCAAATGTTACAGCTTTTGGTGCTTATTTTTCTTTTATAGTTTTCATATAATAACATCCACATCCTAGGGAACATGTTCCATACTTAATCCTCATTTCTCGGTTCTTGCTTTTAGATCGTTGCCTTCACTGTGGATTTCATTGAAGAGTTAGATATTATACAGGAAAGGTGCTCTTACATTATGTGGCTACAATAAAATATGGAATCAAGGTGTTGATAAGAGGGGAAAAACATGTTTTGAAGGGATAATGAAACCCTCTACAATGTGCTGTCCATCAAGAAAATTATGTGAAGTGGCAGCAGAAACCCATTACAAAAATTTGTCCAAAAAGATAGAACATGAAAAGTGACAACAGAACCATTACAAAAACGCTGACCAAAAAAGATAAACATGAGGAGAGACAGCAGAAACCCATTACAACAAGCTGTCCAAAAAATTAAATATGGATTCAATTTACTGATAACTGATTTTATGACATTATTATTTCCAAGAAATTCCTTTTTTTTTCTACATATCTACTTTCTAGGAGTGATATTGTTTTCTGCATATTAAGTTACCTGTGTAAGTTAAGATAAATTTTATCATATGTTAATTCAAGCCATTTATGGACAAATTCAACTTGTGCAAAATCAATTGTAGTTTGTGAAAGGGGTCTGTCATAAAGAGTACACTGTACATATATGGGCTGGCTTCTTTAAATACAAATTTTAAAAGTAACAAAAAGATTTGAGCATTAAACCCGTGAAGATGAGAAATGTATTGGGGAATTAAATGGTTTACAGAGAAATAAAAATGCTGGCAAGGTGGGTCCTTTTGTCTGACCTTAAACTAACAATTTTTTCTCACTTAAGATTTAAAGCAGTCATTTGGAAAAACCAGTTTCTGGTGGTACAACCTTGATTCATTTACTCCAGTACCTTGAGTAGAAATGGTATCCTGTTTGTCAGTTTCTAGATGACAATAGCTCAGAGCCATGTCTATCTTATGTTCATTTATATTTGTGTCCTAGTTAATGATATCCACGTTCCTTTTCAGTGCTTGACTACATTCGAAATGGGAAACAATGTCAAATGAATTCTGAATTCATGGATTTCAGTTGAATATGATAACAGTGGGACAAAAATAAATGCTGACAAATTTCAGAGGTGACTAATATGATAACAGTGGGACAAAAATAAATGCTGACAAATTTCAGAGGTGACTAACAATTGAATGTATAAATGGTCTTCTAATAATCTGTAACCAACCATTTTACGTCTACTTAAAGCTCTTTCATTCACCCTGACGATGGTTCATAGAGTGTGACCCAAACGTCAATTCAAAAATTCATAGTCAAATCCGGAAACAAGAAATGATACTTCTAAGGATTACTTAAAACTTTAACAATATAAGAAGCTTCTTATTTTTGAAATTGTACACATTCATTAGTATTGTCAAATCTACTACGATCTTGTTTATTTGCAATTCCAAATGCCATTACTTTGATGTCACAGCCACTTATATCTAGTGTAAATCCATCTTTAGGTTTTAGATTTTGCAGTCAGCTACATTTTTGAGTGCTTTGTATGACAGTAGGCTATCTAGGTTGATGTGTTCTAAAACAGTCAATATTTACATCTGGATTAATTGCAAAATTAATTCAGCTGTATTAATCAAGGATAAAGCAGTTTCCTTGCAAATTTGTTTAGAAATGCAAACTTTGGTTTCCACTTCTGAACATCAAGTTACATATTGTTTGTTTAGAATTTGTCTACTTGTCAAAGGATCTGCAATTGGTTCGATTTGTCTACTTGTCAAAGGATCCGCATAAAGTTAAAAACAAGCATTTGCAGTTGAAGATGTGGTGGGCACGATGATGAATCTAACACAACATTTGTACGTTACAAATGAAGTAGCTGAGGGAGGTTCTATTTTTACTATGGTGTAATTAAAGTACTAAGGGGACATGATTTATTGAAGTGTAACGCAAATTGGGCCAATCAGAGATTAATTTTAGCCAAACAGGAACAATCTAGTGGACAATGTTAACTTTAAAGGCCAATAAAGCAACCTAGATGATCAACACACGCAACTTGCTTGTTGTTTTGTCAACGCTATAAAAAGATGTGAATTTACTTAACGTGCAGGCTTGCGTTATAAACTTTAGCGATATGATAGTTGGCAATGATACAATGAAACAAAAACGTACCTCAAGCCTGTCTGCTAAATAATTTCTTTACCTTGGGCAGGGAAAGAGCTGATGGAGCAAAACTATAATTGAGTTTGTCTTTTTTATCTCGTGTGGATGCAACTAAAAAGTTAAATAAAAAAGGGGGATCAAGGTGACTTGGTTTCACTGTTAATGGTGCAATCAAGGTTCAA
Source organism: Chamaecyparis obtusa (assembly GCA_027943335.1). Taxonomy (NCBI): domain Eukaryota; kingdom Viridiplantae; phylum Streptophyta; class Pinopsida; order Cupressales; family Cupressaceae; genus Chamaecyparis; species Chamaecyparis obtusa. The sequence continues at coordinate 1,273,841 of BSBK01005981.1, read as the reverse complement.
ATCTCTGCCTGGCCCAAATACAATTGTTAATGCTGGTTTGGGCCCACCTTGGTGGTTGTTAAGGACGGTTTCCTGTTGTGATTAAAAGAGGTGTTAATGGTTCAGTTTGTTTTCGGGGATGGGTCCCCCATTGTGACCCCATTGGTTCAAAGCTCTAGTCAAAAGCGATTATCACCAATAAAAAAAAGTTAAATTAAAAATTGGATATTATTAATCAAGAATTGTCAACTAGTTTCAATTCTATTTTTATCTATTAGTTATGTTTGAATGAAAAGCAACTATTAAAGTCAAAAGTCATGAATTTTTGATTGCCATGTCAAATGCAGCTAATTCAAATGTTTACTATAACAAACAGATCTCTTTTACTCTAGGTCTGAATACTTGGGACAATTGATGACGGTAAGGGACAAGTCTTCAGATTCGTGCAAGAATAAGCAATGACATGTGGAATATTTGGATTTCTGAAGGAAAGATGAGGCTTGCCTTGTTTTCTGTACAGGGGGTGGGTAGTAAGGGTGCGTAGCAAGTACTTCACTAGTGGAAATGGGTAGTGTTTTTTCAATAAATAGTGAAACATGAAAATAAACAAAATATTAAATTATCAAGTAATTTGTTTTCGGGTCTACAAATGGTTTACACTATATGGGACTCCTCATTCTCCCAAGTATGTATGGGGCATCTAATTGTGCTTCAAATACGAGGTGTAGATACTCTACCTCTTACAAGAGTTGAATTTGTGACATCTCTTACAAGAGTATAAGTGTTCCACCATTGGATTGAGTTAAACATGTTTAAAGTGGAAATTACCATACTGAATGATATGGTGGCTAGGATGGAGAATGATATTTTCAACATTTAGAGCTAGAAGGGTATTTTCAACATTAAGAGTAACGTGCAAAAAAAGTAGTGGAATTTAATTGGATGAGCATATCTTCAACTTTAAGAGCAACATGCAAACAAAAAAATGGAATGTAGCAGAGTGAATGTAGTAGAGTGAGCATTTGAACATAGTTGAAAGCATCAAACTTCTACAAAGAAATATTAGCTTGTGCTACTGTTAGCCCTAACAATAGGACTAGAAGCCAAAAAAACTCAATATGCCATGTAGGGAGTTGAGGAAGGTGTGGCCTGCTAGTTTTAAAAGCCTTTGAGAACATTGGGAAAATGCTACATTTCTTGATCTCTTAAGTATTTTTTTCTTTTATTGTTTAATGTTATTTTAGTTATAATAACAATGATTCTACTTGTTTCTCATGTTTGATGTTGGAATTATTATTTGTTTGTTGCCTTGTTGATTTTAACTCTTGATTGTTAATGAAAGAGCCTTTGCAAACTTCTTTTAACATTGGTTAAAAAACAAGTTGTGAATACTCTTAAAAGAGAAGAAAAAAAAGCTTTGAAATAAAAATGCAAATGAAGGCATGAGCAAATCCATCCTCCATTGAAAACAAGTAGATTGAAATCTTATGGAGACACCAAAAAATATTGAATATTTATTGGTTTTCAAATTAAAATACATGCTATTCACCATTGAGCTCTTGTGAATCTTGCAAGCTCACACATTTTTAGTTCCATTAATACACTAGAGTATTGTCTATTAAGTTAGAGCTAGATTTATTTTATCTTTCAACATGAAAAAGTTAGATTTAGTCAATCTATAATATCTCTCATTATAAATGCTGATTTCTAAAATAAAATTGAACAATATTGTTCAATTTCATTACATATGATTTTATAAACTAGTAATTCAATTTTCAAATATTAATTTTAATTTCAACAATAAAGAAACCCAAACCTTGAAAAAAACTAATGGAATGTAAATTTGAAGAAATAATTTAAAAAAAAAATAAAATTATGAAGATGTGTAATGATATTGAGAAACAAAATCCTATGTCGATTGCCTTTCCTACTTGTTCCCTTATAATTTCATCATAAAATTCACCTTTTAATAGAAGGAAACATTGATGATTTGACCTATCTTTACATGCTAGACCCATAGACAGATGCACATGTATTGAAGCCTTTTGGAAACCGCTTGTGACTTTTGAAGTACCTCCATCTAAATCGGATGAATCTGTCTCCAAATCTTATATAAACACCATTTCAGCCATTTCAATATCCTATGCTAACAACATTGATACCATTTCCCTAGTATACCCTGAGCTTATAGATTGGGAACAATAAGATCCCTCACACTTAGATCTTTTTGAGAACGATGAAGCTATTGTTGAGTTCACGGGACTTCAAGGTGATATACCCATAAGTGATCATAAGGTAGGCTTCACTATTCATCTCGATTGTGTGGCATGCTTTGGGGAGTTGTGCTCCTATTCTGGATACTATAAAGGGTGAGAATAGAAAGAAGTTTATTTGGACTCCTGAAGTTGAAAAGAGCTTTCAAAGTTTAAAAAGGAAGGACGTTGCAAAGAAGATTATCCTTGCTTTGATTTTAATAAGGTTTTTACCATTGAGTGTGATCCAAGTGGTTATGCTATAGGGGTTGTCCTTAGTCAAGACAATAGGTCGATTGCCTTCTTTAGTGAAAAACTAAATGATGCTAAGAAGTAGTATTCATCGTATGATCTAGAAATGTATGCTATGGTTCAAGCTTTAAAAAAATGAAGACACTATCTTCTTCCTAGAGAGTTTATTGTTTATACTGACAATCATGCACTTCATTTTTTGAATAGCTAGGATAAGCTCAATCATATGACATGAAATGGGTGGAGTATCTCCAAAGCTTCACATTCACTATCAAACACAAGAAGGGGAAATCCAACAAGATGACATGCATTGAGTATAATGGCCATGATTATTTAGAAGATCAAGTTGGAGAGTGTGGGTATTGAATCTCTCAAGGGTATGCATGTTGATGATGTTGATTTCAAAGATATCTATGCTTCTTGTAAACAGTTTAATGGTGTTTAGCATGATGATAATTCTGATATTCTGATCCAAGAGGGCTTACTGTTCAAAGGATTTCAATTGTGTGTGCCCAAGTGTTCTACGAGAGGCAATCTAATCAAGGAGAAGCACAATGGTAGTCTTGCAGGTCACTTTCATCTAGATAAGACTTTGAAGCAGCTAAGGAGACATTATTATTGACCTAAAATGCAAAGTGAAGTAAGGAATTTTGTTGAAAAGTGTGTTATTTTCAAAGGGAAAAATGAACTAACAAAAACGTAAGTCTTTATCAGCCTTCACCAATCCATGATAAGCCATGTGAATCTATAATGATGGATTTTGAACTCGGTTTACCTAGGACACCTAAAGGGTTTGATTCTCTTTATGTTGTTGCAGACATGTTTTCTAAAAAGGAACACTTTATACCATGTAAGAGCACTAATGATGCATCCTATATTGCTGGTTTTTTCTTCAAGGAGGTGGTAAGAATTCATGGTTTTCCTTTGAATATTATTTTAGAAACAGATAGTAAATTTGTTGGTCATTTTTGGAGAACTTTATGGAAGAAGCTTTGTACTAAATCAAGTTTTATCTCAGCGTATGAACCCAAAATGGATGGACAAATAGATGTGGTCAATAGGATCCTTGGTAAACTCATAAGATTCTTAACAAAGGAGAATTCAATATAGTGGGATTTGATCTTACCCCAAGCTAAGTTTTTATATAATGATTCCATCAACAAAAGCATTGGTAAGACTCCTTTTGAAGTAATTTATGGTTTATAGCCTGGAGGAGTGTTTGAATTAAGAGATATCACTAGTATGGAGATGAGAAGTGTTGAAGGAGAACAATTTTATGTATGTATGTAAGAAATACATCAACAAGTCAAGAAAAATCTCCAAAAGACCACTGAGAAGTATAAACAACATGCTGATATGAAAATGAGAGAGGTTCATTTTAAGGTTGGGGTTTTGGCTTTAGAACATTCGAGGAAAGAAATGATTCCTAAAGGGAAGTATACTAATTTATAGATGAAGAATATTTGGCCATGTAGAGTGGTCCACAAATCTAGAGCAAATGCCTATGAGATAGAACTCCCTCTCGGGGTTTCTATCTCACCTATTTTTAATGTTATTGACCTTTACCCTTTCAAAGGGACTATGGTTGCAAGTTAACATGTAGGCTAATCATTACCATCAAATGAATATTGGATCAGAGATGTACCACCAAGACAACCAATGGAGTTAGAGTGCTTTCTTGACAAGAAAGAGCTCAATAATTAAATGCAGTAATAACACACATACACATGAACACCAAGATTTATTCTCGAGGAAAACCCTGTTAAGGGAAAAACCTCGGTGGGGATGGTACCCACAAATATCTACACTATAAGTATAATAATACTGTTAAGAGTTTTGACCCTGTTAGGAGCCGAGTATTACAACAAGCAGGTCCCATTTAAAGGACAGACCCTGTTAGAAGTCTTTTACAATGTGATCCCTATTAAGGAATCAACCATGCTAAGAGTCCAGCCCTGCTAGAGGCAATAACCCTTTTAGGGGTGTAGAATATATCAACTTGATCAAGAGATTTGAGAGTTAAAGCCACCCTTAGGTTCTCCAAACCTCACAACTTCAAGATTGAGATAATTCTATTCTAAAACTACTTCCAGTATTCAACCACTGTCGAGCAAGCTCCACCTTGTGCCCAACAGCACAAATACTATTCTCCAAACAAAAACTAATGCAACATTAAGCTCACATTCACCTATGCACTTTGCATGTGCAACCACACCTTATTTTCCAAGGATTTCAATCCTTATATACAAGTCACAACAATTAAATCTGGGTTGGACTATACATGATAAATCCTATTTACAAAATATAAATGGACCTATGTGAAGATGCACACGACACCTCTTACAATGTTATAACATAACAATTACATCATTCAGATCCATAAATCAAGCTTGCTCATCACATTACTTGAAACGTGTTCCAAGTCGGCTTCCAAATAGGTCTTCACCAATACACACGGCATAACTGACCTCACATGTACGATCACAACTCCATATGATCGCAATAAGCTCTCAAGCTAGTGTCCAACACGAACCTATGTTCGCACATCATAACTTAAACAACCATGAGTGCTATCCACAAAGTTCTGCAATCAACTTTGCGAGAATCATAGTTTCTGTCTCCTGAAAACCAGTCATCAGTAAATCAGTCATAACTCTATCAGATCAACTCATACAAATGTGCGATCACATCCAGTGACCCAAGACATCATGAAGAGTCTTCAGCTAAGTTTGCACGTGCTAATTCTCTGTACGGAGTTTGTACAATTCTCTGCAACCTGTCTGCAAACTTCTAAACAATGAGTCATTAACATATACTGACATCAATGACAAACTTTGTCATGAATGTAACACACAATCATTGTAACATGCCTCCAACATTACTAGGGTACTCCTCCATAAGAATACCATCAACATTCTTGCTAACAATTTCACCCTTTGGCATTGATGGCAACATAGATGAAAAACGTCTAAGTTCAATAAGTACCAAACATGCCTCTATTGCATCTGTTACTCCCATGCATCAACATCTTTTCAAATCCTCTTCATCAATAAGTATGGATCTTTTTGAACATTTCTCCCCCAAGGGATGATCCTCTCATGCTTGTTTTTCATGTATTATTCTCTCCCCCATTGACATCAATGTCAAAGGTGTCATTATGTCTCCAAGAGTCCTTAGTGACTCAGCTCAAATACAGATACTCCCCCATAGGAGAAGCCTCAAGCATTTTGTCCAGATTATGAAATAGTGCTATGATATTTATGGACTAATGCAATTTCTACATTAATTTATTCAAGAGTAGGCTGGGGCATGACCCCTAGCACACCTCTCAGATACTCAAATGTATCCTTCGACAAAGGTTTTGTAAACATGTCTTCTATTTTCTCCTTTGTATTCACATATTCTAACTTCACTTCTTTCTTTGCTACCTTATCTCTCAAGAAATGATACTTTATTGCTATATGTTTTGTCTTTGAATCCATAACAATGTTCTTTGACATATTTACCATGCTAGTAATGTCACAATGGACAATAATTGATTCTTCAAGACATGCTCCAATGTCCTTCAATATTTTCTTCATCCACATGATCTGTGTACAATTGATTGATGCTACAACATACTCAGATTATGTTGTAGACTGAGCAATGCAATCCTGCTTCTTGCTAAGTCAAGAAATCAACCTTTTACCAAGGAAGAATGCTCCTCCACTTGTAATCTTTCTATCATCTACATTCCCTACCTAATCAACATCAATGAAAGCATGAGATGTAAAGTCCTGTGATCTATCATATCATAGACGAAACTCAATTGTGCCCTTTAGGTATCTGAATATCCTTTTTATTGCCATAAGGTGTGATTATTTAGGATATGCTTGAAATCTTGCAATAATTCCAACTGCATTAGCAATATCATGTCTAGTATGTGTTAGATACTAAAGACCTCCAATCATTGATCTATGCTTTGTTTGTGGTACAATCTTTACTTCATCCTCTAAAGATAACTTAGTCCTAGTTACCATAGGGGTCCCAATAGGTTTACTGTCATCCATGCCAAAATTTTTCAACAGTTCTTTAAGATATTTTGTCTGAGATATGAATATCCCTTCTTTACTTTGACTGATCTGTAGTCCAAGGAAGAATTTCATCTCCCTAATCATGGACATGTCAAATTCAGTTTTCATTTCATTCTGCAAACTTATTGCTCATTTCATCATTTCCTCCAAAGATAGTATCATCAACAAAAACTTCAATAATCAAGATACCTTTTTCATTGATTCTTACGTATAAATTGTTGTTAGCATTACCTTTCTTGAATCTGAAATGAATTAGATACTTATCCAATTTTGGCTACCAAGCTCTTGGTGCTTGTTTCAATCCATACAAAACCTTCTTCAATCTGCAAACTAGATCTTCATTTCTCGATAAAGGAAATCCATCAGGTTGCTCAATGCATACTTCTTCTTCCAAGTCTCTATTAAGAAAAGATGATTTCACATCTATCTGATGTACCTTGAAATCCTTATAAGAATCATAAGCTAAGAATAATCTTACTGACTCAATCCTAGCAATAGGTGCAAAAGTTTCTTCAAAATCAATCCCTTCTTGCTATGAATACCCTTTACATACTAGTTTGGCTTTGTTTTTGACAACAATTCCTTCTTCATTCATCTTGTTTCTGAATACCCACTTAGTACCAATCATATTTTTGTCCTTAGGCCTTGGAACCAATTCCCAAGTGTTGTTCTTCTGAATTTTCTCCAGTTCTTCCTTCATGCCTTTGATCCATGATTCATCTCTCCATGCCTCATCTATGGACTGTGGTTCTACTTGTGAGATCAAGCAAATAGAATTTGTAGTTTGTGACCTCTCTTCTATGTTTTGTAATCTTGCTCTAGTTCCCTTACTGCTATCACCAATGATCTAATCCTTAGGATGATTTCTTTGAACAAATTTTGGTGTGGTCTGTTCCCTCAAATCAACACTTATGCCATTGTCAATTATCAAAACATCCCGAGATGCTTCATTCCTTTCATTCTCATTACCATTCTCTGTTGTCTGCATATTATCCTAATTTGTATTTATATTATCAAATGAAATCTCATTGGGGCTAAAGTCACGATATCTTTCTCTAACTTGAAAATTTTCATCCACTCTCACATTAGCACTTTCAATCAGTTTCCTAGTTCTCAGACTGTAACATCTATAAGATTTACTTCTAGTAGAATAGCCAAGGAATATACTCACTTCTAGCATCAAATTTTCTTATGCATTCATCTCTCTTAATGTAGCATTTACTTCCAAATTTTTTGAAATAACTAATAGTAGGTGTCTTACCATACCATAGCTCAAATGATATCTTGCATGTACCTTCTCCGATTTTTACTCTATTCATTATGTATACTGTTGTATTAACTGCTTCTCTCCAATGCATGTGGAACTTTTCCTTTTATCAACATGGTTCTTGCCCCATCAAGAACTATTATGTTTCTTCTTTTATCAACTCCATTTTGTTGTGGTGTTCTAGGTGCAGAAGTCTGCCTCATAATACCATGCTTTTCACAAAAGGTATTGAATTCATGTGAAGTTAATTCTCCACCTTTGTCTGATCTCAAACACTTTATTTTTAAACTTGTCTCATTCTCTACTTTTGGCTTATAAAACTTGAAAGTCTCAAATGCTTTTGATTTTTCTCTAAGAAATCCAACCCACATCATTCTAGAGTAATCATCAGTGAGTATAATAATCCACTTGTCTCCAAAGTATGACCTGGTCTGAGTAGGTCCACAAAGGTCTATATGAATCAACTCTAACTTTTTATTTGCTGAGTATCCTTTGCTTGCAAAACTGCTTCTTGTTTGCTTTCCCAAAACACATTCTCTACATGTAGTGTTAGCAGGTTTCACAATCTTAGGTAGATCTCTAATAGCATTATTGTTAGATTCTTTTACCATGTACTTATCAAAATTGATATGACAAAACCTTCTATGCCATAGCCAACTGTCATCAGTCTTTCCAACAAAACAACTAACCTTAGTAGAGTTCAAGTGAAATATATTACCTCTGGTCTTAGTATCGGATGTGATTAATTCTCCATTAGTTCCTCTAATAGAGCAATGACCATCCTTGAATTCCAGATGATAACCCTTATCCACAAGCTATCCAACACTCAACAAGTTATGTTTTAAGCCATCCACAAAAAGAACATCATCAGTATTAGTCTTTCCATCTAAAGTAATTGATCCTTTACCAATGATCATTCTAAGAGCATTATCATCAAACCTTACAACTCCACCATCAAACTTGTTTAGCTGAATGAATCTATCATTGTCACCAACCATATGATGTGAACATCCACTATCAATTATCCAATTAATTTTCCTAACAACATGAGAAACTAAGTCTTTTTCTTCATAGGCAAGATCCTTTTTTTTGATAGTAACAAAACCCAACACATCAATGAATTCATCATCTAAATCTTCAGATCCATCACTAGCATAATATCATTCCTTATCATTCTTGCATTTCCCATATTTAGGCCTATGCTTAGGTATTCTAGTTGGACATCTAGATGCAAAATGACCAACCTTATTACAATTAAAACATAAATAAAAGGTAAATTTCCTTCAAACTTACCTTTTCCTTTCATTTCTCTCCTCGTGATCAGGGCATGATCTTCTCATCCACTTGATTGTCTAGCCTTTGAATCTCCTCCCATTCTTGAACATATTCTCTAAGATCTTCACTGTGCTTGTTCACTCTACTAGATCCAACTTCAACAGATCTAGTTCTCTGAACAGTTGCCTTAAATGATGTCTCCACCTTATGCAGTGTATCTTTTAGCTCTGCGGTCTCAAATGTAGTTAGCTTAGCCACTAATATTTCTCTGGTGAAATCTTTGTATTGTGGTATAGTCTCCTCCAAAGAAATAACTTTGGGTTTGTAGGAAGAAGTCACAGATCTCAAAATATTTTCTATGATTTCATCTTCTGTATAAGTACCTCCATTGTTTCTGATTCCAATCATGCATTTAGATACTCTCTGAACATACATTCTTATTGTTTCACCATCCTTCATTTTTATTGTCTCCATCTTTGTCCTCTAATTCTGCAAACTTTCTCTCTTAGTGTAGTCATTTCCTTCATAGAGTGCAACCAGTCCTTTCCAGATCTCACTTGCCTTTGTTAGATCTCTGACCTCTATGAATTCACCATCTGATAATGCATTAGCCAAAACTTCCTTTGCAACAACATTTCACACAAACCTTTTCCTTTCTTCTTCAATAGTAGTAAGTGTTTCAAGGTCTTCTTCCTTTATGATAGGCACATATTTCCAAGTAATGAGCCAATATTCCAACCCCATACACATCAGATGATTCTTCATCTTCTCCTTACATGTGTCAATTTTTTTTTGCATCAAACTTAGGACTCTCCTTTCTAAATAAGGTCATCCTGATCTTTACCTAAAGTTGTTAAGCTTCCTGATTGAGGACCAAAAGCTCTGATACCAATTGTTAGAATAATAATGTCTTAATAAAATGAGAGAGTGGGGGGGGGGGGTGAATCAATTGATCCCAATATTGAATGCTTTAAACTTTAACTTCAAACTTATTGCTGAACACAAAATACTAAACTGAAAGTGAATGCAATAATAACACAAATGCACATGAACACCAAGATTTGTTCTTGAGGAAAACCCTATTAAGGGAAAACCCCAGTTTGGAATGGTACTCACAAATATCTGCAGTATAAGTATAATAAATATGCTAAGAGTTTTGACCCTGTTAGGAGCTGAGTATTATAATAGGTAGGTCTTGGTTATAGGACAGACCTTGTTAGGAGTCTTTTATAATGTGATCTCTATTAAGGAATCAAACCTGCAAAGAGTCCAGCACTGCTAGAGGCAATAAACCTATTAGGGGTGTACAATATATCAACCCGATCAAGAGATTTGAGAGTTAAAGCCACCCTCAAGTTCTCCAAACCTCATAACTTCAAGACTGAGATATTTTATTCTTAAATTTCTTCCAGTACTCAACCATTGCCAAGCAAGCTCCACCCTGTGCCCAAGTGCACAACTACTGTTCTCCAAACAGTAACCAATGCAACATTAAGCTTGCATTCACCTCTACACTTCACATGTGCAACCACACTTTATTTTCCAAGGATTTTAATCCTTATATACAATTCACAACAATTATATCTAGGTTGGCCTATATAGGATGAATCCTATTTAAAAAATACAAATGAACCCATGCGAAGATGCACACGACACCTCTTACAATGTTATAACATAATAATTATATCAATTTATCATTCAAATCTGTAAATCAAGCTCTCTTATCACATTACTTAAAACATGTTCCAAGTCGGCTTCCAAATGGGTCTTCACCAATACACACACCATAGATGATGTCACATGTATGATCACAAATCTATATGATCACAATAAGCTCTCGAGCCAGTGTCCAAAAAGAACCTATGTTCGCACATCATAACTTAAACAACCATGAGTGCTATCCACAAAGTTTTTTAATCAACTATGTGAGAATCACAATTTCTGTCTCCTGAAAACCAGTCATCAATAAATAAGTCATAACTCTGTCAGATCAAATCATACGAATGTGCGATCACATCCAGTGACCTGAGACATCATGAAGAGTCTTCAGCTAAGTTCACACATGCTAATTCTCTATACAGAGTTTGTACAATTCTCTGCAACCTGTCTGCAAACTTCTAAACAATAAGTCATTAACATATGTTGACATCAATGAAAAAATCTGTCATGAATGCAACACACAATCATTATAACATGCCTCAAACATTACTAGGGTACTCCCCCATAGGAATACCATCAACATTCATGCTAACAAAAATATGGATATACCATTGTAGGTCTTAACTCGATAAAAACTTGAGTTCTTTTTCCATGGGAATACAGTGCAGGGCACTATAGGTCTTGATAGGTCCTGATTAGCCTCATATAGGAAATTATGGATTTTTGATGAATTTTGATTAGATTTAGGTTAATAATATTTCCTAAGGTCATTTAGACCATTCTTGATCATTTACCCAAGTTGTAATCCTTTAGGCATTAAAATGTGAAAGTTGCTCAAATTTGGAAAAAGATGTAAACACAATTTTTTTTAAAGTTGAAAAAGAGAGAAAAATATTGAAAAAGGAAGTTGAAAGATCACTCCTAGGCATGGAATAGTTACATTCAAACATTATTTCCTTAAATAATCCATTATGGCTCCTTTGTACGGGCTTTTCAATCATTTTGAGACGTTCTCCAATAAAATCTCCATTGTTTTCCTACTTTTTCCACAGTATAGTTTGATTTTTGCTCATTTTTGCTACATATTTTTCATCCTCATGAAGTCATTGTAATTGTGGATGAAATATCTATGAATCCACTTAATTTTGGTGCAAGTTTGGTTTGATTCCATTTTGATTTGATAAAGCTACATAAAATTTTGTAAAGAAGGCTCAAAACCCTACCTATGGTAAATTGAGAGGATAAAAAATGTAAATCTCCCAAATGGCTTCTTGAAAAATGCCAATTTTTTATTATTATAGAATGTTTTTGTATGTTCTTTCTTTCCTCTAGGTTTTAGGATGTGTGGAAAGGGCTTCAGATGGGTTTGAGATGAAGTGACTGATATCTTCATGTATCAAGCAAAAGAAGAGAATTTTTGAGTTTGCATGAAGCGTTGGATGGAAGGTTGGAGGTATTTGAGATTGGAGAAGTGTTGTGAATGGTGTTGGGACACTAAAAAATAAAATATAACATTTGAAAAACCTTCTGTGGAAAAACAAGTCCTCATTTGTTGACTGTCTAGTGAAGAAACTTAGTCACAATCACTATAATAGTCAAAGACAAATTGTAAAACACCTAAAATACATTGAGACAAGGTTGCATGCATATTTCATGTGTCCATAGGAGGTATATGGTCCTTAAAACATAAGGACAACAAAAATATACCAATTTTTTCATTGGGTGCATGCTAGTAGTTGTGACTATCCTATTCACTATTGAAATCACAACCACAATGATAGTGGGAGAAAATTAGTACAATTATTTGTATTTGTAGTTCTCCCTTTCTTGATAGTGTGCTCATGGTGGGTTAGGATCCTTTGAACCCAAAGATAATAGAGATAGAACCCTATTTGCATTAGTTGTAGTTCATTAGGACTTAACTGTCTAAAGTTCATTGTCATAGTCATAGTCCAAAGTTGTATTTTATCACTATTTCAAATGCTTTGAGTTTATGGAGGCTCGAGCTTGTTTAATAATATTTATTTGTTTCTTTTTTTGTTTGATCATGTGTCAATTTTGATCTTTGGAAATTTGGATACATCAATGGTCTCATTGTACTCACAGTTTTATGTTAGGATAATCATGTGGAAACAAGAGAAAGTTACATGTTTAGACTTTGTGGAAGCCCTAATTTCTTACATTGTAGTTTTGGTCCATTTTATAGGACCTCAAATACCTTGATTTGATGTCTGTTACACTAAGTTAGCGAGAGGGAAGTGGATCAGCTGACTCTCCCAAAAGAGCCTTAATTCTATCCTATGAACCAGTCTAAAATTTAATGAAAGACTATGCAAGAAGTTAGTGTTTGATGTTTGGACAGTCTATTGTGACTATTTCCAATAGTGATCTACCTCATTTGTCATGTTCCTGATGCTTGATGATTATGTCATATTCCATGAGAAAGCCATGATAGTAGAAAGTGGATTGGGCCCTAGTTGCACTACCTAGTTGGGAAATAGTACCAACCTAGTTAATTGCTCCTATCTGTGCATCACCTATTGACCTACATTGGGATATATAGAGAAGGTTTTATGTTATAAGGAGAATTAAGAGGGGTAAAAGTTATGCCTACATTACTTGTCCTCTTATTGGGTCATGATATGGTAGTGATTGTCACCATATTAACAAAAGGGCTATCACTTAAAGAGAAGAAATGATGTAGAATACCCTAGTTCACATCAGGTTCACCAAAATGTGGAGAAGTGAATTCACCACCCTTGAGATTGATAAAATCCCCAAGGAGAAAATTGGCCCTTGTGCAACCTCATTTATACAAGTTCTCTAGTGTGTGAGGGTGATTAAGACAACTTAATTAATGAAGTTGTATTTTAAGACTTAAAACAAAATGAAATAAGGAATAAAAGAACTGAATTAACTTAACTGCACTAACAAATTATTATTATTTATTTCTACAAATGAAAGAGTTGACTATTGGGATTAACTTCCAAAATTTGTGATCTCATTACCCTAGACACCCATGTAAGTCTAAGACTACAACACATATATAGGATGACAACACAATACACTTACATCTTGTATGGATAAATCATAGAAAATGAGGCCGAATACCAAGACACTAACTAAATAGAACAAAAAATAAACTATGCTTATAACTATAAGTGAAGAATGCAAATATATGATAAAAATAATGGAAGTAAAAGAGGGTAAAAGGGAAGAATACTCTTACAATGAAGGAGGTAGAAGAAACCCAAGATCTCCTCCTCTTTTTCATTCTCCAAAATATGCACACATTAAATAAGATAAAAGTGTTGGGGTTGTTTGGAGACCTATCTCAATCAAGTCCCTATTTTGGTATTTCCACCTCCATAGTACCCATATAGATAGACAAAAATCAATGATAGATAATTGATAGATAATAGATATATGATAATGAAGATAAAAGAATATACGACTATGATAAGAAAAAACTTTGATATGCTAAATATATTGAAATGGAATGGAGTGAGAAACTTCCTTTCAAAGCCACAAAGTCAAAGCTTGATGGAGTGAAGATGAGGTGATGAAGTCAAGATATTGTGATTTTTGAGAAGTTGTAAAAAAAATGTATTGAAAATAAAAACAAGAGATCAAGGAAGTGTAGAGAAACTATGAAAATGGTAAGAGAGTTGAAAATGTCACGAGGAGACCAAAATGAGACTCAAAGATAAATTTTTAAGATGGTGAAGTGATTCTCGACATTGATGGGTGGTGGTAGGAGGCGTTACACTATAGGGGTTGAAGTTGTAACATCTTAATAGCTCACTATGCATTTTTAGATTCATGCAATGAATGCACACTGCATATATGTCTTGGTGATGTGCATACATCCTATGATGATTACTCCTCTTAGTCAAGAATTAGGATGGGAAAAGGACAAATTGGATGGAGGGATGTGGAATAATTTTTTCAGCCAAGATAGGAGCATCATATAATGGTAAATTACATAGAGTGCAATTTTATGACACTAAATTAGTGCAAGAAAGAGTGGATTGTGACCATGAACAGTGAAATGGCATCCATTGAGTGGAATTGCACAAAAAATGGTCAAATTGCCCCTTGGTAAGGAATTTGTTTATAAAAAGTGGATTTATCAAACTAAATATAAATATGATGGGAACATTGATGAATAAGTCTAGATAGGTTGCAAAAGGATACACTCAACATGAAGGTATAATAGCTATAGTAAATATCTTGCTCCTATAGAAAAGATGGATATTGTTATATTAGTCTTACTTTTGGCAGCTCAAAATAAATTGAATGTTTACCAAATGAATGTTAAAAGTATTTTTTTTAATGGTTATATTGTTGAGGAAGTTAATGTTTCTCAACCTCAAGGTTTTGAATTTCCGTCTCTGACATCGGTCTCATTGACTTGTGTTGGGAAATATCGAGGATAAGGTTCTTCGCTATAAGGGGCATCAAGAGAGGTAAATGTTATGTCCATGTTATATGTCCTCTGATTAGGTGGAAATATGAGAGTGATCATGAACATATTAATAAAAAGGGCTTAAATAAAAAATAAGAAATGATGTAGAAGGCCCTAGTTAATGTTGGATTTATCAAAATGTGGAGAAGGGAATTTGGAACCCTCAAGATTGATAAAATCCCCAAGGAGTGAATTGAACCTTGTGTCACCTCACTTCCACTAGCGCTTTGGTGAGATAGATTAATCAAGATGACTTAAGTGATAAAGGTTTATTTTAAGACATAAAAGAAATGAGACGTGGAATATAAGAACTGAATTAACTAAACTATACTAGCAAATATAAATGTATTTATTAGTTGAAATGAAAGTGCTAATTATTAGGATTAACTACTAGAGTCCTTGAGCTCACTACCCTGGTCACCCGCAATAGTCTACAACTACAATGCTATTATGGGATGAAAGTGTGGCACACATACATCCTATATAGATAGAGCATGGAAACAAGGCAAACAAAAATATAATAACTAAATAGAATAAACTATGCTTATAGTAGTAAGTTAAGATCACAATTATGTGATACAAATAATGGAAGTTAAAGATGATACAAGGGAATAAGACACTCACGATGAAGGAGGTATAATAATTCTTAGAGATCGTCTCTTTGTACTTTTTTGAAACCTACACACTTGAAATAAGAGAAAATTATTGGGGCCATTTGGAAACATTCCTCAATCAAGTCCTTTTTTTGGTGTTTGAACCTCCATAGTAGCCAAACAGATAGATGAAAATAAGCAATAGATAATTGAGTGATAATAGATAGACAATAGTGAAGATACAAATGTTATAAGAATATGATAAATGAACTACGATATGCTAAATAAAATGAAATGGTAAACTCCCCTCTAAAGCCACAGAGTTGGAGCTTGATGGAGTGAAGGTGAGGTGATGGAGGTGATGAAGTCAAGATATTGTGATCGAAGAGATGTTGTGCAAAGAATTTATCAAAGATGTAAACATGAGCTCAAGGAAGTGTACATAAACTATGAAAATTCTAGGAGAGAGTTGAAACTATCAAGAGGAGACCAAACTGAGACTCAAACATGAATTTTTAAGTTGGTGAAGTGATTCTCAATGTTAGTGGGTGGTGGTAGGAGGTGTTATACTACGTTGGGTGGTATTGTAATGTCTCATTGACTCACTGCACATTTTCAGATCGTGGGACAAATGTGTGTTGCACAAACATTTCCATAATGCACATGCTTCCTATGTTGACAAGGCCACATGGTCAAGAATCTATATTAAAAAAGGACAAAATAGATTAAGGTACATGGAGGATTACATGGAATTTTATTTTTCAGACAAGGTAGGAGCATCATATAATGATAAATTACATAGATCAACTTTATGACACTACAGTAGAGGAAAGGAAGAGTAATTGCAACCACAAGAAATGAAATGACATCCATTGACTAGAATTGCACATGAGAGTTGGTAAAATATCCCCTAGTAAGGATTTTGTTGGTAAAAAGTAGATTTACCAAACTAAATATAAATATGATGGAACTATTGATAAATAAGGTTAGACAACTTGCAAAAGGTACACTCAATATGAATGTATTAGCTATAAAAAATCTTGTGCTCCTATAAACAAGATGGATATTCTTATATTGCTCTTATTTTGGCCCTGTAAATTTAGTTGAATGTTTACTAAATGAATATTAAAAGTATTTTTTTGAATGGTTATATTGATGAGGAAGTTGATGTTTCTCAACCTCAAGGCTTTGAAATTCCTTCCAAATAACATTTTGTTTATATTTTGAAGAAGGCTTTAGATGGCTTAAAATATGCACCCTAAGCATGATACTCTAGAATGGACTATTATATTAAGAAAAAAGGTTATGTAAAAATTTATTCATATCCTAATCATTATTTTAGACATTTTGGTGAGAATATTCTAATTGTTGTTCTACATTAGATGATCTTATATATACTAAGAATAAATCCTCTTTTTTTCCCTAAATTTAGAGAAAAAATGGTTCTAGTATTCAAAATAAATGATTTAAGATAGATGCATTATCGTTTTAGTCTTGAAGTTTGGAAACATACATACAACATTTTTTTTTTCTTAATAGATGCATATTTTAGATCCTATTCAAAGGGTCCATTTGCAAGACTATAATCCTTTGGCCTCACCTATGGAGGTGCTTGTTAAGTTGTCTAATTTAGACGAGTCACCTTTTGTAATTCCCACTCTATAGACAATTATTTGAAAAATTTTCTTTATTTGACAACTACTAGACTTGATATTACATTTGTGATAAGTTTGGTCTCTAGGATAATGTATAAACCTAAGGAAAAACATTGGGGTGAAACAAAAAAGATTCTCAAGTATCTTTTTGAAATAATGCATAATGTTCTTTATTACATTCTAAGGAGGATAAGTTGGTTGGGCATAATAATTCTAATTCTATAGGATTAATAGATGACTACAAGTCTACTTTTGGTTATATATTTAGTCTAGGTTCAACATTCATTTCTTGGATATCCAAAAATCATCCCATCGTATCTCTTTTTAATATACATGCCAAATAAAAAATTTCTACTTCTATTGCTAATTGGGTTGCTTGGTTAAGGAGAACTTTATAGGATCTAGAATAACTTATGAATGGTCCTACAATGTTGTATTGTGACAAATAGAGTACTATTCAGATGAGTAAATATCTAGTAGTCCATGGTAGGACTAACCACATTGACATCCAATACCACTACATTTGTGAGTTGGTTTAACAAGGCTTGATTGAACTTGTTTATTGTCTCATCGTAACAAGTTCCTGATATTTTCCACAAAGCCCCTTGCTCATGACTACTTTTAGATAGTGTAAAGTTTACTTGGTGTTCTTCTAATGTTTATTATGGGGGAGGAAATGAATAATATAATGAACATTTTTATCTTGTCTTCTTATAATGTCCATAATTGGCGAGAATATAAGATGAAAAATATTGCAATTAGTTGTTGTTAGTTGAAAACATTTTTGGAGATTAGTTGGTTTCAGTTGTGAATCCTTTTAATACATATGTGGTTTGATTTATGAATTACAATAAGTTTTTTTTTTGTGTTCTCTCCAATTTTTTAAGTTATTTATATTTAAGATTTGTAGATCATCATTGATGTTAGATTTGTAAATTATTAGTACCCTCACAACATTGAAGTCTTAACTTCAAATATCAATAAAAAATGATGATATTAAGAATAAAATTCTTTATTTACAAACATAACACTTTTAATAGGGGAAAACTTCATTAAATGAGACTAAAATAAATAACATTGGATATGCCACCTTAAATAAGGCTATCCAAGGCTTAAATCTACATAAATTCATAGAGACTTGAATATCAATGACAAACCTACCCACTAAATCATTAAAGCACATTTCATTGTTCATTGATATGCCTTTTTAAACTATTGAGACTAAATCTAAAGATTTTGGATGCAAACTTGTAAACCTCATACCAAAATGATCTATTGGGCTTGAATCCTTCACTTTTATCTTTTCCTTAAATTCTTATGGTGATTAGATAAGATACATGATTTCCCATGATAGACTAGTGACATGACCCTCCATGCATTTACCAATTTCCCTCTCTCAGTCAACCACCCATGTATTCCTCACACCTAGAGAAACTTTGTCTAAGGCCTTAGAAAGAGGGATGTTAGTGAGATGTAATTTAGATCCAATTCTCTATTAGACAAAAATATTCAATGATTTTATGTCCACAAGACTAGTTGGCTTCTCCTTGGACAATGCCTCTTCATTTTTCTCTAGAATACCAAGTTAAACTTATTCATCTTTCTCAAAAAGTTTTGTTCCTTTAATTAGCCAAACACAAAGCAATAGAATTCCCTATCTTGTGACACTTTAGGTATACAATCAAGACATTCTCATATTCAACATGGCGTACCCAATAACAATATTTGGAAGAAGAGGTGATCAAAGTCAATAGATCTTTATCCACATCAAGATTCACATAAAATCTATTAAACATCAAACATTTATTGAATTTGGTTATTGGATAAAAATAGAGAATTACCTAAATGATTAATTAATACATTTCATAACCTCATTCTTTCAATATTTTATTTATTAAGCTTAATCCAAATAAGGATCTAATGAAAACCTAGATTCCATTTTCTTAGAAAGAGCCATATTTTAAAAAAAACTAAAGATGAAAAAATAAATAAATAATAAAAACAATTTTCTCTATTTAACCACATGAATTCCATCTCCTCTAAACCCATCTTCAAATCCATTATTATTAACACTATTGGTTCCTTTTCTTTCTACTTGTAGATTTACAATATGATTGACAAACTAATGTTACTAACTCTATCACCACTCCAAATCTGACAAGAAAAAGGGCCAATTAACAAGGATCAAGAGAATGATCCTCCTACACTTTGAGCTTTAATGCTCAGGTAGGTATACCTTTGATTCACTTCTTAAAGGAATCAACAAATATTAAGCATTAATGTCCTTGACACATTGATTTAAAGATTTTATCATTTATATTTTGATTGATGATGAAGATCTGCTTCCCGAGAACATATTAGTGTCTTATCCTAGGGCAAAGAGTCAAATAAAAAATATATCAACTGAAACCCAACTCAAACACACCCAAATCTAGAATAAGTTCTTTGCCTGTTATTCCTCTCACTCTCACACTTGGACATCAAATTCTCATTCAACCATGAATTCTCTAAAACTATCTTTAAGGATTTAGTCTCGACTTTGGAAGGAACTCAAAGACAATTTCACAATTTACTTTTAAAACCATACATTAACTTACTTTGTAACATTAACATAAAGAATTCAAGATCAAAATAAGAAGACATACACAAATCTAAAATTGGAATTCAAGTGTATTATTGTTAAACTTTCAGTACCAATACATTGAAAATGGTAGAATGCTAGAACCAAACCCTAAATCCAAGCTCTCTCTATTCAGTTACCAATTTCACCATCTTTTGAAAAAAATAATAAGCTGCTATATATAGTCACTAGCTATCTTGGAATCCTCAAGAAAGGATGCAACAAGCTTCAGATAGCTAGGACAGAACTAGGGTTTTCAACCACTTTACCAACCAGATAATCAATAAATTTATTGTAGAAATGACATGCCAAGCAATTCGGAGAAAATCAGGTGCAAATTGATCTTCAATTATGGCCAAAATCCTAACTGGTACATTAGAAAATGGAAACTGGATCATGTTAGCCCTTTATTAACTTTACCTGCATCATAAATGGCGTGACTGATTCACCCATTTCCCTACGTCATGAACATCCTCTGCAGATAATCATCACCTCTAGACCATACTGTGACAGTGGACAAGATCAAATCAGGTAGATTGATCGCCCAAGCATTAAAAGACTTGTCCTTTACTCATAGAAAACCCTTAACTATTTTAAATTTCTAGTGGCAATGGTTAATTAGACAATTTTAAAACATGACCGTTGATCTTTATCTTTTCCTGGCACATCGAACGGTTCTCAAAAATCATCACAACATTCAACTAGCCTTTTAAAACATTACCTATCCACATCATTTATCCAACCACCAATCAGAAATGAGAACCTCATCAACACCTAGCATCGGACCCACCTAGACCTCGGTCTTTATCTGTTGGAAAATCGGACGGCTATCACAATGCTGCATTGGTTAATATTCAGGCATCTTTCCTTAGCGGCTATATGATGATTGTCAATCTTGATCAAACTTTAAATGACCACGCAACCTAAAGAAACTGGGCCCGCCTTGACAGGTGTCATTCAGTCACAGCCCCACAAGAAGGAAACTGTTAGTGAAGTCAGGCTAAGGTGCAATGACGACCGTCGATCAAATCTTATCATGTGGTTCCTATTTAAATGTGAAATCTGGTCCCACTTTAGTTGTCTTTGGTCCCTCTTTCAATTAGATGGCTATTGCAGTATTACGATGAACATCTATCCTGCATCTTCCCTTTGTGGAATCACGACCTTCGTTGGATCTTCTCAGACTTGTGATCTCTTTATATTTTAACTGTGGCCAACCCCTTAACCCTTAGTCATCTAGAGATTACATGACTAAAGACATTCTCCAAGTCACAGAACATTTTACTTAACCCTAGTCTAGTCTGGAGATCACGTGACAAAGGCATTCACATGATATTGTAATCTTTTCTTCAGTCATGGTTTCATCAGGCGAACTAGCGACAGCCATCGATCAATCTTCCTCTTGTGGTCTAGATTAATCCTTGAACCTTTACCTTTAACCCAACTCTATCTGGCAATCCAATGACCAAAGAATTCTCATACTCATTGAATACTTGGCTTGACCCCAGTTTAATCATGAGAACACGCAAATAAAGCATTTGCTAGATCACCAAATATTTCCTTGACCCGAGGTTAGAATAGGAGAATGCGCACCTACCATTGATCTCACCTCAAATCAATGGTCCCATTTTGATCTCAAAATGTGTCTTGCCTTGATCGAATTATCTGGCGAATGAGTGACTGAAAGGAATACTAACCGTTCACCAGGTCACTAGATGTTAAGAACTTAGCCACCAAGATCAGGAGAACACGTGAACACTGCACTCGCCCATTCACCGAATAAAATGACTGACCACCTAGGAACTTGGAGATTCAATGAACACATAGTCACGTAATCACTAAAATAAAAGACATAAGAACTCGGGCAAGGAAAAAGACATGTGCATAAAGGGGACTTAAGTGACTAGGAAAAAGGTAACAGAGAAATATAAATGGCTAGAGTTTATGGACTTAAACAATTTTATGAAACCCTAGGATATGGAGATAGACCTATTTCTCAGACCTTAAAACTACCATATCTCACTGGTTTTTGCACTTGAGCACATGTGATCTGAACTGGAGCTTGGACACATCATAAACTATCCCTGGCTAAGGGTGCAAGCCATGAAACATGATAGATTTTCTTCACAGATAAAAACAAGTTGCATCCATGGAAAGACAATTTTCACAAGATTTTGCAGGGAATAGACCATTTTCTTAGGATTTTGGCTAAGATAGGAAAATGGCCTAAAAAATACGAAAATGTTTTTGATTAAGGTAAGAAAAGGTTTTGAATGGAACCCAAAACCATTTACAAAAAAGAAAAAAGATATAGCATTTCAACTTTACAAAAAGAGACGCCTGCTAAAAAGACAAAAGCAGGACCCGAAACAACCCTAGTAGAGACAACAAAAATAAAAGAAAATAGTTACTAGCAAAAGAACCAAAAAATGCCAAACAACCACCTATAACAGACTAATTGGTTTTTATCATTTTCTCTACCTTCATCTGCAGATCCTTCATCTTCTGGATAGCATATTTCAGATCCTTCATTTCCTTTGGAGTTTTAGGGACCTTCCTCTAAGTGCAGCCTCTAGTTCTCATTCCCAGACTAGCATTCCCAGCATCATCATCAATTGTCATGGTCATTTTTTCCAGCAGACTTTTTTCCAAATAGTTGTACAATATTTTTAGGTTCATAATAGAGGCACTAAGGCCCTCATTGTTGTGCTTCAAGACCTCATTTATCATGTACCCATTGTAACTATTTTTTTCCATTAAATATTTTAACTTGTTGTCCACCATCATTTTGATTTTAGCAGCCATATCCTCATTCGGGTTATTATTTTTTACCTTATCCAAAAAATTCTTTTCCAAATTCTCCAGCTTAGTAGTTAGGGTGTTCATAGTATCTTCCATACCCTGAAGATGGAGTTTCATTTCTTGCATATCCTATGTGATCCACTTGTCCAGATGAATTCCATGACCTTTAGCCTTCTTGACCTCTTCTAGAATGGTTGCACCCATTAGGAGGCCTAAGACATCCTCCTTTTGGCTATTACCTTCCTCATTGCTCGTTTGGCCCTTTCCATCCTCTATTTTAGTTTGTTCTTCTTTTTCACTTGGAGTAGGGAAATCCTGACCAACTTCCTCCTCCTTTTCAGCTCCTTTTTCTTCTTCTTCAATTTCCTCTTCTTTACCCCCTTCTTCCTCCTCCTCATCTTCTTCCATTATGTCTTTTTCCTTCATATCCTCTTCTTGCTCTTTTTCTTCAAGACTCGGGTCCTCTTTTTCCTGGGCTTCCTCCTCATCACCAGAGTCCTCTTCAACATTATCCTCATTGGAACTTCCCTTTCCCTGAGACAAAGGGCTTTTGTCATCGACATCATCACCGCTGTCCTTGACTTTCTCCTTGTCACTTTCATTACCAACATCATCACTACTGTCAGAGGATTTTTTCTTGTGTCTCTTCCTCTTCTTGTAGGTTTCATCCTTTCTCTTGACCTCTCTGTTGTCCTTTCTTTTTCCAGTGACCCTTTTCAGGATTGGGTCCAGGATGATTTCCCTAGCATAGTCTACAATGAGGAGAATGAGTTCCTCATGCAGCACTAGATTACTTTCTTTCTTCCTGTGCTCCATAATACTATTATTCAAAGAACTCAACAAAAAATTTGAAAAATAAATTTTCTTGTTGTGCCTAAAGTGGTTAGCCAAAACAAAGTGCAGATTATAGATTTTGGAGTAGTGCCTATCGAGAGTGAAATACTCAATCAACACCTTCAACATTTTAGCCTAGAATGCCTTGATTTTTGTAATATCCACATAATCCCCTTTTCTTTTTGTCATCAGGGCTTCTTCATCAATAGTTTTAGGAAAAAGCTTAAAAGCTTTAGTACCTAAACACTTGTTGTCTCTATAGAAATGTATACCTTCCATGGATAAACCGGTAATTTTGGAAATAAGGGTAAGAGAGGGGGAAAGATTTGCCCCATAAATTGACTTTACCATTTACCCAGCCATCGAAAAACATTGTAGTTACTTTTTTATCATAGCCGTGAAGCTTTTCCATATATTGAGCGACCCCTCCTTTCCTCAGCTTCTTCCATAATTTCTTCTCTTGTCTCCATTTCTCACAGTCGAAGGGCTCCTCTCTCCTTAGACCTCCTCCTATTTTCTGCTTACTATTTCTATTCTGGCTCGGATTCTGACCAATTATCCACGTCTCATAGGTTTGCTTTCTCTTTCTATTCAGTTCACTAGAAATAACCTAGAATTTTTGTTTTATTAAAATAAAAATAATGATCCCCTACTTCGCCTTACATGCAGCTCTCCTCGATAATTGTTTCATCCTTGTCATCATTAATTTAAGTGTTTTTTCCTTCCTTGTGATTAATTTTATCATAAGTGATTAGACTTATGATCTTGGTGTTTAGATTTGCTTCTCGTATCTATGTTTGAGTGACGTCACTCTGGGTCCCTTCATTTGCTAGCTTGTCTGCCGACTTATTACCTTCACGATATATATGGGTGATGTAACTTTCCTCAAAAGAGTGGATTATCATCTTGATTCTATCTATTATGTGAGAAATAGTCCATGAATTCATAATTTTCCCTTCGATACAATTTATTATGTTGAGGGAGTCACCTTCCAGCCATAACTTCGAGAATCCCATATCTTTAGCCAGATTCACCACATAAAGTGTCGCCTCAACTTTCACCACATGGTTTTTTTGAATCCCCAATGGAACTGCTATAGCTCCTAGGCAGTTGCCAACCTAGTCTCTTATGAGGCCTCCCCCTCCAGCCCTTCCAGGGTTTCCTCTAGCAAAACCATCAAAGTTCCCTTTTAACCATCCCGAAGGAGGAGCAATCCACATTATATTGTCTCTAGGATTCAGATATGTTCTTCTCTTTAGGTTCTCCCAAGAGATGGTACAGTCCTTCTTAGGATTGGGATTCCAAGAGTTAAAATCCTTCTTCCTTGTACTTCTATAATTCTCCATTAGGCTTCTGCTCACTGAGTTAGCAACCATATGGGAAGGCACTATTTTATCTCTAAAGATTCTGTTATTCCTCTCCTTCCATATTTCCTAGGTAAAGTGAGGGAGAAAAAGTTTCCAAAGGTCCTTAGCATTTTTGTCATGAAAAGGGCACTGCCATTGCTGAACAAAGTCTTGAAAGTTTTGAGGTTTTACCCACTTTAGGTTCAAAGACATTAGGATTGAGTCCCAAACCTCTCTAGCAAAGGAGCAATGGATCATTAAGTGATTATAGGACTCAACCTCTTTACAACACAAGATGCATCTATTTGGCATTTGGAACCCTCTTCTAATGAGATTATCCAGAGTGAGGATTTTGTTCTAAACAAGCAACCAAAAAAACATGTTAATTTTAGGGATAAGATCTTTATTCCATACTCAAGAATAAAAAGGTTGATCATCAAGAGGGATGAGAAGAGCGGAGGCAGAGGCAACCGAGAACTTGCCAATGTTAGCAGGGCCCCAAATCAGTTCATCAGGCACATTTTCTCTAATAAACCAATTATTAAGTTGTTTATTCACCTCTTTGAATCTGATATCCCTCAATCCCAAGTTGATCCATTCATCATTAATCCAGTAGTCTATCACCTTTTCCCCAATGGTCTCTTTACAATCCTGGATCGCATTTTGCCACTCCTCATTCTCTATAAGAGGCTTTTCCATTAGCCATTTATCATTCCAGAATTGAATCTTCCTGCCATTTCCCAGCTTCCATCTAGCTCCTTTACTAATTAGATTCTTACCCTTGCTGATACTGTTCCAGACAAATGAGCCCTGGGTGTCATTTTAAGATTGTAGGATATCTTCAAGAGAAGTGAGATGATATTTGATTTTAATAATAGAATTCCATTCTTTTTCATCTTCAAAGATCCTCTAGCATTGTTTGGCTAGTAAAGCTTTATTAGTATTAGTTATGTTTCTTATACCTAGCCCACCTAGCTTCTTAGGTTTATAAACCTTCTCCTAGGCCACTAGGCTAAGTCTCTTTTTCTCTTCAACTCCAGTCCAAAGGAACCTTTTTTGAATTTTTTCAATAAGGTCAAAATACTTCAGAAGTATTTTGAACAAACTTAGAGCATAAAATGGAAGATTTTGAAGAGTAGCCTTCAGTAGTTGAACTTTTCCAGCTTGGATAAGAATTGCCCCTTTCCATCCAGCTAGCTTGTTATGAAATCTATCTAGGATTTCATTCCAGAAGTTGGATTTTGATTTCAAGCACATTGACAATCCTAAATAAGGAGCAGGAAGCATCCCTATCTTGCAACCAAGAATGAAAGAGATTTTATTCATTCTATCTTCAGGAGTGTTAAAAAAATAAAGGAAACTTTTCTCCTAGTTTATAAGTTGACCTGTAGCATTTGAGTAAACATTGAGGGCCTTTTTCAGATTCCTCACCTCTTTGATAGAAGATTCACCCATAAGAATCGTATCATCAACAAATTGTTGATGAGAACACTTTAGCTTTGTAGAAGAGGGTTGAAGGCTAGATATCTACCCTTTAATGACCAAATTATTAATGAATCTCCCAAGGCTTTCAGCCATAATGGAAAAAAAGATAGGAGAAATGGGGTCTCCTTGTCTCAAGCCCCTGGAAGGTCTGAAGAAGGGAGAGTAGCCCCCATTCACAATAACAGAAGAGGAAATTGTAGTAACCAGTTGCATAATTAGTTTTACCACTCCCTCATCAAAGCCAAAAGCTTGAAGAATTTTAGAAAGTAGCTCCCAGTCCACTCTATCATAGGCTTTCGACAGATCTGACTTCATCAGGAAGCCCTGTTTCCTAGATTTCTCCAACGAATGGATATTCTCATGCACAACCATAATGGAATCCAGAATTTGTCTCCCTGGGACAAAGCCATTATGTTGAGGAGAGATAAGATGATGGAGAAGCTTTAAGAGCCTAGAAGTGAGGACCTCAGACATAATCTTGTATAGGGAGTTACAAAGACTGATAGGCCTGAAACAGTCATCAACATTAGCTCTTAGTCTTTTTGGAATAAGGGCTATAAAAGTAGAGTTAAGTTCTTTTAGGATAGATTTAGATCCAAAGAACTCTTTCACAACACTGCACACATCTTTCCCAATGATACTCTAGAAAGATTGAAAAAAGAACATTTGGAACCCATCCGGACCAAGATATTTTTCTCCTTCAAATGAGAAGACAACCTTTTTAATTTCTTCATCCTTAGGAATAGATTTGAGATATTCGTTATCATTAGAAACCAGCAATTAGGGAATGGACCTAAACAAAGAGTTTTGATTCTTTTGATTAAGAATTGGCTCTTTAGAAAGGAGAGAAGCAAAATAGCCCATCATTTCTTCCCTAATTTCCTTCTCTCTAGTTAAAGTTCCCCTGGTAGTAACAAGAGAATTAATTCTGTTCATGGCTTTATGCTTCATTGCTGTAAGGTGAAAAAATCTTGTGTTTTTGTCTCCCACTTTCAACCAAAGGGATCTAGATCTCTATCTCCAATAGGTCTCTTCTTTCATTATGATGTTGTGATAGTCTTCCAGGATTTGATTTTCCTCTTTTCTCATTTCCTCAGTCAATCCAGTACTTTGAATCTTATCTTGTATTTATTTTAAATCAATTTGAACCTTGCTCTTGGTTTGGAAAATATCACCAAAGACATCCTTATTCCATTGTCTTACTTTGGCTTTAACATTTGCCATTTTTTTTTCCACTTGATACATTTCTTTTCCTTCCACTTTAATTTTCCACCAATCCCTTATTTTGTTTTCAATGTTTGGGTGAGCCGGCCACATTTTTTCAAATCTGAATGGGGCATTTCCTTTGCCACTGAAGGGGTTTGCAAGAAAGGAAATAGGGTAGTGATCCTAACCAATACGGTTGAGAGATGAGAGAGTGCAAGAAAACTTAGCATACCACTCATGAGAAAGGAGGACCCTATCAAGCTTAACCTGAATAAGATCAACACCCACTCTCCTATTAGTCCAGGTATAATCAATACCTTCTAGATCAACATCCAACAAACCTTCATTACTTATAAATTCTATCAAATCAACCCTACTTTCCACTTGTGTAATATTCCCTCCTCTTTTTTCCACTTCTTTCAGAGGGGTGTTGAAGTATCCTATCATCATCCAGTTCTCATCAGGGTAAGTTATTCTAAAATCATGAATCCCTTTCCAGAGTTTGAGTCTTCCTTATTTCGTATTAGGGGCATACACATTGATCAGAATCCACGAGAAGTTATCCTTAATGCTGCTTACTTTGACTACCAAGAAATTCTTATCCTCTCTCAGCAGGTAGCAATTAAAACACTTGGAATTCTAGTAAATGGCCAAGCCCCCTGAAGCACCCTCTGAGTCACTACCAAAATTCCCTCCATTCTTGAGTAGATTAATTTTAGCTATCTTTTCTTTTAACATTTTAGTTTCTTGAATTAGAAGAATATCCGGTTTAGAATCTCTAACTAAGTTGCTAACTACATCTTGCTTTTGAGGTCCATTAAGATCTCTAATGTTCCAAGATAATATCTTCATTTAAGGTTTGGGGAACAGACCTGGTCGATGGTGAGCTATCTTCCATCCACTATGTTCTGTTTTGCTTCCAGCTCCCTCTGTTCTTTTTCAAATTCTCTTCCTCTTTCTCTTTTAGGAGTGCCAGTATCCACCTTTTTTTGTTGACCTCTTGTCTAGACACCTCCTTGTTTCCTTTTTTCTTGATTTAGATGGCAAACATCCTAGTGAAGCTTTTGAACTATTTTTTCCCGATAAAGGAGTCTAGTCTTTATAATGTTCCATTTTAGGTTGGGGACCAGATCCTTTCCCACCTGGGGATTGTTTCTTAACTTGTATCTAGGGGTTCTTATTTTTCTCTACTTCAGCTAATTCAGAGTTGTCATTCTTTCCTTTAAGCTGATCTTGCCTCAATTCTAAATCTAAACGATTAGAATTCAAGGCTTCACTGCTAATTTGATCTACCAGGGCTAAATCTTTCTAGTCATCATCAATCCCCTGTCATCCTAACTGGGAATCACTCCCCTTGGTAGATTCTAGACTATCTTCAACCCTAGAGATTAGCTTAGGATCTAATCCAGCTGAATGATCAAGGGTCTCCTCGGAAGAGTTGTTCGAACAAGATATTTCCTGAGTTTTTTTCTTCTCCTTTTGGAGTTCTACCTCCTTTTGTTCTCCTATTTCTTTCATCTCCATTTGAGGGGAATCTTGTTCCTCCTTAGAGTTAGAACAAGGATTTTGGTCTTCAGGAGGTGTTTGGGACTCCTCTTTTTTTTTTTTCCCTCCACTCCCATTTCTTTGCTTTCTTTATCTCCTGATCTTTCTTTTCTGTAGGAGGCTTCAGGGGGTAGTGCTTAGCCCAGTGTCCAGACTTCTTATAGGTGAAGAAAGAAAAAGGCATTGACTCATATTCTATTTCTTGTCTCCACTTGCCAACTTTCGAGTTAAGTGTTACTATTGTATACACCTAAAAATGGTCACCTAGACTATTAGCCCCTTTTGCTAAATCATCAATTGCTTATTCTTGATCAAATCCTAGTTCTATCATTTATTCGATTATTTTCTATGGGCTAACCATTTTATCCTAAGTTTTTATTTATTAAAAGGAATATTTCCTCCCCTTTTAATAAATAAAAAGCCCCCCACTTTTCCTCTTATCCTAAGTTGCACAAATAAATCATTATTCTTATTTTATAAAAAGAGAAAAAGCACTTTTTGTCTCATATGGACACAAAAGTCAACTCCTATTTTCCTATTGGAAGATATTTGTGCACAAGGATCAAGCTTCCATTTTTCTCCATCGTTGATTAAGACTTTTGCCTCTTAATCTCAAAGGTCCATTTTCATCTCATTTCTTATAAAAGGAGAGCTTTCTTCTTCATTTTCATATCTTAGGTTTTCATGCTAATGTTATGCTGCAGGTTTTCTAGGTCATTTTGGAGCTTTTGAAGATTTGGAGCATTCTTGGCTTTTGCATCTACATGTTATCATAGTTTTCATTTCTTGCATTATCATGGCATTCTTAGCTTAGATTTCCTTTATGCTTTAGATTAATCCATCTAGCTTAACTAGGAGGCTTTGTAATACTTGCATCTTTCATTTTCATAGCTTAGCTTGCATTTCCATTTCTAGCATAGCATTGCATTGCATTTTCATTCTTGATTCTTGAGGATATTGACATTGTTTCCCTTGTCTTCATTTGAATCTCCCATTGCATGGTTTACTAGCAAGGTTATAGGATAAATAGCTCTAGCTGAGAGCATTCTTAAAACCCTTGCACTCCATGCCTAGGGAGCTATGGATCGATTTTTGAGACCTCATTCTTGAGTGTTCTTGAATGTAATGATTCATAGAAGTGTGGTCACATTTTCACCATACATTTTTGGCGCCCACCGTGGGGCTCTAAGCCTCATTCTCTGCATTTTTATCAAGTTTTTTTTTTTTAGTGTCACTTTATCATCAATTTTGCACAAATAGGAGAAACGCCGCTTACGAGAGTTTTGTTCAAGCCTCTGAGTATTCTGTTCATG
The DNA here is from genome assembly GCA_027943335.1 of Chamaecyparis obtusa. Classification (NCBI taxonomy): domain Eukaryota; kingdom Viridiplantae; phylum Streptophyta; class Pinopsida; order Cupressales; family Cupressaceae; genus Chamaecyparis; species Chamaecyparis obtusa. The sequence continues at coordinate 1,243,217 of BSBK01005981.1, read as the reverse complement.
CTTTTGAGCATTTTGTTGTCACCTCTGCAGGTTCTGTTGTCACCTTTGTGGGTTCTATTGTCGCCTTTGCAGGTTCTGTTGTCGCCTTTGCAGGTTTTGCTATCGCCTGTGTGCATTTTGTTTGCGCGTTTGAACATTCTGTTGTCACCTATAAACAGTTTGTTGCCGCCTTTGCACATTTTGATCACGCCTGCCAGCTTTAAAATGCCGCGTATTAGCTGTTAAATGTCACCTTGTATTTTCTGTTGAATTTTGCTAGTTTGCTTGTTGTTTTCAGTTTTTTTGAAAATTTTAGCTTTTAAACTGAAAATTTTAGCTTTTTCAAATCCGTGCACCCTAGAAAACGGGCACCCATTTTTGAGAAATTTTTGCAAATGGTATCGAAAATTGAAGTGTTATATATCGTTAGAAAGGTCTTTCCGAGCCTAATCCAACCATGATGGTTTCATTTTCAGATTTTGTCATTTGATCAATTTTTTTTTGCAGATTATCTAATTTTTCATGTGCTAACCATTTTTAGATTTTGGATTTTGCTAACCTTTTGTTGGTCTAACAAGTTGTTTTGAAGGTGCTCTTGCTTTCATGGAAAATGCTTAAAATTGCTTGAGGTACTTTGTTCCATCTCTACAACATTTGGATTTTGGGATTAAAATTGAACCTCTCATGTGTTTGGCTTGAGTGTTTACATGCTTTCATAGAACACATTTCAATTGATGCTCTTAATGGGAAATGAATGAACATAGATTTTCTTTCATACAAGTTTGTGTAAGTGAATGCTTGTGTTTAAACCTTAAGTAATTCTTGGTTCCAATATCAAATATCTCATTGAGTGATTAAGGGCATGGATTCATTCTTTGTTTACATAGGGAGTTAAATGCACCACTTTGTGGACTCACTCTATATTTTCTTGAAAAGTTAAATATTCCATTGATTCAACCCTTTGTCATTTGTGAGTAGTATTGATAAGCAACTTTAGATTACTTTTGATTGACCTTGTTAGCTAAATTGGGTGTTGGACTCACTTATTTCTAATCACCCCTCATTATCGCCCTTTGGATGCAAGGTCAACATTCATACATAGGGGAGGGGTCTACTTGAAAAGAGCATTAAGTGTTCCACAAAGTTTCCCCCTTTTTATGCTTTCTTGATCTCATTAGTTTTCTAAGGTGTGGACTCACTTTGAGTTTGTGTGAGGAGTTAAATGTTCCACTTTTGGACTCACTTTGAGTTTGTGTGAGGAGTTAAATGTTCCACTTTTGGACTCACTTTGAGTTTGTGTGAGGAGTTAAATGTTCCACCTTGTGGACTCACTTCACATTCACTTGAAGAGTTAAATGTTCCACTTTTGGACTCACTTCACATTCACTTGAAGAGTTAAATGTTCCACTTTTGGACTCACTTCACATTCACTTGAAGAGTTAAATGTTCCACTTTTGGACTCACTTTACATTTACTTGAAGAGTTAAGTGTTCCACCTTTAGTGCTTTAAATACTTTTGATAGTGAATTGCTTACCTTTTATTTCTAGAAGGCCTGCTTGGGGACACACCACCTCAAGGGATGACCTTAACTCCTGTGTTTTGGTGGAGTATAAATAGCAGGTGGTGAATCAAAAGACACCTCTCTTGGGAATTGAGTTTGATATCACCCTTGGCTAAGCCTCAAAGAACTTTATACCTTTGAGAAGTGAAGGAGGAGATTTGGGTTACCGTCTCCCCCCGGCTGTGTGATTTTGAAGTATTCTCATCTATGGATTTGGGCCTCATGTACATTGTGTATATCAAGGACTCCCTTTAGCAAAGCTATGTATATCCCTATAGACAGCTTGATAGGATGTTGTTGTGTTTTAAGTGCCTGCTAAAACATTTTCAAGAACATACACAAGTAGAATCTTTAAGGAGTAGAAATACTAAGTCACTATTCTTGTTCATGTGCAAGGTTACTTTGCCCCTTGCTCATTGTTTGAAGACAACTACTTGCTTGAACTCCCTGATTGCTATCTTATGTGCTTGATCCATGATAAAAATCTGTTGATATGCAAACTTGGTCAAAACGCTTCAAAACTGAGATTTTTATGTTCATTGGTCATAGAGTCGTACGACCCTGCAAAAGTGTCACCCTGCTTATTGGAAACTATCACTTGGCTTAGGGTGAAGTGTTGCCTCGCTATAAACTATTGCCTTGTCTACCTGGAAAGTGTCACCCAGAACCTTTTTGCTGTCTTGTTGCTGTTGCAATCCAGAGCTGCTAAACTTGCATTTTAACCTGTCGTAGAGTGTCTTTTTCTATTCTTACCTAAAGCTGGACTATTATCTACATGCTTAGAATTGTTCTAGACTAAAACAAATGAGCTAAAACTATTGGATTTGAGCTTAACGAATGCTACTCTTGATCACTTGTCGCATAACGGTTACCTCTCTAGCTATTTGCTTATTGAGCTTCTTGCTCACTGCTCAGCTTTAGTCAATTGATTGCTGTAAGTGCTTGAGCACTTTTGATGAGCCATCTCTCTATTGTTCTACTTTGTCAAGTGATCTTTATTAGCTTTTCTTATCTCAATATCTGAGAAACTTTGTCTCATTCTATTAGTCAACCAACATCTCTTTTCATGCCGGTTACAACTCGGTCTCAATTTGAGTAGGAGAGTCATCCTCTATTCAATTATACATAGTTACCTTCTCCAACTAGACGCTCATGAGTGCCCATTAGCAACAACAGTTCTAGTTCTAACCAATCTGAGAATTCTAAGGCTACCCCGTGGTACAAAGGAGGTTTCCTCTTTTTCGCATTCAAGACCCCCAAAAACAAAAACAGTGTCTCACTCACTTTGACTGAACAAGAAAAATTTCAACGCTTGCAAGAACATTTTGAGCATAAAGATAACCAAGTGCGCTTAGACAAAGAACACAATCAACAAAGGATGGATGTTGCTAGGTGTATGGCTTATAGAGGGACATTTCATGAGCAACCTGAGACTAGTAATCATGAGCATAGATCTCTTTTTATCAATGGCAAAAACACACCACCAAGATCTCCTCCAAGACCCACTTTTGGTATGCCTTCTTCACCTCCTAGACCTCCTCCCTCTCAACATGAGGCAGAGGCTGATGATGAGATTTCTAGTGAGGATCTTATGAGATTTGAACAAGATGTGGTCTCCCAATGAATGATGCATAAGCTTTTAGAGCGTAATGGCAATCAATATTTTCAATATATGACTTCTAGAGAATACAAGCTTCCTCCCGGCTATGATGTTAGACAAATTGTCCAACAAAGAGTACCAACTGAATTGGAAGTCCTTTAGGAAGAACTACATTAGACAAATCAACACCTTACCCAAATGGCAATAGAAAGAGAGCCTCCAAAGGTCTCTTTTGTAGAATCAATTTGTGCTCTTCCCTTTGATAGGAGTCTATACATGGTCCCATTTCCTAGGGATATTGAGGTTCCCAAATACAACAAGTATGATGGAAATGGGGACCCCCATGACCATGTGCATCACTTTTACGCTCTTAGCATGGACTTCCTTTATGAAGACACATTTTTTCTATGATTATTCCCTCGAAGATTAAGAGGCCAAGCTTTGGAATGGTTTGCGAAATTGACACCACCTCTTAAGACTTTTGATGAGTTGGCTCAATGATTTACCTAGCATTATTCTTACAATATCCAATAGCCTATCACCATGATAGATCTTGGTAATCTAAGACAACATCAAGGTGAGCCATTTGCAACTTACTTACAACATTGGAGGTCATTGTATTCTAGGTATCCTCATCAGTTACCCGAGAGAGAAAAGATTGACATTTTCGTCAACACTCTTGTGCCTGAGCTATATTATGATTTAAGGAAACAACTGTTCTCTTCTTTCAATGACATGGTTGAAAGTGCATATCGAATTGAGGATGTAGCTATAAGAAAAGGGGATATTGTTATTAATAAAGATGCTAAAGGCAATGGAAAAGACAAGAACAAACCTTGGAATAAAAGAAAGTATGTTGTTAATGATGGGGTTGTTGACGCTCCTAAAGCTAAAGAGCCTGCTTTCAATCTCTCCAATGCTATCTATGTAGAAAAACAACAAGAAGCTGCCAATGCTCACAGTGCTCCTAAACCTCAATATGCAATTAAGCCTAAGAAGTCATTTCGAAAGTGAGTCTATACCAAGTTGGCAGAACCTTATGATGTGATCCTTAAGACTTTGGTTGATAATGGATATCTTACACTTCCTGATAAACCTGGCAACTGGGATCCAATAAATAGGCCTGATTGGTGGCGAGAGGATTCTTATTGTCATTATCATAGAAACAAGGGATATCTGACAAACAATTATTTTAAGCTTAAGGATGATATTCAGGATCTTATTGAGAATGGCACAATCTCCACTGATGTCTTAACTAAAAATTCTGATCACATAGCTTTCAAAGATCCTCTACCTAAGCATGATAAGGGGGAAACCTCTCAAGCACATAAGAAGAATCATGATGCTAAGATCAATCACATGTATCCTTCTAATATGCCTGTGATCAACATGGTAGAGCCTGTTGAGAGTGTTTTAATGATGAGGTCTCAAGAGGATAATAAAGCCAATCATGGTAAGCCAAAGCTGGTCTTGCAAACACATGGTAGTTCATCTTCCCGAAGTGAGACACTGAATGCTGTTACTAGGGGGCAAGCCAAGATTGTCCTTAAAACTGCACAAGATCCCAAGCAAGCTTTGTCTTCCAAACAAGCGGCTCCTTCAGCCACCCTTAGCTATGATCTTGTCCAACATTTGCAAAAGACACCAGCACAGATATCTATTCTTGAGTTGCTTTGGTTATCCCCTTCACATAGAGAGATTCTTGATGAGGCTCTACATACAACACATGTTCCCAATGACATTGATCTAGATCAATTTCATGCTATGGTCAACCAAATTTCATCTTCGCTATCTCTCTCCTTTTATGTAGAAGATGACATATCTATTGCTCACCCGCATAATCTAGCTTTACACATTGAAGTTCTAGTCTACAATAGCCGAGTTCGCCGAGTCCTGATAGACAATGGTGCAGGGTTAAACATTATTTCTTTCAATGTCATACAACAATTGGGTTTGTCAGAATTTGCTGTGGATTCTAAGAAGAAGATTACTATAAAAGCTTACAATGAAGTGGAAAGATCTTCCAAAGGTCTTGTCACGCTGCCTGTCCAAGTAGGCCCTGTCACGAAAGATATTAACTTCCAAGTATTGGACATCCCACTCACATATAACATTCTTTTGGGTCATCCTTGGATCCATGACATGCAGGTTGTTCCTTCCACTTATCATCAGTGCATCAAATTTCCATACAATGGCACTGAATTTGTGATTCCTGGAGACCATACTATTGCTATTAATGCTCTTGCTGCTGCTAAAAAATTTGTTCCTCACAATGAAGCTTCTTTTGATCCTAGTACGTCTCTAGTTGCTACTGAGAAAACACTTAAGATGATGAGCCTTGGTATGGGTGAATATACGCTGGATTCCTTTGCTTCTATACCTATTTCTCCTAGGTCATATGGGAGACCTTCTAATCAAATGAAGCCTTCCACTTCTGCTATGATGATCTTTGATACTTTTGTTCCTTCATCCATTCCTTTAGAAGCAGAAAGAGAAGAACAAGCTATTCAAGAGTGGATCTATAGAGAAGATGAGGGTAGATTTTCCCTCCTTGATAATTCCAGAAATACTCCCATGCTCAGTAATTTAGACATAGATACAGATGAGTCACCACTACACACTATGGCTCAAATGGGAGATGATCTTCCTTCTACTTAACTTCTTTGGGGAGAAGCATGTATATCTACTGATGATATGGCTGAGGCCTCTATGTCTAGAACTTATGTGCCTAAAGAATCATTGCACTATGATAGACAACGTCGCAACATTGCACGGCTGCTACAAAGAGGTGATCTCTCAGATAATGACATGAGTATCTCTACTTCTCGGCATCTTAAGCCTCTTCCAGAAGATCCTCCCATGATAGATATGGATGTTGATGTGGTTCATACCTCTCATAACCCACCTGATGTAGTTGATGAGTCTCGTGTCAAGTTTGATGAGTTTGTTCCTCGTATCACCATAGTCGACTACGTTGGTCCTTCTATGACAACTCTAGATCTAGCTACTTTTGGAGCTTACCCTATAGGCTTGACCTCTCTTGTCACTAGAGATGATATCCCTCACATAAATGCTATTGAACTAGTCACTTCATTTCATCTCACATCAATACCTGTTACTTCTTCCACTAGCAGACTCGCAACAAAAAGGACTGAATCAACAATCAAGTATCACAAGCATTGAATAAAAAGAAAAGAGCAATGGTCAAATGGTGAAAACCACATTGTGGCAGTATTTGCACCTAAGAAAAGTAAAAATAAAAATTTGCTCAAAAATAATGATTATCAAATACAAGATGACAAGCTGATTCTCTACAAAAAAATGGTGCACTACTTCAAGCATGATCTCATATCTGTTACACTTCAACCCATTCCTAGAGCTGAGAACAAAGTTGCTAATGCCTTGGTTACTTCAACATCCATCTTACAAATGAAAAAGCATACATTTCGCTTCAAGTTCCTGGTGGATGAATTACGCTATCCTTCTCACAAATCTTACAATCCTACCATCTTTTCATATCTTCCACCTCATATTCCTCCTACAAATCTGCCACGCCTTTCTTCCTGCCATCCCTTACACTTTGTCTTTGTCTCTGGTGACTTGTATAGGAAGGGTCTAGATGAAACTCTCCTTAAGTGTCTAGAAATAGAGGAGTCAAAAAAAGTGCTAGCTGAAATCCATGATGGCATATGTGGATCACATTCTAACGATCCTCCGCTAGTTTAGACATTGCTTAGGGCTGGTTATTATTGGTCAAACTGGTTGAGACCTCCTATCATCACAGTTGCAGCATTTGGGCTTGGGGCCTATCAGTTTTCTACATCAGAGGAAACAGATTCTGGATGCCCGTTTCTGTCTGGGGCATTCTTTGTACATATTTTTTGATCCTGAAAAAATTCCAAAAAAAATTCATATATGATGTTGAAAAAATCCTAAAAAGCATAAAAAGTACTAAAAAAAAGAGCATCCTAGTGAAAACCTAGCAATAGGTGCTTTGATGTCTCACCAAAAAAATTAAAAAAATCAAAAAATTCAAAAAAAATAGAAAAAGTGCCTTGGTGAAAACCTGGAAACAGGCGCCTTGGTAGCAAAAATACAAAAAACTTTATTAAAAGTCTTGAAAAAATCTATCAAGTGGTGAAAACATGGAAATAGGTGCTGCTTGAGACCCTCTACACCTATGTCTATTAGTCTTGTATGGTGTTCATTCACTTCACTTCTCGCTTTGCCTCTCCTAGCCTGGAATTGATTCATGTCTTAGTCTAGGGGGCATACATTGTTTTAAGCTTATCTTGGGTCTCTTTGTGTGTCTAGGTTTCTTAGGCACCTCACAAATGGTGTTTTTCAACACCACCCCAATTGTGTTTTTCAACACTACCCTAGAGTCAAGTGTTTCTTAACAATTATCAGATGTCCTACTCATCATCTTGGATGATGTGATATTTCTCACTAGCAAATGCGATACTCACAGTTTGACTCTATAACCTACAAACATGCACTTGACTCACTGAGACTTGCTTGGCTTTATTTTCTTTATGTGCTATCTATGATGATTTCTTTGCTGAGTGTTCTCCCCCTATGATCATTTTCGATGATGCATAGCTAGAAGATTGAGGGAATGAGAACATGTTTTATTGCTTTTTCTACTTGTGGGTATATTTTGTTGGTCCTACTTGTCATTGGCATTTATGCTAGTTCCACTTGACATTGGGATCTACAAGGTATTATCCTTGACTATTTTATGTGAGTGTGTGCTTATAGCCATCCCGACTTTCATGTGTCTTGATACAAGCATAATCTCACCATATCAAAATTTAGGTAATCTCACTGCACTAGTCATCTTGACCTACATGTCTCTGATGCCTAGGTGAGATTTCCACATTTTTATCTGATATAGATCATATTCAAATTCACATAGTTATGCTAGTGTGTATTGTATGATCTTGCGACGCTACCAATAATGCTCAATGATGATTATTAGATGTCTATTGGCTTCGTAACCTTGCAAGTAAATCACTTTTCATGTAGCTTGCATTCTTAGGTTCATGTTAGTTTAGTTTTGCATCTTGCATATGGAGAGAGCTCTCCTTTCATCTTTCATGGACTTGTTAATCAACTGCGCTCCCCTTTCGCTTCTTCCTGATCATGTCTTTCGCTTCTTGTCTTTCATAACCCATCATTTTGTCTTCATTTTGGGATCAAAATTGAAATTCGCGTTCACCTTTCTTCTTCTTTCATGCAGTTGGCTGACCTTTTGAGGCCTGATCCTTTGATCTTCACTGGGGCATTCTTCACCTCTTCATCCCCATCTCTCTCACCTTCCAGTCTTTCATTCACTTTCACATCCCAAGTTCAAATTCCTCCCCCCTCCATGGTGTTTACGGGTTGAGGGACCAATAGGTTAGTGCCCTGTGTCCCATGTGTGGGGCATATCTTCACTGCCTGATGGTTATTTTGTTCTCTTTCTTCGATTTTGATTTCTAGTGATTTGATCATGTCGCTCTTGCTTCTGCTTTCCCTCTACCTAGATTTCGCTTTTGATCCCGAGGAGGCAGACACATCATATATTATTGACTATCTCTTTCCTAAGTGTTTAGTACTGTCGCTACTAGGCTGACCATGCAGGATTTTCTATTTTTCTACACTTCATTCTTTGGAGTCAGAATGCTATTGCTTGCCTTCTTGGCTATCTCTTTCCTTCTTGGCTGATCTGAGTTGTTTTGTGATCCCAAATCGATCTCACATTTCAAATTCATTCTTTGACTGCATGTGTTCCCAAATCGATCACACATTAGTCAAAGAGGGGCAAATGTATACACCTAAAAATGGTCACCTAGACTATTAGCCCCTTTTGCTAAATCATCAATTGCTTATTCTTGATCAAATCCTAGTTCTATCATTTATTCGATTATTTTCTATGGGCTAACCATTTTATCCTAAGTTTTTATTTATTAAAAGGAATATTTCCTCCCCTTTTAATAAATAAAGAGCCCCCCACTTTTCCTCTTATCCTAAGTTGCACAAATAAAGCATTATTCTTATTTTATAAAAAGAGAAAAAGCACTTTTTGTCTCATATGGACACAAAAGTCAACTCCTATTTTCCTATTGGAGGATATTTGTGCACAAGGATCAGGCTTCCATTTTTCTCCATCGTTGATTAAGACTTTTGCCTCTTAATCTCAAAGGTCCATTTTCATCTCATTTCTTATAAAAGGAGAGCTTTCTTCTTCATTTTCATATCTTAGGTTTTCATGCTAATGTTATGCTGCAGGTTTTCTAGGTCATTTTGGAGCTTTTGAAGATTTGGAGCATTCTTGGCTTTTGCATCTACATGTTATCATAGTTTTCATTTCTTGCATTATCATGGCATTCTTAGCTTAGATTTCCTTTATGCTTTAGATTAATCCATCTAGCTTAACTAGGAGGCTTTGTAATACTTGCATCTTTCATTTTCATAGCTTAGCTTGCATTTCCATTTCTAGCATAGCATTGCATTGCATTTTCATTCTTGATTCTTGAGGATATTGACATTCTTTCCCTTGTATTCATTTGAATCTCCCATTGCATGGTTTACTAGCAAGGTTATAGGATAAATAGCTCTAGCTGAGAGCATTCTTAAAACCCTTGCACTCCATGCCTAGGGAGCTATGGATCAATTTTTGAGACCTCATTCTTGAGTGTTCTTGAATGTAATGATTCATAGAAGTGTGGTCACATTTTCACCATACAACTATTTGGGGTAGTTCTGTGTCTTGCTAGATATTAACACAAATCCTAGCAAACACTTGTCTGGTTTAGGCTACTGTCATCGGATCTATCATTAGGAGTTCACCAAAGGAACCTGCTATTACAACAAGTATGTCCTAATGCCAATATTCCAAGGGTAAGCCAGGTAGGCTTACCCAGACAGGTGCATAGATAAAGAAGCTTTCATTATAATTCACATTCATTGACCATTTCTACAATGATAAAGAGGATTTACCCATCATCCAAGGGCCATCACACAAAAATTTAGAAAGGTCTTTTCCATTGGAGAATACAAAGGAAAAAAATCCTTTAGGCATAACCGCTACGCCCACCTGTCCTTTGAGTTTCCATTTCTAGAAAGTGAAGGATCTCACCAAATCAGTATTCGGTCTAGGACCTATGAACTTTCCTATCAGAGTTGAGGCCATAATAGAAATAGTATGGTCCACAATTTGGTCAGGAATGTTAATACCTATCCCTCCCTTTAACAGATCTGAAATAATATCAACCTTAGGGAAAGAAGATTTTCCAAATGGTTTGACCCCGAAAAAGCCCAACCATTTCTGCTTACCTCAGTTTGAGATCCCGCCATGTGAGGAATCTTCTTGTTTTTTTGTTGTCTCTTCACCTTTCTCAGAGGTTTCAACTTTTTCCACCTCTAGTCCCAAGACAGGACTGCTGTCCTTGCTAGGCTGGGCCAGGCTTGACCCACCGGCACTTTCCCCCTCATTTGACAAAGGCCTTTCAGCAATACCGATTGAAATATGCTTAGATTCCAAAGCATTTCTAGGTTCAGGCACAGAATCTGTAGCTTTTCCAGGAGCATCCAACTTCTTGTCTTGCCTCAAATTCAAAAAAAATTCTCCCCCTCTTTCTCCTCCTCCCTCCCACTCCCGCTCCATTCTTTAAAAAAAAAAAATCACTATTATGTTAAATCAATATTAAAAAAAGAAAAAAAATAAATGATACCTACAACCACCTTTGATCCAAATAGACAACTTCAATTAGCTCCATTACAAGGCCATGAACATGTTGCACTTTTTACAATAATAGCTATTGATTAAAACTGAGAGAGGTCTTTGACTTGTCTCAATCTAGGCATAGGAATTGAAACAACAATGGAGTTACATATAAATGGAATATTGAATAAATTTTTCATTTTTGACAGGTTAGAATAATGTTATCCATATTTATCTACATGTCTTTGTGTTTAGAAAATATTATACAGTTGAGATGTCAACAGTCAAATTATAAGGTGAGCAATTTCCTTAATTTCGTTAATAAAGTGCACACAAAATTGAAGTTCAAACCCAAATAATATTCAAATGTATATGAAATTCAAATCAGATAAAGGGGAAAAACCATTAGAAATTTTTTGATATTTGAGATATATTTTTTAATTATATATATATTGAATCTATTTTATTTATTTTTGAATGTTAATTTGTGAGGTCAGTGGGTAGTGTGTACACAATTTCTATTGATAAATCAGAATTGAGATCTATAAATTTTTAATATATGTTATAAGAGACTACACTAAGTATAGAGGGGGAGGGAATGGACCCAAGTGTGAGTCTATGGATAGAAGGGATTGGAAAAGACATGCAAGTAATGTACAAAGGAAAGAGGAATCTACAAAGAGAGTTAAAATAGAGAGAGAAGCCATTGTTTGAATGGTGCTTGACAAATTATATTTACATGATTTATACACATGTAGTTTACGTTTCTAGTATTGTAAGAAGAGAGCCTCTACATAATTGTGTTGTGCTCTGTAAGAATAAAATTGTAGAATAGAAGATATTTGAATAATCATTGAGTTGCTATGTAAATTGTTTCATTTCTTGAAGTTCTATCCCTTAGAATGTATTGCTATTGAATTATTTTATTTGTTGTCTAATTTGTGTCGCATGGAGTACAGAGATATTTGGAATTTTTTTGTGAGTGTGGATTTTGTCACCATCAATTGGTACTAAATCTCAAAAGATTTGGGTGAGGAAGTTGGGCGTGTTTAGATCTTTGGAGAAGTATGAGTATTACAATTTGATGTTCATAGATTCTTGGAAAGATATCTATGTTGTAGATTGAAAATTTAACGAGAGGTATACCAAAATATTGGGAAATGGAAAAGGAAAGAGAAGCCCTGGGTGAGGTATCACAAAGTTGAGAAAAGTAAGGATAACAAGGTGGAACAACTCAAAAGGAAAGTATTAAGAAGAAAGAGAACATAAAGACAAATAAGAGGAAGCAAGATGTAGAGTTTGAAAGAGAGATGGGAAAGTTGAGAAGAGATTTAGAGAGGTGTAAGATTGTGGTGAAGAAATGGCTTGAAAGAAGCCAATAATGTGATTGGTATTGACCCATGCAAAAGAGGTTGAAATGGTCTGTAAAGATGATTATTGAAGAAAGGTTGTAGCTAATAATAAAGAAGTTGGTATAGTGGTACAAGAATAGATAAATGTGGTATTTTATAAGGATGTTGTTATGTATTCATTTTCAACAATGAAAGATGAAGAGTTTGGGGAAAAGTATGGAATAGTGCATGTAGATTCTTGTGAAGACATTGGGGGGTATGATGCAAATGGAGGAGTCCAAAATGATTTATTATTGAATAGTTTGGCTAAGGGAAAAGAGGAATATGAAATAGTGAAGGAAGATTTATATAACATTGTGAGTGACTTGGTTGACGTTGACAGACTAATGTGTGAGGTGGAAATGTTTGAAGAAGTAAATGGGGAGATATTTAATTTTATTAAATGTGGATATATTTATTTGGGTGTGATTGTGTGGACAAGAGAACCTTTGTGGAGGAATTTGAGAAGTATAGAGTAGAGTAAAGATCAATTTTTTTGGAGAAATGTAATCAGTATCCAACACGATTGTGGAAAAAGAGAAAGAAAAGAATATAGGAAGATAAGTTTTGATGAATGGTCTCATGTGTAGGATCTCATGACTTGTTTTGTCCCTAGGGAGTTTGATGCAAGAGAATAAACAAATAAATATGATTTTCTTAATTATCATAGGTAGTTTGTCCAAAGTCAATTATTAAATTAGTTTGGGAATTGATTACTAGAGGAGTTAGAAATGACTACTAATGTGGGAACATAGAATACACACTTCAAATGTTTATGAAGATGCTTCAAAAAAGGTTTTCCAACATCCATGTGGAAGATTGAAATGGTGCATATTGGAACAAATGCATGTGGAAAAGGTTCATTCTTAGAATCCTTGAGCAACGCCAAAACTGTAAGAAGGCACCTGGATCAATTAAAATAGACTACAATGAGAATAGAGGGGGGTAGGATGGACCCAAACCAAAGAGGGGGATCCAAATGTGAGTCTATGTATATAAGTGATTTCTCTACATGGGGAAGTACCATGCAAAGGAAAGAAGATTCTATAGAGAGAGTTTAAATAGAGAGAATTCATTGTCTGACCAGTGCTTGATAGTTTATATTTGCATGATTTATGAGTATGTAGTTTGAATTTATAGTATTGTAAGAAGAGAACCTGTGTATAACTATGTTGTGCTCTGTAAAAATAAAATTTTAGGATAGAAGATATTTGAATTACCATTGAGTTTCTATATAAATTGTTTCATTTCTTGAATTTTTGTCACTTAGAATGTGTTGTTGTTGAAGTCTCTTGTATGTTGTCTAATTTGTGTCACCTAGAGTACAAAGGTTTTTGGAATTTTTCTATGAGTGTGGATTTTGTTTCCATCACTTCTATTCATAAAGTATTATCCTTTATCTGACTTAGAGTAACTTATCTCTAGCCTACCCCCACCCTTGAACACAATTTGTGAAATGCCAAAAATGTGGTCAATGTTAGGATAGGTGAAACATATACCTTGCAATTGTAATGTTTGGTTTATACTTCATTTATTAATTGTTTGGTTTATACTTCATGTAAATTGGTCCCTACTAAAATTTTTGTCATGTGTTCATGTTAGTATGATGCGCGTAAGAAAACTTGTCACATAATACATATAAGAGAATTTATAACTATTTTTTACTATTTAGGACACTTGTTAGAGCATGTAAAAGAGGAGTTACAATAGTGGATTGAATATATAACAAACTCATAATGCATGTTATGATGCACCATAGAGTATCTTTGAATGAAGATAATGGAGCTTAAATGGAGCATCCAATTTGTTATGTTACCTATGACAAATTTCTGATGAATAATGATGATGTAAAAACATTTACTAAAACTAACAATTTGAGTCATCATGGGATATAAGTATTGGAATTGAGGTGTTTGGTTTGGGTTCCATTCTTGGGATATGGCATTGACTCATGGTTTTGGAAAACCATGGATGGTATTTTTGTGGTTTTCTCCTCTTGAATTATTAAGTTCTAGATATGAATGTTCTATATAGTGCATTTGTAGCAATTTTTATTTTGTTGAAAACTCTTAAGAAAATTTATGGTTTGTATTATCTCTTGTGAAGGGTTTTGGATTTTTTTTTATTGTAACTATTGGTGTAATTTATAATATACTTGGATCAAGTTTTGGAGGTTGAGTTTTTTTTTTCTCAAATGTGAATTTTAGGTCATACCATTGTATGTTTTATTGTGTATGTTTTTATCTTGCAAACTGTTAGATTTTGTTATTTAGTACTTTTTTGATGTACTTCATTATGGAATTGGTATGTTCATATCTTGCGTATGTTTATATCCCCTATAGCTAATATGATTCTTGACTAACATGGACATTGTGATGCAATTAACTAATGATATGCATAACTATAACACATCTTTGGCTAAATCATGTAGCTATTTATCAAATAAATGCAGTTCATTTGTTCATAACACTACTATCTCTTTCTTGACTCTTCTTGATGACAAGTAAATTGGTGAAAAGAAACTACAAACCATTTGAAATAAAAATTATCTTTAGATTACCAAACTCCTAGCATACCTATCCCTTGAGTTGGTCATACTAATTATCTAATATATTAGACAGATGATATTATAATTATTGTACCATCCTAAAAGTTAGCACCCATAATTGGATTCTTTATTAGGACCTATTTGATGCAGGAGCATCTTGGGTCCTTGACAATCCTGTCACCAAAAACATTTTGGAGTTTGTTTGTGTTGCTCGGTTCCTTCTTTGACCAAGTTGGTCATTAGTTGGCCAATTTCCTTTGGTTACCAAGTATGGTTGGTTATCTCTTGGGTGGTTGGTTGTTTCATTGGCGCTCGGTGATGCTTGTCTATTTCTCAGTCATCCTTTCTTACTGAGTAGTTTCTTTTGAGTTCCTGTTGAGTTGACTTGTACATTTATTATGGGTCACAGATTTCATGTTGGAATTCATCATTGGGAGGCATGTGGTCCTAGATCTGGCCATTCCTTCTATTGATTGTGGATCTGAAGGCCAACTCAGATCGGTAGACTCTTGTATAAATGTAGTTGTTTGGTTGTAGTTTAGGAGGCAATTTTAGATAGAGATAAGAAGACAATAGATTGGAGATTTTTGATAGATCCTCACATGTTTGAGGAATTCTATAATTTATTGTAAGATCTGGCCCTAACTGGGAAGACCTTATGGCTCGACATGTATAATTCTATTTGATGAAACTTAGTGAAAGATCCCGTATTCTCTCTCTCACTATTGTTGTTAATTGCTTCCACGTGTTGTTGAGTAGGCTGGATTGTTAGGGTGTGCCATTGTTTGGCCCCTCCTAGTCCTGCTCCTTGCGTCAGGTGGTATCAGAGTGAGGTGAGATCTTGATCTAGGTCCATGGATCTAGGTTTGTAGGTTCCTCTTGAGAAGCCCTAGTTGAATTGTTGTAGGGTGGCAGATTGTGATCTGACCTAGAATTGCAGAGGGTTGTCAAGATGGCTCATGGGAGGTGAGATGCAGATCCAGGATTGATAGATATGCTAAGGTAGATTGCTGCTAGATTGGAAGCTATTGAAATAGCCCAGAAAAGAGGCAAACATCTTGAAGATGTTAGTGATGATGAAATTGAGGAAGAACAAGCGAATGCAGAACTTGCACCTATTATGGATCAAGGTGAAGAAATATTTTTGAAGGCTTTGACAAGCTTGAAGTCAACACCACATTTCAATCCTCCTGAATATAGTGGAAAATTGGATCCTGATGAATTGGTGGACTGGATCAGCAAGATGGAAAAGTATTTTGAGTATGAAAACATTCCTGAAGATAAGAAAGTGAAGATTGCAAGCATAAAGTTGAAAAGTCATGCATCCTTATGGTGGGAACATCTGTAGCTGGATAGGAAGAGGAAAGGCAAAGAAAAAATCAAGGTATGGAATAAAATGGTGAATAAATTGAAAGGAAAGCTCTTACCTTGTGATTATCAATTTAACCTAGTTCGGCAAATGCAAAGTTTAAGGTAGAAAGATAGCTCGGTAAAGTAATATAATGAGGAATTCTATAGATTAGATATTAGATCTAGACATGATGAAGATGATGTGGAAAGAATTTCTAGATACCTGAATGGTTTGAGAGTTTTCATCCAAGAGAAAATTAGTTTGGTCAAGTTGGAGAACATTGAAGAGGCTTATCAATTTTCATTGAAGGCTGAGGAGAAATTGAACAAAAGACATGAGAAAAGACAAAGAGGTCAAGGTGGTAGATTCCCTAGAGGAAGAGATATATCCAATGGTGAAAATGGTAGATCTGAACTTGAAAAGACAAATCTGGATAAAGGCAAGACCAAGTGGAAAGGTGAAAGTTCATCTAGAGGCAGAGGCAATAACTACCAAGGTGGTTATAACAGAGGAAGTTTCTGAGGAACTTGTTACAATTGTGGAGAAGAAGGACATAGATCTTTTGAATGTACACATGCTAGTAAGAAGGCTGGTAGCAACATAAATGCTTTGGTGCAAGAAGAGTCATCGAATGAACCTGAGAAAGAAAATAACTTGATGGTAAGGAGACCACTCTGGAATGAAAGAAAATAGGAAGATCTGGTAAGGAAAAGTTTGTTCAAGACCAAATTTAGAGTTTCTGATAAATTTTGGAAGGTAATCATTGACAGTGGTAGCTCAGAGAATCTGGCATCTGAAGAGATGGTCACAAAGTTGTAGTTAGAAAGGTTGGAACATCTAAAGCCTATTAGATTTCATGGATCAAAGATGAGCATACACTCTTGGTAAGTGAACAATGTTATGTGAATTTGAAGATTGGAAAGTACTATGATAAGGTGTTATGTGATATCATGCCTATGGATTGTCATATTTTGTTGGGTAGACCTTGGCAATATGATAGACATACTATATATGATGGGATATTACATAAGTACACTATTATGGTTGATGGAAAGAAATAAATCTTGTTACCATTGATGGAAGAACCTATTAGTAATGTTTGCACATCTTTGAAAGTTTGTTTGATTGAGGGAAGAAAGTTTGTTAACTCTTTGAAAATGAATGATGTATGTTTTGATATGATTCCTAACAAACCAAGTAAGAAAGCAGAGGATAATATCCCTGAGGAGATTGATAAGTTACTCACCAAGTATAGTGATATCATTTTTGATAATGTACCTGATGGTTTGCCACCAAAAAGAAGCATTGATCATGGTATGGATCTAATCCTTGGAGCTAGTTTACTGAATAAGGCACCTCATCAATTGAAACCTACCAAGAATCAAGAATTGAACCGACATATTCAAGAATTGTTGGAGAAAGGTTTGATCAGAGAAATTTTGAGTCCTTGTGCATTACCTGTTGTATTGGTACCAAAATATAATGAAGAATGGAGAATGTGTACTGATTCCAGAGAAATCAATAAGATAAAAATGAAGTATAGGTTTCCTATACTGAGAATGGATGACATAAAGGACAGTTTGACTGGAGCAAAGTATTTCACAAAGATTGATTTGAAAAGTGGGTATCATCATATTAGAATTAGAGGAGGTGATGAATGTAAGACTGCTTTCAAGACAAAAGAAGGTTTGTATGAGTGGTTGGTTATGCCTTTTGGTTTAACTAATGCACCAAGTACTTTTATGAGGATGATTAATGAAGTTTTGAAGAAATTCTTGGGTAAGTTTTTGATTGTATATCTTGATGACATTTTGATATTCAGTAAGACCAGAGAAGAACATTTGTTGCATGTTAGACAAGTTTTGTAGAGATTGAAAGAGGAAAAGTTGCTGATAAATCTGAAGAAGTGTTCATTAATGAAAGAGGAGATTATGTATTTGGGATTTGTGATCTTAGTTGATGTTTGAAGATGGAACCTGAGAATGCTAGTGAGGTAAGATCATTTCATGGTTTGGAAAGTTTTTACCAAAATTTCATGAGAAATTTCAGTTCAATTTGTAATGCTATGATTGAGACTATGAGAGGGGACAAAAGAGAATTCAAGTGGACACATGGAGCTAACAAAAGTTATGAGACTCTGAAGCAGAAGGTTGTTGAATTACCTATTTTGGCATTATCGGATTTTAGTAAGGTATTTCAAGTAGAATGTGATGCAAGTGGAAGTACAATTTGAGCTGTGTTGAGTCAAGAAGGTAAACCTGTTGCTTTCTTTAGTGAAAAGTTGAATGATGCTAGAAGGAAATACTCTGTGTATGATCAAGAATTCTATGCTATTGTTCAAGCACTGAAGAAATGGAGACATTATTTGATACCAAGTGAATTTGTGTTGTATACCGATCATAAGGCTTTACAGTATTTGGGTAGTCAGAATAAGTTGAATTAGAGACATATGAAATGGGTTGAGTATTTGCGAATTTACACATTTGTGATAAAGCATAAGAGTGGAGTCACTAACTGAGTTGCTGATGCATTAAGTAGAATATCTTTGATGACCGAGATGAAAATTGAAGTTCTTGGTTTTGATGAGATGAGAGATTCTTATGAGTTTGACTCTGATTTTTTTGAGCCATGGAGAAAGTGCGGAGCACCTATACAAGATTGACAAGACACTAAATGGGATGAATATTTTATTTCGGAAGGTATGTTGTTTAAAGGTATTCAGTTGTGTATACCGAGAGGAGGAATGAGAACTAATTTGATAAAGGAGAAGCATAGTAGTGGTTTGGTTGGACATTTTGGTATTGATAAAACATGGAATTTTCTTAAGGAGAAGTAATTTTGGCCACAGTTGTATAAAGATGTTCAAAAATTTGTGAAAAGTTGTGGAATTTGTCAAGTTGCAAAATGAGTAAGTCAGAATACTGGATTGTATGTACTGATTGTTGTACTTGAGAAACCTTGGATTGACATTAGTATGGATTTTGTTCTTGGCTTATCAAAGATATTAAGAGGTAATAATTCTATATTTTTTGTTGTGGATACATTTTCTAAGATGACACATTTTATACCTTGTAGAAAGACATCAGATGCAGTAAATGTAGTAGATCTTTTCTTTAAGGAAATTGTCAAATTACATGGATTACCGAGGAGTATTATCTCTGACCGAGACAATAAATTTTTTGGATACTTTTGGAAGATCCTTTGGAATAAATTTGGCATTGAGTTGAAATATAGTTCTACATTTCACCCACAAACTGATGGACAGACTGAAGTTGTGAACAGAAGTTTGGGAAATCTTTTGAGATGTTTAGTTGGAGACACACTGGGCAATTGGGATACTGTGTTGGCACAAGTAGAGTTTGCATACAATAATTCAATGAATAGAAGTACTGGAAAGACACCCTTTGAGATTGTGAATGGCATACAACCGAGAGGCATATTTGATTTGAGAGACATTGATGATGAAAGTAAGAGAAGTGGTACGGGAGTAAAATTTTCTGAATACATGAAGATGTAAAAATCAAACTGGAAGAGAGTAATCAGAAATACAAAGAAAGAGTTGATAGATCAAGGAGACACAAGACTTTTGATGTTGGTGATGAAGTGATGGTTCATTTGAAGAAAGGCCAATTTCCTATTGGAACATATGGGAAGTTGAAAATGAAGAAGTTTGGACCTTGCAAGATTTTGAAGAAATTTGACAGTGGAAATGCATATGAGATTGAGTTACTTGATGACATGGACATATCACCAATTTTCAACATTGCTGATTTGTATGAGTATCATGAACCTGATGAAGAAGTGACAATATTGACAGAGTATCCTAAGAAGCAGAATGAAGAAGTTGAGAAGATCCTGAAGCAAAGAGTTGGCAAGAGTACAAGAGGAAAACAATATATGGAATATCTGGTAAAATGGAAGAATAGACCGATGGAAGATAGTTCATGGATTTCATAGTTTGAGTTGGATGCAGCTCGGATCATATCTACTAAATGATTTAGAGAATCATTTCAAAATAAACCCAGGTGTTTGATGCAGGAGCATCTTGGGTCCTTGGCAATGCCATGTCAACAAAAACATTTTGGAGTTTGTTTGTATTGCTCGGTTCCTTCTTTGACTAAGTTGGTTGGTTTCCTTTGGTTGCCGAGTATGGTTGGTTATCTCCTAGGTGGTCGGTTGTTACACTAGCGCTCGGTGACGCTTGTCTGTTTCTCGGTCATCCTTGCTTACCGAGTAGTTTCTTTTGAGTTCCTATTGAGACAACTTATGCATTTATTATGGGTCATGGATTTAATGTTGGACTCCATCATTGGCAAGCATGTGGTCCCAGATCTAGCCATTCCTTTCATTGATTGTGGATCTGAAGGCCGACTCAGTTCGGTAGACTCTTGTATAAATGTAGTTGTTTGGTTGTAGTTTAGGAGGTAGTTTTAGATAGAGATAAGAAGACAATAGATTGGAGATTGTTGATAGATCCTCACATGTTTGAGGACTTCTGTAATTCAATGTAATATCTAGCCATAACTGGGAAGGCCTTACAACCTGACATGTATAATTCTATTTGATGAAACTTAGTGAAAGATCCTGCATTCTCTCTCTCACTGTTGTTGTTAATTGCTTCTACGTGTTGTTGAGAAAGCTATATCATTAGGGTGTGCCATTGTTTGGCCCCTCCTGGTCCTATGCCTTGCATCACTATTAGATCCATTTTGGTGATTTTGAGTTCTAAATGTATGTTATGGTTGATCCTAGCAAGCTATTTTTTCTATTTCACACTCCTTTTCACTCTCCCCGGGCTACAGTTTGATTTTGAGCCCATTTACATAGGTACATGTCACCAATGGTGACATGTTCCTAGGACATATCATCAATGGTGATGTGTCCTTGGGTTTTGGGGCTCAAATTTAACCCAAGACCTGATGTGGGGGTTTTCTTCAGGGATTTCCTTCTGTGGCTAACCTAGATCAAATTTGAATCTCGAAATGAGGGAGTTAATATAAAATGCCCTATCTCTTATCATTTTGGATATCACAGTATGCAAGCATTTTTGGAAATCAAGCTATCAAGTTTTCAAGCAAGAAAAAGCAATTGGATTCAAGATTTGAAGGAAATCATCCAAAGTCAAGATCTCCAAGTCTCCAATTATTCAAGATCATTAAAGTCCAAAGAAATATTATCCAATTGATGAAAGATTCTCTCCCATGATGGCCAAGTAGAGGAATTATTAATCAAGAAAGAAGATCCATCTTCTCTCTCCTTATTTGCAAGTGGTTATCAAGCATATCTACATTTAAGATCTAGGAGTGGCATTCATAGATCTATGAATTTGTGAGGGAATCCTTGGTTCTTAATTACATTCCAAGGTCAACTCTTTGTATTTCAAGTACATTCAAGAATCATCATGGGTATGAGTAGTTTCTAATCTATCCATGAGGGTTTATACAAGGTGAATTTGTTAGTGTTGGTAATTCCACCTTCACATATGTGAATTCAGCCACAACTTGTGCGCACAACTGGATAATACTAGCGGTGACGACATGTAGTTCTGTTAGGCCCTAAATCCTATTTTTCTCCATTAATCTTGGATTTCTAATGGCAGTCTTTGCGACGAGTTATGGTTCATGTGTTTTGCATCTCTGCTAGCATTAAGTTAACTTAGGAGCAATATAGTTATGAATCCCTCTTCCTTGTTAATTTTGTTCAATCAATCTCTTTTCTATTCTTGTTTATGTGGTGGTTTGTATTGTATAAAATTACAGGCAATGTAATTATTCATGAATCTGAGTTTATTTTATTGAAGAGTTCTTACTCTATTTATATGCAAACTTTATTTAATTTTTCTTTCTAGAAAGGTCTGTGTAACTACAACTACAATTTCTACATGGTATCAGAGTTTAGGTGCTAGGAAGGAGAAATGTAAGTTTTTTTTGTAGGTTCTAAAGATTAGATCGGTTGCAAAGAATGGATTTTTTAACCTCTTCTCTTCTCATGCCATATAACTATTTTGAATGGAAGCCAAAGATTTTGCTTCAACTTAGAAGTAAAGGCTTGTATCGAATAGTCATGGTGACAAAGGTTGAACCCAATTCAATAGTTGATAAGTCTAAATAATTCAACCGCATGGATGAAGCCTTTGGTCTGCTATTCTTATCCATCTCTCTAGAATTGATGGTTCATGTCAAAGCATGCACAACTCTAAACCAGGTTTGGGCTACATTGGAGGGTCTTTTTGGGAAGAAAGATGAGATGTGGGGTCACGTCCTTGAAAATGAGCTCAACTCATTATATCTTAGTAGTTTTGAGAATATTCAAGACTTCTTCATAAAGTTCAAGGCTTCATTACTTTAGTTGAAAGAATGTGGAATTGAAAAATCCATGCATGAAAGTAGATTAATCCTTTCTATTTTTTCAAAATTGGGCCCACAATATGTTGTGTTTATCTCTACTTTTTATACAATAAGGCTTATGATGGGAAGAAGTTAGAAGATGCCCACTCTTGATGCTTTCATTGAGTCTTTGATACACGAGAAAGATAAGCTCATAAAGATGGGTAATTTAAAAAGTTCCAAAGCTCACTCTCTTGCTATGCATAGGAGTGAGAAGAATTCAAAATCCCATTTGCAGTCCAAGACAAATAAGAAGCTAGGCGAGCCTCGTAGTTTTTGTGGTAAGGTAGGAAATGCAGTCAACAAGTTTTGGATGAGACTAGAGGCTTTAGAGAAGGCTATACAGTAGCATCAAATTTCAGCCCCTGAGTCTTCTTCATCATAGACAAGCCAAGGTCATGGTCTTACTGCATGGGTTGTGCCTTCATTACCTCTTTAGTGACACTCATTCTAGTGGACCTGTCATGAATCTTTGTGCTAATGCTTCCTTGGATCCATATTTGATTAGTTTTATTTTTTGACATTTGGCACCTATATTTTAAACTAGAAATTTTTTCTTTCATCATTGAGTAGTGCCGTTAGGCTCACTCGTATAGATTTATGTGTCATCTACATCCTTGATTGATAGATTTTTTGCCTTTTTTTGTAGAATATTCATTGTTTGGAGTGCCTAGAAAATTATTGCCTTTTGTATCTTCAATTGACAAATGTTTTGCCTTTATTTTCCATCTGCTCATTTCTCGAGTAGTGTTGTTGGGGGAATTCATGTAGATTGATCTTGATCTTCTTTTTGGGCACTCTTTTCTATGAGTTATGGTGCGTGTGTTTTTCATTCTCTGCTAGCATTAAGTTAACTTAGGAGCTATATATTTATGACCCCCTCTTCCTTGTTGGTTTTGTTCAATCAATCTCTCTGCTATTCTTGTTTATGTGGTGGTTTTTATTGTATAAAACTATAGACAATGTAATTATTCATGAATCTAAGTTTATTTTATCGAAGAGTTCTTACTCTCTTTTATTTGCAAACTCTGTTTACTTTTTCTTTCTAGAAAGGTCTGGGTAGCTACAGTTGCAATTTCTACAGAATTTATTATTTTTTTCTATCCACTTTCCTTTATGAAATATTATTTCATTTCTAAGGTTTATTTTTGAACAAGGGTTTAACCAAGGAAAACCCATTTAGCCAACCTTTTCCCCCATTTTTCTATGTGTAGGAATATGTTATAGAGTTGTTGGATCATATCTGGGAAAATTGAGAACAATCAAACAATCTGTGAAAAATTTAGTCGAAAACATCAAGAACACATTGCCATTTCCATCATGTTCTAGGAACACATTTCTATTTCCATCACCTTCCTACCATTCCGAGCTCATATTTATTTCATAGGCCAATTTTGTCTTTTAGTTTCTATTTGCATTAGTTTTAGCTTATTGTCTATATGTTAATTCTATTTCTACCAATTTTTCAGTGACTTTCCTAGTTAATCACTTGTATTACTATATCTTATCATTCACATTTAATCCATTACATATTTTAGTGAATGAATTACTATCTCCATTTAGCACTTGAGCCACCTCTTGATCCTATTGAGGGAATCTTCCTTCCTAGAAGTGAAATTCATGAAAAGGGAAGTGATCTGTCCATCACTAGTACATTTGAGACCTTTTTTCGATGGTTGATTGTCTAAATTCAGATAGTAAGCCATCGATTAAGCGACATCACTTGGTGTCATAGTTTTTTAGTAAAAAAAAATGATGGTTCTCTCAGGTGCCGTAATTACGACAACCTTGGCCATCACTAAAAGAGGGTGCCAACACAGCGAGCCTGTCGTCAAACTTATTTGTGGCCATCACAATTGGGACGCCTACCCGTCGCAGCAAATAACAAATGATGATGACCCATTAGAAGCTTCTGATGGGTAGCTATCATTTGTAACATGTTCGCTAATGAAAATGCTTTTAATGCAATGGATATCCGTCAGAAGTTTAAAACATATATTCTTTGTTTGTGGTTTGTAATGATGACTATGTTGTACGTGTGACAGATATGCATTGGACATTTACGATGGATATCCGTCATTTATGCTTGTTTTTTGATAGCGATGCTATTAATGCGACAGATGGATGTCAGATTTTTACGACATAAAATCATCATTGTTTTAAAGCCATCATAGTTATGAAGATAATGAGTTTTTAAATAAATAAATAAATATATATATATATATATTGATCAAGTTGGTATCGATTTAGAACGGTGTTCTTGCAGTTCTGGTTCCTGCTCATGATTTGGTTATGGATCATTCAGAGATAACTTTGCAGTAGATTCGGTAGCGGTTTGTGGATTATTGAGTCGAGCCTAGAGACTTGGATTTGGAATGGATCCTATCAAATCAAGACTTGTGACAACGATTGCTCCAACACAATTCAGAGATAACTTTGTAGTAGATTCGGTAGTGGCTTGTGGATTATTGAGTTGAGTCTAGAGACTTGGATTTGGAATGGATCCTACCGAATCAAGACTTGTGACAATGATTGCTCCAACACAAGAAGCTAGTGTGGCGATCAGAGATGGATTCTTCTTGATGTGTTCATGGGATATATGCAGACCTGATTGCGATCAGATCTGATTCAAGTGACTTCTTGACTTCTTTGGTCTGAATTTGATGTGCGGGTTTGTGGTGTAGTCGATATATATTTGTCGTACATGGATTGAGATCTTAAATTATTGAGCTTCTCTTTATTTTGAGAATAGTTTAACATTCTCTACTTAACAGGGCCAACTACGTGAAGGTGGAAGCTCATCTGATCCCTCCTAGGAGCCTCTTATGACCCTTTACAAAATTTTAAGATCTCTAAGATGTATTATTAGGGATCATATATGGTCGTAAAGGGTCATAGGGGGTCTTGAGACACAACAACTAAGAAACATAAATGTAGGCATCATGGTCACAATTTTTTTAGAACACAACATAATTGAGTGGTATACCCAGATGATGCAACACTACTCCAGTTCCATGTCTACACTGCATAAACAAAACCCAAAGATGAAGAATAAATTTAGAGAATGCAGGAGGAGAGCGATAACGACCAAAGTAATATAGGGACCTATATTACTTTGGTCATTCTTTCTCTCCTTCACTCTCTAAATTTATTTTTTATCTATGGATTTTGTTTACCGTAGTGTAAAATTGGAACCAAAGGAGTGATATATAGTTGTGTTGCATCATTTGGGTATACCATTCAATTATGTCATGTCTCCAAAAAATTGTGATTATGATGCCTACATTTATGTTTGTCAGCTGTTGTGATATCTACATTTATGTTTCTCATTTGTCACGTTTATGTGCATGTTCTTTATGTGTATCTACTAGAAATTCTAAAAAAAAATTCAGTATCTACAATAGCCCTCTGTTTATAACCACATTTACGCATATGGTCCCAACAAAGTAGTGCACAAACTACACAAATAAGGCATCATAAAAATATGATTTCTGCTTTCGCCATTGAAGCAATCTTGGCAGCACTAGCTGCCTCTCGAGCCTTGCACAAGTTGCACTCATTTCCTACATCAGGTATAGATGTAGATGGGGTAGATGTAAATGTGGTTTGATTGACCCACCAAAAGTATTAACATCCAATATTTCCCTGACAATACCAAATGTACATCAGTTCTTCATAAAATGATTAGTTGTCACATTATTTTTAAACATAAAATATAATTACGTATCCAAACCTTTTTCCTATTTGGGCAAACCCAAAATTGATGCCCATGATTACTTGTTGTGCGTGACGTCTTCATCATGCATGGGCCAACACCACATTGACAAATATGCACATTGACCAAAGTCATCGACGCTATTTCGACAAATATTGCATTATCACAAATATTGCATTGTCATTATTTTGTTCACTCATACTAATTATAATTACAATAAAAATAAACATACGAATGTAGACTTGCACATTTTTTGGCTAAGTCAAAGTCTTTGGTTTAAATCACTAGACACTCAAAACAAAATGACAAACCAAAGACAACCATGCAATTGTAAAGAAAGGTAATTTTCTTAATCACGTCACTAATTTTTGCATGTCTAAATACTGGTGTCTTTCAAGTGATTTGATTCTTGTCATGTCCACTACAAATGAGAACAGTCTTAACTAGGGAGGTTGTTTAATCATATAGAGATTAAATACACTCTTTTAGAATGAAATTTCTCTTAACAAAAGATCAAAGATATATAAGTACGACATATAGAACAAGGTGAATAAGAGTAGTACATATAAAATAATCATTATAACATGCAAAACATCTGACATAATTTTACATTTCATTCATGTCATTGATATTCTTCTTCATCCATCTCATCATCAAGATTGTCATCGTTGATGACATCATCACCACCACTATTGTCATCGTCATTATCATCATCACCATTAGCATCATCATCATCATCATCATCATCAACCTCATCATCATCATCATCATCAGTAGTAGCATCATCCTCATCAGTAGCAGCATCAGTAGCAACATCATTGTTGTCTTCTTCTTCATATTCTTCTTCGACTAGCTCTCGATCGTGATCTGGTTCTACATGATCTTCCACTTCTTCATCTTCCTTGGTATCTTCTTCCATCGCATTACACTTTATCGGTCTTCCTCTTAGATCATGTCTAACAACAAATGACCAACCTAGTTTATGTGGAACCTCTAAGTAAAATACTTGCTTGCATTGGCTTGGAAGAACATAAGGCTCTTCTCCAACTGGCTCAAATAACCTTGTATTAATCATTGGAAATCCATTGTCATGTTCAATAATAGTTCTATTAGGATAATTTTTATTGAGTCATAGTCTGTACCATTTCACAACAAAGAGAACTAATTTGAAGGAATTGAAGTCGTAGTCAAGCATATCAACCAAAATACCATAGTATTGATTTTGTGACTCTCAAGGATGTAAGTCATTTCCCACCAAGTACTCCCACCATTTCCCACCAAGTACTCCCCTTCAAATTTTTTAATTGAGTTGAGATCCCAAATGCAATCTATATGGGTCTTTGCTACAAGATTAGGAAGATATTGAGTAATGTACACCATCATCTGGTATACCATATATCCCTCAACCATAGAACCCTCAAGATGTGCTCTTTGTCATACCAAACCCTTAAAAAATTTCAAGTGTCTCTCAACTATCCACATTGACCTAGCATGTACAGGTCCACACAATTCAATCTCCTCAACTTGGTGTATGAGGTAGTGTTGTTGTACATTGAAAAAAGTTGGAGGTAAACACTTTTGCATTTCACACATTAATTGACAAATTCTTTTCTTCCAATATTTTATATCTTCTTTATGGATTTATTTAGATGACAACCACCTACAAGGGATTCAAGACATAAATATATAAATGTGAGACCTTACAATATATTACGTGTTTGATATTATTGTTTGATATATTGAACAAATATCATTACTTACCTCATGTATTTTCCAAGATCATATATCACTTGTTTGATATTATTGTCGAAGTTCTTTGGGAGAGATAGGGGTAGCAAATACTACAAAAATTGTCAACTGATCATTTCATACAATGAAAATTGAATGCAATTACACAAATATATTGTAAATACAAAAGACTATTACTTACCTTGATGAAGGTGTGCCAATCACGTGTTTTCATCCCTGACCCAAAATCATTTTTCTTTGATATTAGATTGCTTATATCCACAACAAATCTTGTAGGAAATCAAATTTTTCTGATCACTTCTTTTATGGCGTTACTTTGTTGCTCTATTAATAACCAAGGAAGAGCACTTGCATTAATCTAGTCTCCATTGCTATTTGATTCAATAATATTTTTCATTGCATGATTAGAATCATGAATGTCACTACAAATTTTGCCAAGTTTTTCTTTGTCACACCTTCCATCCAATATTTTCCACAGCGTCTCTATTACATTCTTTCCAATATGCATAGTATCAAAAAAATGCACAATTTGTAGATGCTCATAGTAGGGCAGCCTACTAAATTCTCTGGGATAACATTTTAGTCCCTTTGGAAGCTGGTCGGTGATGCCTTCATGACCTTCAAGATCATTAACTACATAATTAGCCAACAAAACACAATCAAAATATATAATTTTCAAACATCGACTATTACGTGGAATGATATTACCTTGAATTCTATTATATTTCAACTGTCATAGGTGAGGTGTCATTCTTCGGGGCTTTGATGTAGTCTCTTCTTTCCTATTGAAAAGATGACTTTCTAGACTTTGATACTTATGATTTCTGGGGAGGAACTGCCTATAATCATCAAACACCTCTTTTCTTAAACTTTTGGAATGACAAGATTTCATCTTTGGACCACACATTGGACATGCAGATTTTTCCTTTATTTGAAGAACTACAAGATAATGATAAAATTGGATTAAATATGCATATTTTTAAAATTTGAATTATCTCGTACAACTAGAATTCACCATAACATACCACAGAAATGTGTCAACCCTGGAGCATCATGAATTGTCCACCCAAGCATTGCATGGAATTGAAATTCTCTTTGTCCAATTGGTCAGGAGATGTCATACATAGTGAAACCATTCCATAACACCAACAACTCGTCAATAAGAGGTGCAATATATACATTCATATCTTTCACTTGGTACTTACCTAGTTGAATTAACAAGAACATCAGATAATTATTGTGGCCATTTCACTCCAAGACTTATAATTACATGTAGATAACTATAAAATAATAAGATACCTGGAACAATCATTGCCAACATAATGTGCTCCCTCTTTATTGACATCCATGGAGGAAGGTTATTGTTTATAACAAAAATAGGCCACACCGAGAAAACGGATCTCATCTCTCCATGCGGATTAACACCGTTTGCTGCCAGAGAAAGCCTAAGATTTAGAGGTTCCTCTTTAAAGTGTGGCCACTTTTCCTCTATGTCCATAAATGATGAACCATCCATAGGCATTTGAATAATGTCATCTTGAATCTTGCCACATGTATGGTAATCCATAAATTGTGCCAAGCTATTGCACTTGAATAATCATTTCAGATGTGGAATAATGGGGATGTGATGAAGAACCTTGTGAGGCACCTTTTTTGTCACTTGATCATCTCGATATTTTCTTGTATGGCATTCAAGGCATTCTGTTGCATTTTTGTGTTCTTTATAATAAATAATATGATCTTCAGGACAAGCATCTATTGTTTGATACTCCATTCCAATATGTTTCATAGTGGCACATAATTCTCGGTACGAGCGAGGGAGAACATTTGATGGTGGTAACAGAAAGTCACCTATCAATCTGCAAAAAATAATATAAGTCATTACTATAAACAATCTTAATGGTACATGTTTCACCTTTTATAGACTATAATGACATATATGACAAACTTTAGCATACGTGACATTGCTATGCTGGATAAACCATTCATAACCTTCAAATTCACCAACAACAATACAGTAGAGAGAAGAGTAGATTGGGAGCCTTTGTAAAGGGCCATGTTTGCCTTCTCAAGTAGAGGTATATCATGGACATCGTCAATGTCATCCTGATCATAATCATCATCATCATTAGCAGAAGTAGCACCAACAACACCAGTACCAAATGTGTCAACGATCAATGCATTCATACCATCATCTTCAAATGTGTTTTCTGCGCATGGTCATCATCTTCCATGGGATCATGATCTTCAACTTCAATATTCAAACATCCATGTTCCTCTATATTCACACTGGGGAGATCGACCTATATAAAAATGATGATAATCAAACATCCTTCCATGGTTCATATGTATATTAATTGTGAAAACAATATAACAAACAACTTGCCACTGGATTATAATCAAACCCCCCTTCCATGTGACCATTCTCCCTACAATGTCTCTTTTCTGTTTTGATTTTGATTCTTCTTGTCTTTAAGTCGTTACAACTCTTGCATGGACAATAACATTTGTCATCAGCTTCTCTTTGAAAGTTAGACAACAATCTAGCGATTGTCTCCCTATTTTGATTGAATTCCCTTGTATTATCTAACATGATCCTTAATGTGTATATATATGTGCAAAACAAATTGGAGATGCCTCCTTTCATTAGCTTCATGCCACCTTCTCATAGCTTCTCATTTTCTGACAAATTTTGCCAAAAGCTTTGTAAGAAACCAAGTAAGGGGTATTCTTGAGTTCAAACACATTGAGCTACTACAACTGAATTATAAATCATGAATTCACTATAAAATCAAAACTGAATAGGGACATAAGTAAGACATTTAATGCATTATTACTTCATCATGATGATAAAAATTTCATTGGCTCAAAGCACATAGTGGTGCAGGGGCACCTAGAGCACATAAGGAGTTCACAAAACCTATGGAGATCAAAAAGACATCAGTGAACATGAAGATATCCAATGACATCAATTAGAGCATTTTGGAGCCTATAATGACCTATAAGGTTAATACCTGTAATAAATTGGCAATAAGCCCTTAAAGGCCTAATAAGCCTTAGGACCAATTTAGGAGTCTAGGATGAGTTTTTGAGTTGCAAGCTTATAATAGTTTAGATTTGGTTTTAATAAGGTTTAATAAGTTTATTTAGATCATATCCCAAGGTCTTAAGATTCAAAAATCTTAAGAAATGCTTCATTTGCAATGTTGTTAATTCAAATTTTTGAATAACAATGGTCACTTGTAAAAGGAGGGAAAAGGGGTTTTTATGTTTAATTACTCTTAATATAATTTTCCAACCACCAAAGTTGGTTGAACAGACTTAGAGGAAGTTATAAATTAGAGGATCAAGCCATTATACGGAAGATTGGAATGAGACTCTCAGAATTGTACGAACTGCTACATCAAATTTAATAATGTTAAGATTATGGCCTTGAGGGAAAAATCAAGTATACCAAACAATATAGTTATTTGTTAAAGAGCCTAATATCGATATATAAATAATGATATTAAATATATAATATATCTAATATCTATTGTTTATTTAATTCAATTTTAACATTGAATTAATTGTTTGGGCCCTTGAGTCGGCTCTCTTGAATTATTCATTCAAGTCAGCCCTCTTGGCATTCTCCCTTGTCTCCTACATATAGGAGGATGATTCTTAGAAGAAGAGCACCCAAGACATAACGTGTCTCTTCTCTAAAGAATCACATAAAGAAGCAGGTTTTAGTAGTGGAAGATGCAGGTCAGTAGCAGAAATAGGACAATCGCAAGTCCACCTAGGGCAGTAGCAAACTTACAACTGTAAGTCCATCTAGGGGAGCAATGAACTCTCTTAAGGCTGCAGTAAATGCCGAAATCCATATGACAACATTAGATGCCATTAAACAACTGTCAATTCAGACATTGTAAATAAAGCGAAGTCCTTCATAGAAGGGCATCAACTTTGAATCTCAGTCTTAATTACAATATACATAGAAGCGAATTCTGGAGCAGAATTTTGTAGCATTTATCTTAAGGCAGATCTCAGAATACTTCAAGACTAATTCATTTATAAAGGAGGGACTAATATGAAGATCAATTCTAAGAACTTTAGAAGCTATTTATTCCTAGGTAGAATCTGGAAAATATCAACAAATAAAAGTATGATTTTCTTGTAAGTTTGAAAGGATTTTTGGTATGATTCAAATTTTTTAATGGTTGGAATGTTTTCTACAACATTTTGATCCTTATATTTCATGACTTTGAAGTCATTCATGCTCTGAGAATTCTATTCTAGTCATTGTTATTCCATTTTGGGACTGTATAGTCATTGAAAATTTGAATTAGGACTATTTTCTTGAGTTTCTTTCATTATGAATGTCATTCTGTGAATGTAGATTACTAGTTCTCATAGAATGGCATCCAATTAACATGTATTATAATCCTCTAACTTTGGAAATGCAAGTTTGATTGACTGTTGTGGTGATCACCATAGGGAATACTAAGAAACTAAGTGAATTTGGAGGATAGGCTGAAGGATAGAGAGTTCTGGCCAAACAAGGGAAATATTTTATGATTGAAAATGTATAGACATGTTAAGTAAAAGGTGAATCAACTAGTATTTGTTGCAGGAAACCTTGGGAAACATGACATTGAGGAAGCCCTAGATTTAAGGGTTTTGAGGGCACAGATTGGGGCTTTTGTATCTAGAAACCTCTTGGAGTCAAATTGACTTCATATTCCTTTGATTTGAACCTATTTGTGACATTGTGCAAAGACTTGGAGCCTGGGAGTTTGACTGGTTAGTACTTCCTTTGTAAATGCATGAGTTTTAGGCTTTAAAAATTTGAGAAACAGTGTAAACAGTCATATACCTTCCAAAGAAACCTACCCTATTCTTTTGGCATGTTAAGTTACTCCATAAAGGGCACTCAAATATCTAATAGCATCAATATAACAAATAGAGCACTAACCAATCAAATAGGGACATGAGGTGCTCAAACAGTGAGCTCATAAAATAATATATTTAGTCTTAATAAAATCTTATAAAGAAACATATATTGTGTGAAGTGTTTGATCTCTCTTTATTTTTTTTTTGTTGATATTCACTATGTGGTACTCCCCATTTATGATCATTTCATGAGGAAATGTATTGATGGCTTGCGGGCTGCAAGCTAGGGCATCATGCATTATTTATGAGCTCACTATTTGAGCACCGACCAATCAAATAGGGACATGAAGTGCTCAAACAGTGAGCTCATAAAAAATGCATGATGCCCTAGTTGTAGGTAGTTATCTCTTCTATAATGATGGAGGAGTGAAAGGTAATGATCAATGAGGTTGCTGCTATTAGATCATACATTAATACACTTACTGTTTTGAATTTGAGCTTAGGCATCATGCAATGTTATTGTTGTCATTGCATGCTTGCTGCTGTTGTGCACAATATATTATTTTATACACTATTTATTTCATTGAGACTGTGAGCTATTGTAGTTGACTGTATTCTTTTGGGGTCTGATCTATTGTAGTTATTTTTTGTTTTCTTTGAATCATTGTTTACAATTACTTTTGATGCAATATTTGTGTGAAGAACAAGAACAAAATGGTGAACACATGTATTTGACAAAGATAAACATGACACATTTTTTTGGGCTGATTGGGTTGGCCTAGTACCATTTTCATTATAGAAGAGATAACTACCTACAACTATATTTCATAATTCCTCCTTTGAAGTCATAGGTTAGTTTAACTATTGGAAAATGAGCTGATAGGAGTTTCAAATAGATTTGAATAAAAACTAAGAGTATTGAATTTTATCATGCAATGTTATTTCTATCATTGCATGCTTGCTGCTGTTGTGCACCATATATTATTTTATACACTATTTATTTCATTGAAACTGTGAGCTATTGTAGTTGACTGTATTCTTTTGGGGTCTGATCTATTGTAGTTGTTTCTTTTTTCTTTGAGTCATTTTTTACAATTACTTTTGATGCAATATTTGTGTGAAGAAGAAGAACAAAATGGTGAATGAGTGTATTTGACAAAGATAAACATGACATATTTTGTTGGGCTGATTGGGTTGGCCTGGTACTATTTACATGGCTTGGCCAGATATTAAATAGTGAGCTCATGAACAATGTATGATGCCCTAGCTTGCAGCTCGCAAGCCATCAATACATTTCCTCATAAAATGATTATAAACAGGGAGTACCACATAGTGAATATCAACACCAAAACAAATAAAGAGAGATCAAACACTTCACACAATGCTTTGAAGGTAATAGAAACAATGCCCTAGCTCTCAAAGCTCACAGTTCATCAAGCATTCCAAATGAAAAGATGTAAACAATGCCAATATTAAATAGTGAGCTCATGAACAATGTATCATGCCTAGCTTGCAGCATCCCACGAGCCACCAAGACATTTCCTCATGAAATGATCATAAACATGGAGTACCACATAGTGTATTATTTTATTACTGATGTCCCTATTTGATCTAATAGCATCAATATAACAAATGAAGCACTGACCAATCAAATAGGGACATGAGGTGCTCAAATAGTGAGCTCATAAAACAATATATTTAGTCTTAATAAAATCTTATAAAGCAACATATATTGTGTGAAGTGTTTGATCTCTCTTTATTTGTTTTGTTGTTGATATTCACTATGTGGTACTCTCCATTTATGATCAAATAGACAAAGCTCAAATGCCTACCTCAAGTGCCAATACCCTCTTCCCACATGGTGCCAACCTCTTTGGGCATGCCAAACTCAAATGCCCTCTTTGCGCCACGCAAAAGTGCAGTGCCGTCTTCACGACAACTCTTCGAATTCACAAATTAAAAATGACACTTTCTTTTTCTTTTTTTTTTGTTTATAACCAAATGGGTGTCGCAATTTTATGAGCTCATTGTTTGAGCACTGGCCAATCAAATAGGGACATGAGGTGCTCAAACATTGAGCTCATAAACAATGCATGATGCCCTAGTTGTAGGTAGTTATCTCTTCTATAATGATGATGAGTGAAAGGTAATGATCAATGAGGTTGCTGCTATTAGATCGTACATTAATACACTTACTTCTTTGAATTTGAGCTTGGGCATCATGCAATGTTATTGTTGTCATTGCATGCTTTCTGTTGTTGTGCACCATATATTATTTTATACACATAGAACAATATATTTGGGGGCTTAGACTTATGTTAATCCTTAGTAATGGTTTGGAGAACTAATTACTACATGAGTGACTATAGTACCCTAGTTTTCATTATTAGATGATCTTGTTTAATTTGTGTTCATTTCATGCAAAGATACATGTAAAGGAAAATAAATTTTTGCATCTAAAGATTACATGTGTGTGTGTGTCTATATATATATATATAATAACTTGTATATACTATACAAGAAAAATAACTTTTAGAAGAAAATGCTGTTAGGATTAACAAGGCAGAAATAACAATTATGTGCAAATATAACTAATATCAGAAAATAATAAACCACACAGAATAGAACACAATGGCACACAGATTTAACGTGGTTCACCCAATCCCTGGGCTACGTCCACCAACAGCAAGTCCAATATTATTATTATCCAGTGATTACAACCTGATTACAATCCGTAATCCCTTACAGCCCAACTCTGCCGCAAGTACTAAAATCATACATCATAAAAATCCCTAACCCTAAGCCATATTATACAATATTTTCCCGCTTTAGGGTTAGAATGAGTTATAAGTAGTCGGCCCAAATAACCGAAAAAAGTAGTCAGCCTCAAAAAAAATTTTCCTCGGGGGCTGCGCCCCCAAACCCCTGCTCTTGGGGGCTGCCGCCCCCAAACCCCCGCTCGGGGCCTGGCCCGACCCTGAACCCCGGCGAGGTCGGGAGGAAAAGTGTACAGTACTTTCCTGGATAGTACTTTCCTGATTAGTCACCACAAGCTAACAATCTCCCACTTGGTGACTGATCAGTATCCACACTATACTAAAAAACCTCCCACTTGGAGACTGATCCTGTAGCAATACCGCTACCCACATGAGGCTCCCACTGGATTGAACCACCTTGGACTCAGTTGTTCCTTTATTTTGTTCAGTCTAAAAGACCAACTGAAGCTAAACATGAGTTCAACTTCTCCCTTGTTACTACCTTGGTAAACATATCTGCTGGATTATCATCAGTATGAATCTTTTCCAGCCTTAACTGTCCATCATCCAAAACTGATCGAATGAAATGGTACCGCAACTGTATGTGTTTTGTCTTTGAGTGCAAAGCAGAATTCTTTGCAAGATGAATGGCACTTTGGCTATCTGTATGTAGAAAATTATCCTTTTGTGGATGTCCCAATTCTTCCATGAAGAATTGAAGCCATATCATCTCCTTGGCTGCCTCTGTAGCAGCAACATACTCTGCCTCTATAGTGGATAAAGCAACCACCTTTTGTAGTCGAGAAATCTAACTCACTGCTGTCCCACCAACAGTAAATATATAACCTGTAGTACTCTGCCTGCTATCTATATCTCCTGCCAAATCTGAGTCAACATAGCCTTGTACAGTAGTAGTAGAACCCCCAAAGTGTAAACACTTACTGGATGTGCCTCTCAAATATCTGAGAATCCATTTGACTGCATTCCAATGCTCAATACCAGGGTTACTCATATAACGGCTAACGACTCCCACTGCGTGTGCAATATCTGGCCTAGTACATACCATAGCATACATTAAGCTCCCTACAGCTGAAGCATAAGGTACCTTAGACATTTTAGTCTCTTCTTCTGGTGTCTTGGGACACATATCCTTAGTCAATTTCAAATGACCAGGCAAAGGTGTGCTGACAGCTTTGGCATTTTCCATAGAGAAACGTTGCAACACCTTCTCAATATAATCAGCCTGAGATAGAGACAATTTCCTATTTTTTCTATCTCTACAAATTTTCATACCAAGGATTTGTTTTGCTGCCCCCAAATCCTTCATAGCAAAAGATTTTGCTAACTGTTGTTTCAACCCCTTAATGTGATCCATGTTAGACCCAGCTACAAGCATATCATCAACATATAAACATAAAATAATGTAGCTGTCATCATCCAACCTCTTAAAATAAACACAATGGTCAGAATGACACCGACTATATCCATGCCCATTCATAAAAGTGTCAAATTTAATATACCATTGTCGAGGTGCTTGCTTCAAGCCATATAAACTTTTCTGCAATCTGCACACCAAATCCTCCTTACCCTTGACCTCAAATCCTTGTGGCTGAACCATATATATTTCTTCATCCAAATCACCATGAAGAAAGGCTGTTTTAACATCAAGCTGCTCTAAATGCAAATCTTTAGTAGCCACAATACTTAAAACAGTACGAATAGAAGTCATTTTAACAACTGGAGAAAATATCTCATCAAAATCAATACCATGTTTCTGTGCAAATCCTTTTACAACTAATCTGGCTTTAAATCTTTTCATACCTCCATCTTCTTCTTTGATCCTGTAAACCCATTTATTCTGTAAAGCCCTTTTACCTGCAGGTAACTTACATAAATCCCATGTCTGATTTTTCAGCAAAGAGTCCATTTCATCTGTCATTGCAGACTCCCACTGAAGCTTTGTTTCCACCTGCACAGCTTCATTATAACATTCAGGTTCACCAACATCTGTTAACAGAATAGAATACAAAGATGGAGAAAATCTTTCTGGAGGTCTACTTAGCCTTGTTGACCGTCTAACACTCACTGGGGTGTGTGGTATTTGTTGTTGCTGTTGTTGCGGAGCATAAGGAACTACTGGAACATGAACTTGTGGAGTATCATCCAGTACTACATAGTCATTTTCTTTCTTCTCATGCTGCAGCAACAGATCTTTGTACAATACTTTCTCATTGAATATGACATCCCTGCTTCTTACAATTTTATGATTTTCAAAATCCCAAAGCCTATAACCAAATTCATCAATGCCATACCCAACAAATACACATTTCTTTGACTTAGCTTTCAGCTTGGTTCTATTTTCAGAATCTATAAGTGCAAAAGCTTCACAACCAAAGGTTTTGAGAAAAGAATAACTCACCTTCTTACCACTCCATGCTTCCTCTGGAATACCACAGTCCAAAGGAGTAGAGGGGCCTCTATTGATTAAATAAACAGTAGTGTTCACTGCCTCTGCCCACATATTTTTGGGCAGCCTAGCATGCAACCTCATACTCCTTGCACGCTCCATTATTGTCCTGTTCATGCATTCAGCCACTCCATTTTCTTGTGGAGTCCTTGGTACAGTTTTCTGCCTACGAATACCATTAGAGGAACAATATTCTTCAAATTCTGTGCTGCAATACTCACCACCATTATCAGATCTGAGACATTTTAACTTTTTACTAGTCTTAGTCTCAACCAAGCATTTCCATTTCTTAAAAGTTTGAAATACATCAGATTTCTGTCTAAGGAAATAAATCCATACTTTTCTTGTTGCATCATCTATAAATGTAACATAATACAGAGAGCCACCAAGGGAAGATACCTGAGCTGGTCCCCATACATCTGTATGCACAAGCTCTAATCTCTCATTTTTCTTTTCCTTCCCACTCTTCACAAAACTAACTCTCTTTTGTTTTCCATAAACACAACTTTCACAGAAATCCATATTGACACATTTCAGACCAGGTAAAACTTTCTTTGAATGAAGTAATTTCATACCTTTTTCACTCATGTGCCCGAGTCTGTTGTGCCACAGTGCTGTGTCAAAATCTACAGCAACAGTTTGATGTTCTTCCTGCTTAACTGCAGCCACTGTTCCTGAGTATTCATTATCTTCTGAAACAATTAAAGTAGAAGGAACAGTATGACCTGTACAAAGATATAAGGTGCCTACTTTCACACCTTTTGCTACTACTAAGGAACCTTTTGAAACCTTCCAATTTTTATCATTAAAAGTAACTGTGCAACCCTCATCACCCAGTTGCCCTGCTGAAATTAAATTCCTACTCAGCCTTGGAACATGTCTTACCTCTTGTAGTAGCCAATGATTCCCATTCTGCAACTTAATCTTAATTTTTCCCTTTCCAACAATCTGACAGGGTTCATTATCTCCCAAATAAACTAGCCCAAAATCCCCTTGGACATAATCAACAAAATAACTTCTATGGGGTGTAGCATGAAATGAAGCCCCAGAATCTAAAACCCATGAATCATCAATACTTTCTAAGGACAAGAGCAAAGCATCCTCCTCAGATTTGTTACTTACCACATTTGCCTCCTTGTTTCCATCATTTTTGTCTCCTTGATCTTTCTTCCGAGACCAACAATCTTTCTTCTTATGACCTGGTTTTCCACAGTACCAGCAATCATTTGGACCTTTAGATTCACACCTCTTTCCCTTTGATTTTCCTCTTGATTTCCCACGATTTCCAGAGTTGTTTCCTCTATCTCTTGTTCTGCCTCTGCTTTCTGTGTTCAATACACTACCCGATGTGGATGCCCCTGAGCTTTTCCTATGAATTTCCTCACTCAATATAACACCAATAACATCATCATACTTTAGGGTATTAGAACCAGAAACAGAATTACTAACAGCCATTACCAAGCCATTCCAGCTTCTGGCAAAGAACACAAAATCAAGAGAGCCCTAACCTCTTCATCAAAAGTAATTTTAACTGAGGTTAATTGACTTGTAACTGTATTAAACTCATTCAAATGATCAGTAACTGATCCACCTTCTACCATTTTCATATTAAATAAATGCTTCATAAGAAATACCTTGTTTGAAGCTGAAGGCTTTTCATACAACTTCGCTAGGGTTTCCATCAGATCTTTAGCTGTCTTTGCTTCAGTAATATTGAATGCCACCGATTGTGCCAGGCATAGATGAATACTCCCCAGTGCCTTCCTATCCAAAATATCCCAATCCTCCTGAGACATTGATTGCTCTTTCTTGGCTACTCCCTCTAATGGCCGCCATAGATCCTTCTGATAGAGATAATCCTCCATTTGCATCTTCCATAACTGGAAGTTCTGCCCATTAAACTTATCAACCTTCAGCCTACCCTCTTCTGCCATTTCTCCCACTTAACCGAGAGACTCTCCCACTAACTCGTGAGACCTGCTTCAGAGAATAGATGAAAGAACGAATGAAATAACCTCGCTCTGATACCACTTGTTAGGATTAACAAGGCAGAAATAACAATTATGTGCAAATATAACTAATATCAGAAAATAATAAACCACACAGAATAGAACACAATGGCACACAGATTTAACGTGGTTCACCCAATCCCTGGGCTATGTCCACCAACAGCAAGTCCAATATTATTATTATCCAGTGATTACAACCTGATTACAATCCGTAATCCCTTACAGCCCAACTCTGCCGCAAGTACTAAAATCATACATCATAAAAATCCCTAACCCTAAGCCATATTATACAATATTTTCCCGCTTTAGGGTTAGAATGAGTTATAAGTAGTCGGCCCAAATAACCGAAAAAAGTAGTCGGCCTCAAAAAAAAATTTCCTCGGGGGCTGCGCCCCCGAACCCCTGCTCTTGGGGGCTGCTGCCCCCAAACCCCCGCTCGGGGCCCGGCCCGGCCCCGAACCCCGGCGAGGTCGGGAGGAAAAGTGTACAGTACTTTCCTGGATAGTACTTTCCTGATTAGTCACCACAAGCTAACAAATGCAAGAGTACAGACATACATAAGAGGATGAACATAAATAATAAGGGTGCCAGACATTGCTTGAAGTGATGAATTTTTGACCCGGGTATGAATCTAGTGTGTCCCTGTGTGATCCAGAACTTGCAAAGAAAAGAGAGATGGGGGTTAGATAAAAAATATCTAAGAAATGAATGGCATCCTATTACTAATCCTCATCTGCAATTATGCATGTGCATAGTCAAGCCATACACTTCTGAAAGAAAAACCAAGCTCACAGTCTCAATGAAATAAACAGTGTATAAAAAAATATATGGTGCACAACAGCAGCAAGCATGCAATGACAAAAATAACATTGCATGATGCCCGAGCTCAAATTCAAAACAATAAGTGTGTTAATGTATGATCTAATAGTAGCAACCTAATTGATCATTACCTTTCACTCCTCCATCATTATAGAAGAGATAACTACCTACAACTATATTTCATAATTCCTTTTTTGAAGTATATATATATGGACATGATGTGCTAAAAAAGTGAGCTCATAAATAATGAATGATGCCCTAGCTTATAGCCTGCGAGCCATCAAGACATTTCCTCATGAAATGATCATAAACAGAGAGTGCCACATAGTGAATATCAACAACAAAACAAATAAAGAGAGATCAAACACTTCACACAATGCCTTGAAGGTAATAGCAATGATGTCCTAGCTCTCAAAGCTCGTGGGTCATTGAGCATTCCAAATGCTAAGATATAAACAATGTCATCTAGACAAGTGTACTGTGAGCTTTCCTACAACAAATGGACTTGTGATGATTTTTACAATAATACATGTTGAAGGAAAGCTCAAAGTACTGCTTAGGAAAATATGAATGTTCATCACCTATGCATATCAGAGCTAATTAGAGAAGGTATGTGCACAACAAAATAAATAAAGAGAGATCAACCACTTCACACAATGCCTTGAAAGTAATAGAAATGATCAAACACTTCAAAATAGGGACATTAGCCATACACTTCTAAAATGAACTATGCTACAGAACATGGGTGTGTGTTAATGTGATTCAAAAGACAATATGGAAGATTGTTTTATTATTGAGATAAGGATTTCTTAATTCTACAAGAATAAATGTTTTGAGAAATATTTAAATTTAATTTTGACAATAACATGAGGAGTGGATATATTTCAAGCTTTAGCGAGACTTCATACCACTCACTATTCGTAGATTATGTTCAATGCATTATTTACACTTGTATTGGTGGGAAAACTCTTGAAAATGCGCAAAAGAGATTGCATTCAACCATGTTGTTTACATGACACATGTAGTTTACCTCTAGCCTAAATCAGCGTTGCGTACAAATCTATGAACGGTGCGTGGTACGAAGCTTCACTCAAGCTTGAAAATGATAAGCATTATGATGTTGAGGTATGGTGTGGTAAGCACAAGTATAGTTTCTCGTAAGCTGCTATTGGTATAGTTTTTTTTTTTTCAATAGTTGCATAATCTAGCTTCTCCTATACTTACACATATGTACACATTTTAGGCTTGGTTTTAATATCATGTAAATTTGAGTGAAATGGTAATAATATTTAAGAGCAACAAGTATGCCATTTTAAACAAGTATGCATATACATTATATAAAAAGAGTGATATATTTTAATGAAAACACTTAATGAGAAGGATGCCTATATAAGAGGAGGAGTGATATATTTTAATGGTAGTGGACATAGAAATTGCAGTGAAACTTTGTAATTTATTATGTCTCAGTGTTGTGTATCCATAGTCAATGTCTATTTAAACTTTAGGATGATACTTATATGACGACTTAAGTAAATTGTTCTTACCTTGAGACTAGTACACCATGGGATTAGAGGATGGTTGTTATAATAGAAACTGTGTGTCTATGGGATACTTTTATATTTTGTATTAAATGATGATAGATACATATGAGTTTCTTCCTTTTGCAACAGTTTATATTCTGATACTTATATCTTGAATTGTCAAATGACCAATGAGTGATAATTTCAAAAGTGTATCATAATTAAAGGCATGTGAATTCATATTGTACTTAATCTGAATGCCACTGTGTAATGTTTTTACTTACGATATTAATCTTAATATATCCCTATGAAGATATCCCTATTTTATTATTGATGTCCCTATTTACATCTTTTCATCAAATGACCCAAAAACATCAAGAATGGTCCTATATGGTCACTAATAGCCAACTTTCAGAAGAATATGAATGA
The DNA here is from genome assembly GCA_027943335.1 of Chamaecyparis obtusa. Classification (NCBI taxonomy): domain Eukaryota; kingdom Viridiplantae; phylum Streptophyta; class Pinopsida; order Cupressales; family Cupressaceae; genus Chamaecyparis; species Chamaecyparis obtusa. Next base: position 1,200,353 of record BSBK01005981.1, on the reverse strand, counting down.
ATACAAATATACATAAGTGGATGAACGTAAATAATGAAGGTACCAGAGACTGCCTGAAGTAATGAAGTGTTGACCCGGGGTTCAATCTAGTATGCTCTTGTATGATCCAAAATCTGCAAGGAAGGAAAAGATGAGGTTAGATCCAAAGGATCTAAGCAATACCTGGCACCATATTACTAATCCTCATCTACAATTATGCATGTGCATATTCAATCCATACACAGACTCAACAACATGGTAGCATTGATCCAATAACAAAAAATACATTACAAATGCCAAGCTCATGGTCTCAATGAAATAAACAGTGTATAAAACAATATATCGTGCACAAAAGTAGCAAGCATGCAATGACAACAATAATATTGCATGATTCCCAAGCTCAAATTCAAAACAATAAGTATATTAATGTATGTTTGCATGATGCCAGATATTAAACAGTGAGCTCATGAACAATGCCAGTATTAAACAATGAGCTCATGAAAAATGTATGATGCCCTAGCTTGCAGCCCGTGAGCCATCAAGATATTTCCTCATGAAATGATCATAAACGGGGAGTACCATATAGTGAATATCAACAACAAAATAAATAAAGAGAGATCAAACACTTCACACAATGCCTTGAAGGTAATAGAAACGATGCCCCTGCTCTCAAAGCTCACAGGTCATCAAGCATTCCAAATGAAAAGATGTAAACAATGCCAGTATTAAATAGTGAGCTCATGAACAATGTATGATGCTCTAGCTTGTAGCCTGTGAGCCATCAAGACATTTCCTCATGAAATGATCATAAGCGGGGAGTACCACATAGTGAATATAAAAAACAAAACAAATAAAGAGAGATCAAACACTTCACACAATGCCTTGAAGGTAATAGAAGCGATGCCCTAGCTCTCAAAGGTCATGAGTCATCAGGAATTTCAAATGATAAGATGTAAACAATGCAAGTATTAAATAGTGAGCTCATAAACAATGTATGATGCCCTAGCTTGCAGCCTGCGAGCCATCAAGACATTTCCTCATGAAATTATCACAAACAGGGAGTACCACATAGTGAATATCAATAGCAAAATAAATAAAGAGAGATCAAACACTTCAGACAATGCCTTGAAGGTAATAGCAATGATGCCCTAGCTCTCAAAGCTTGTGGGTCATCGAGCATTCCAAATGATAATTAAGATGTAAACAATGCCACTATTAACAATGCTAAGATGTAAACAATGCCACTATTAACAATGCTAAGATGTAAACAATGCCACTGAAATTGAGTTAATGAGAAGAAAAAACTTGAATGCCTACCTAAAATGCCAGTGCCCTCTTCCCAAATGGTGTCAGCCTCTTCATGCATGCCAAACTCAGATGCCCTCTTCGCACCATGCAGAAATGCAGTGTCATCTTTGTGATAGCTCTTCAAATTCACAAATTACAAATGACACTTCCTTTTTCTTTATTTTTTTTTGTTTATAACCAAATGGGTGTCCCAATTACGACAATATTGTCGCTATTACAACATCGTCAGGGGCACTTGCAAAAAGAAAAACAAAAAACATACACAAATTGTAGTGGTGTCGCAAATTGGCGTCAAAATTCGACCCCAACTGTTGTAGTGCATGTACATACATTTGACCTTTCTACCCCTTTTCTTATGTACATATTTGGTGAACCTGACTTATAACATTTTAAATATGATTTGGTGTTAGATATAAATTGTATGCATTACATACTTCCCATTTTGGTAGTTAGATATAGATCTACTTTGCATGCTTTATATTACATCTTTAAATTTCATAATTAGATGTGGTTTTCATTAAACAAATTAGTATTCTAGTTAAGATGAATAGCACATCTATTTCAACTTTTTTAAGTGCATTAGATCTATCTTTTATTTCATTCCCTTGTGCATGAGTGTTATGACTTTGAGTCCTACTTATAGCATTATAGTTAGGAGAAGTCATAGACTTATGGGTTCCTTTGATCTCGAGCCTTTTATTTTTTCTAGGAATCTTGATGAGACCAAAATGCATCCTAATGCCATTAATACTATCATGGAGAAAAAATATTCCCATGCTTCTCATAATGAAGATGAGGCCTTAAGAGTCCCTCCTGTGCAAGTTCAAAAACTTTCCAATGAATTTGAGGAATTTGATTAGGACAAGAAAATTCAAATATTGAAGTCAATACCATTGTGGAAGGTTTAAGGAAGTTAATTCATAATGATGAACATGGTGTTAATATCTTTCATAGTATCTCTTATCTCATTGATAACAATGTCAAGACTATAAGGGATTGTGCTTGAGATTTAGGTTTCATTCTACCAACTAATAATGTTGAGACCTCCATGCCTATTTCTACCTCCATCCCTAGTGTGTCTACCTACGCTCCACCTATCATGACAGCTTCAATTTAAAATATCAAAATTACACATTATAGCATTCCTAATACTATTGTTTCCACTATTCTTTCAATTGTGCCATTTTTTTTACCTTCATCATTTCCCACTTACAATAATGTTCCTTCTTCATATATATCATTCCTTCCATCTCCCACAATGCTTCAAATATTTCAGATATATTTCCTCCTACCACTCTTTCTACTATTTCCACGATTAATATCTTGGCTCAAATTGTGTCTTCTTTATAAAAATAAATTACTTCAATGACCCAAACCAAGTTCAATATTCCTACTTGTGACATTGCTAGTCCTTTGTCCTTAGATATCATCCGTGTCATTATTTCTCAATACATGGGGATCCCTTACCTAGAGACTTAACATGGTAAAAGCAATCCTTTGACCCATGTCAAAACCTTTCAAACATTGTGTAGTGATTTTTATCATGATCATGGGTTCATGGCTAAGCTATTCACTAGAACCTTTTGAGACAAAACCTTGCAATGGTATTGTTCTTTTCCTCCTTATTCTATTTATTATTTTCATAATCTTGCTAATGCTTTAATTCAAAAATTTAAAAATAATATTGGTCCTAATATTTCTTTGACTAATTTAATGCATTACAAACAAGTGATTAAAGAAAAAGTGACTAACTTTATTGGTAGATTTAGGCATTTGAATGCTCAGATTTCTTATCATGTGCCTAATATTGATGTGCAATGCATTTTTATTTCTAATTTATAAAAATACATTAGAGATAAGATTCTTCTTTCTGAATTTGTCTCTTTTACTCAATTATGTGCAGTGCTTCATGATTATTAGCTTCAAGTGAGTCGATTTGAGAGCACTAGTCCAATGGATCCAGTTGATAAGAGTGATCCTACATCCAAAAATTTTAATAAGTGTTAGAAACAAAATAATTTCATCAAGATCAATAATTCATTCAACAATATTGACGAACAAGTAGCACCAACATCCAAAGGTGTAGCTCTTTTTTCATATGTTTTTAGACTTTCTCATGATTTTACTCAACTTTTTGGATCTTTTCATAATGTGATGTTGAAGTTGACTAATACTAAAGTGTTAATGCTTTCTCTTGTCAAGCCAATTGACACATCCAAACCTTTTCTTAAGTCCTTTTATCACAAAGTTTTTTGTCAATACCATTGTCAACCTAGTCATGACATTGAAAAATGTTTCCATTTGAAATCCATTATTCAAGCCCTCATAGATTCTAATAACATATGTATTGAGGGTGTTAATGATAAAGGAAATATATTTGTAGCACCTCCCAACCAAAATATGCAAATTTATAGCAACCCTTTTCCATCACATTCAACCAACCATGTTGAGTCCACCTGATATTTTCTTTCTTCTTCCACCCATGTTATTAATCATGATGATAAGTATATTGAATCTAATAAAATTTTCAACCTCATTGATCAAACCAAACCAAAACCTAAGCTTCTTATTATGTTTTACCCTAGAGAGACAATTAAGGCACTTGTGTTGGATTACGAAGAGGGGCGGGGGCCGGGGGGGGGGGGGGGGGGGTGAATCAATAATCCATGATCCAAAATCCCAAATACCTTAATAATTTTTCTCTGATTAACTCGGTATTAGTTCGATAACAAACAATTTACTATTTATGAAAAATAGTAAATAAAATATAACAATCAATAAATCATTCACACAAATCATTCACAACATGTAACACCAATATTTAACATGGAAACATAGATTTGGGAAAAGCCACTGTGGTAATTGTCACCCACTAAGAAAATACTCTTCTGAAGTACACCTGGTTAAGAGCCAATCTGGTTAAAGATTATAATACACATTGTTAGGTGTGACCCGGTCAAGGGATTTACCTCAGATCTGTTAGGATCTTCACCCTGTTAGGAGTGGCCTTGTGTAACATCCCCGCTAGGGAACCCATAAGGAATCAATTTTTTTAGCATAAAATTACAACTAAGATTTTTTTTTAAAAACATTCTAACATTTCATTGTTAACATCCACAAAGAACATTCCTTAATGGTTCCCTTACTAGATTCATTTACCAATATAAAATCATTTCATTTCATTACTAATCTAAATGAATTTCATTTCATTTTCCCTTTACTTTGCATTTTAGAATATAAGAGAAAGGTAAGAACGTAATATTCCATTCATAACTATATCTTTTACTTCTTATTTCATTTTCAATCCTTTTTACCTACACATTGAATAACTACCCTTTTACAAATTGCAATTAAACCCTTACATTTGAGACATTGCTTTTTAATCCAACATAGGATAAATAAAAAAATTAATACAAGATTACACTTTTCATTACAACTTTTGAATCTTCAAATAACATCCCTTGAAAAAACCCCTAAAACTATCCCTCCATGATTACATCACTTTATTCTTTAAATTTTCCAATAATAAATACAATTACATTTAAAATTACATCAAATGGCCCGAAGGCTTACAAAGAGATCTTTTACATCTTTCATTACAATATAAATAGTACATGATACAAATCTTTATCATTGCATGAAATATGAAACGCATGAAAGCCACGAACCATGAACAATACCTCAAAAGATATTTTCCACCCAACCATGTGAAACTAAAGAAGTTCCAACCCCCATGCTAGGAGATAGAACCAAGATACTCACAAGGCCTAAAGAAAGCTAAGGCTTTACAAAACAATCACTTGATAACAAAAGAAAAAAAATAACACACTATCATCATAGTATACACATAGGTTAGGTTCCTAGTATACCATCTAGGTGAGTGTTATCACATATCTTGCATATTGGGATCCCCCTTGGAAACCATGTAACTCCGGTCCCCCCTTTATGAACAAGGATCCATCCTGGCATTTACCTATGGTTTTGGTACTCCAATAGGCCTATGTGGACTTAAATTATTGTCTTTCATTATCTTTTAAAACCCCACTTTCCCAAGTTCAATATTTAAGTTATCACTTGTTTACCAACTCACCCATAGGATCATCTGGCAACCACTTTGGGTTCCAACACCTATGGTGAGCCACTTACCTAGTTGTTGGTGTTTTTTCCTGCAACCTCCTTTCCTAGGTGGGAACTTGGGAACCAAGTTGTGGGACTAAGAACTCAGAACACAAACTAAATAGCATTAGTAGAAAAGAGATGAGAAATCCAACAGAACAAGCTATGAATAGCTCCTTCACTTCGAGCTGCACAATGAACAATCTCACAATAGGTAATAATAATCATGCCATTGTATCTCTTAGGAATACTGTATTCATACTAAGGATTAATTTTCCCATCCTGAAATGCATTTAGATTGTCAACCTAGGGATGTAGACTTAAAATGGGATAGCACAGTTTCTACCCCAAGTTCCTCAAAGAGTCATACTACCTATGTTACAGGAAGATAAAATGCATGAAAGAAACCTATGCTATTGCTGTAGGAAAGTAAGCACACTTAACTAATTAATGAAATTAATGGTGAAAGCTTGTAAACTTAACCTAATCCTATTTAACAACTCAAATAGTTCACTATGTCTATCTCTGCAAGTGCTGCAAGAACATTCACAGTAGTAATGCTACAGGAGTAAAATAGTAACTTCTACTTGAAAACATGGAAAATGCAAAAAGAAATTCTACTCTATCATAATCTACTCCACCTCCCAAGTGGGCCCCTTTGGTTGGCTTCTGCTAACTACTAACACAGAAGATACTTCAAAATCACTCTTTCATTATACTCTCATAAATTGATTACATAGTAATGGAATAATACATGAAACATGGAAAGAGTAGTTCTGTTATACTGAACACAACAAACGTGTATATTTTCTCATTACACAACTAAACCAATAAAATCCCTTTATATAGAGGGTTGGTGCTTATTGAAAGCATGAAAGTAAATTATGACTAAGTCTTGCCATAGAAGAAGGAAATATAACAACCATGACAGAGTACAATAAAGTTCGGATAACTGATTTCAACAGACTAATGAGCACTGAGGAAATATAGTAGAGTTTTTTCCTATATTCTCTAGAATGATGGTTCCTTTCCAGTAGCGACATGATCCTCAATGTTGTGATTTCTTTCTCCATCATAGCTAGAACTTCAATGCTTCTTCTTTAATGTGGTCGATCCACTCTCTAGCTGCTCCTTGTTCTCCTGGCAGGTTAGTAGCATGCGGTATGTTTACAAGTCAACTAGACAATTCTTACCCAAATATTAGAACATAGATTAAAGTAGATATATGAAGTACTAAAATTTATATATAATGTTCAAAAAAACATGTCATATCTAACTACCCATAATCTTGGTGGTTCTAACTGTACTTATCACAAGTTCACATAGTTATAGGTTCATGAATGTATTGGAAATGTTTCAACAGAGCATAAAGATTATAACAAAATAGAGACAATAAATTGTCTCATCACACATCACTCAAGTGGGTATTGCCTCATTTACACACACACAACTTTCTTTTGATAAAAAATAGCTTGCAGACACATAATTGTGGAATAACTTTCAAACCCCTTTAGGTAACATGTACCTCAATGCTTTTGACCATATCATGTGCAATATCCCACTTGCATAGAGTGAGCTTGAAAACTAGAAATACCTCTAACTCCTCCTATCAACATGAAAGGGAAACTGGTTTCATTTATAATTTGAGTGAATGGATCTCTGAAATACCCCAAATCTCTCATAGACCAGTGCCTTATCCAATGAGCAACATAGTCAAATAAATCACTGCAACAAAAGGCTATGAAATAAGAAGATCAAATAGTCTAATATGATATTGCCTCACATTAATCATACACCATTGATCAAATTCTACTTGTGAATCACTTCTGAATCTAGATATACAACTACCTATTTAAAGGATTCAACCTTCCCCTTAGAAGAGACCCTAAAATAAGCAATACATTAATCAACATCCACTGAAAGAAAAGTATGACATATCCTTGATATCCTAACTCATACATATCTGATGACAAATCCTAAATCCTAGTTATTCCCTTGAAATAAAATCTATTGTGATCTTTCAATAGAAGAGACCAAAACACCCTTGATGTTTCAACTATGTGATTCAAGAAGCAAAATGGAGACAACTTGATAACAGTATGAAAAATGCTAAAATCTTATTCATAAGATAGACTATTACAATTTATATTCTCCTCTAAGAACCAAAAGGGAAGAAGAACGCCCTGTATGAAGAAAAGAGGGTAGTCTTTACATAAGGAGCCACTCTTGGAACCATCTCTAAAAAATACAGAGAGTTTGGAACCCTTTTTCCTAGTCTTGGAAACCCTTTTATAGAATAGGGTTGCAACAAGCTACAAAACATGGGAAAAGTTAGGGAAAAATTAGGTCTTACAACCACTTCAACCACCAAAAACAATAATAAATGAAAGCATACAAGAAATCCTGAAAACCCAGGAAGGATAAGATCAAATTTGATTTACAATATTTGGGTTTCATCATCTAGGCCAACTGCGGTTACAAATTCAAAAGGACTCGTTGCAGACAACAATTTAATGCCAAAACCATCTTAGCAATCTTTCATGTACTAGGGCATGGAAATTAATGACAACCATCATACCCTAGCCACCCTTCTCAAAGTACCAATCCTCTGCATTAAACTAGAACAACACATAGGGAACAAAAATTAGTTTATGACATCTACCTATATCTTACTCATCAATTTTCACCTGCAACTATCCTTGGAAAAAAATAAAACTGATCTGTCTTGACGTTTCTAGCTCACAGACTTCAACCTTGCTGGAAAAAATCCTTAAACAATTCAAGTATCCCAGCCACAATGGTTAATCAATAAAGTTTAAAACACAACTGTTGATCCTTCTCTTTCCTGACACATCATGCGGCACACATGAATCAACAAACTAGCCAACCTAGATTTAAAAATAACCGGCCACATCACCTCCTCAACAACCAATCAAAAAATAACACATTGACAACACCTGGCTCAGAGGGCCCACCTTTTAAAAATCATCATTGGGCTGGACACATGGTGATAAAGTGTGATCCTATGACCACTAACCCTCGAGAAAATTTCCACTGAGGCTTTATGCCCTTCGTTAATTTAAACCAATCTCACGGTCCACATTAAAAAGTACCACCAACCCCATTGCAACTTTTTCCTTGTCTCTACATCTGATCGGATGGTTGTCATGATCATGCACTAGATAAAGGCTAGACACTTTTCTTTTGAGGCATCATTCTTGTTGTTGATCTTCCTCACAACTGATCAAGCCTTACAATGCAAACAAACTGGGACCGCCTAACACTAACCACCAAAATGACCTTGATAGGGTTGTTTAACAAATTCTTTGAAGCTAGTGGTCCCATTGACAATTATGGACATGTGGCACTCTATTGTGATTCCGCAGTGGATAACAAGATTGCAACTTAAGGCTTGAGGGATCACGCCAACTGTTAGATCATCTAGATCTGACTGTACTTTAATCTTCGCCCAAGCTTTGACCATAGTTCCATCATGAGATTCAGTGACCAATACAATTCTCACAATCTCAAGCCATACCTTTAACCTTGATTATATTAGGAGACTTGGAGATAACACTTATCTCCAAGTCACTGGATCTTCAAATTTTTAGCCAATAACCACCAGAACCACAAGATTAAGAGATCACCTCTTTTGCTAAGTCGCCACACAAATTTTCTTAACTGTCAAACATTTGGAGATCTGGGGATGACCAGGAACTGTCAAGTCTTTCACTTTATCATTGAATGTTCAGATTCAAATAGAATTTACCGCTTCTTCATAAGATTCAGAGATAACTATCTCTCTTAAAACTTATTTCCTTTGTCGCTTAGTCTCTAAATGATCCTTGAATTAACTGTTACCTTGTGAGATTCAGAGAAAATTTCCACTCTAGATCGCTAAAGGTTAAGGCATCACCACTACACATTTGGGAGACTTGGGGAAAGCTTTAATCACCAAGTTTCTGAATGAAAACAACTAACTACCCAGGACTTGGAGATTAAGAGATAAGCCAAAATAATTAATCCCTTTACCCTTTTTGTTGAATCATCAAATGACCATCAAGTTTTGCACTTCTTACCGACTAGGCCCGAAAGACCTAACACCTTTGTCAGATTTCTCTCTTCTTACATCTATCGGAATTAGCACTGCGTACCGACTAAGCTTGAAAGACATGAAATTTTGAAACATTGGCAAAAGTTTAAGAGGTATCATCGAGGTTTTTAACTTAGCAAAATTGAATGAACCCGCTAGGTAAAAAAACAAACTGAAGAGGAACATGGCCCCGCTTGACAATGAAAAATAACACGTGCAACAAAGGGAAACTTAAGTGATAAAAAAGCAATGATCAATTAGAAAGGAAATACATGGATTTTAGGGTTTTCAGCATGGGAAGACCTACGGTTTATGAAAATGCATGGAATTTGTAGGAGTTTTCACATTAGGGGCCAAAATTTTGAACAATCCTAATAGTGGTTCTAGTTGGGGATGCATGCCTCTTGTAGGCATAGCAAGAACCTTCAAAATCTTTGGGTTAGAAGACCACCATTAGACAAAAAAATTATAGGGAAACGTCTCAAAAAATGGAAAACAAACCAGGAACAGGAAGAACATGAAAGAAACACAAATGAAAGGGAAAAACTTACAAATTTACAGGACTAAAACTTTATTTGGTGGCCCCGAGCCACCAAAGAAAGAATAACCAAAACCTTCCTTTATCAAAAATTTGGTTTTCATTCACATATGTGACCAGCCACCTAAAAATATCATGACAAACCTGCTGCCAACATATATGGAAATATTTGGGCTGAAAGGTAATTTTGTATTTGTCACTACCCACATTCTTCCAGTCACAACCACCATCATTTTCATATTCCAAAAAATATGGAACATCTGTTATGTCTTCTTGTTGAGGACTGCAAGTACAAGATCTATCTAGTAATGCATCAAAATATAAGTTGCAATGATCAATATGCATTACTACAAACTCACCTGGCTGGGAAGGAACTGGATCCTCAAATTTATCTTCATGAGATGCTTCAGCCACTGAGTAACTTGGTTTCTCAAGGATATCTTCATAAACTGGATCATGAACCAATTGGAATTTTTCTTCACAAATTTTGTGACACAAGGACAACTGATTTGCATCATCATTTTTATCAAAAAATTCACTATCCTTATTATTGAAGACATTGTCCTCAATAGTGTCACAATCACTATCATATTCATCAGAAGAAGGAAAATAAAATGAACAAGAAACTTTTTCATGACTAGAATCTTCATGACAAGACAACACACTGTCATGGTCTTCATTATCTTCTTCTACAAACTCACTACATGAGGGGAACTCTTGCAGACATGAATCATTATCATCATCAATTTGAACACCTACCTCATTATCAGTGTCAAATCATATATCAAGGGGGTGCTATGAAGTAGAGTCCATATTAGGGGCATATCTCTAAAAATCAACAGCAAAAGGTGCTGAAATTTTCTCATTGCTTAATGGATATTGGACTTCATGTTCAATTTCTTTGGCCTCTTGCTTGATGCTACAAACATCTTCCTTGTTTGGAACATGGACTAAAATAACTTGACTCATATCATTTTGTGCAAAGAATTCACTATATAAACTTTCATCTACATCATAATACTCTTCTTGTTGTTTACACAAAAGTCCCTTAAACTAAGACAAGAAGCCTGTCCTATTATGTTGATAAGAAGAAAAATCTATAGACATAATGGAAACATCATCAACCATAGATTCATCTTCAACATCTTGATATTCATTGACCTCATTTTCAGAATCATAATCAACATCCTCAACATAATTAGAATCAACATCATCATCATTGGCCTCTTCATTATCAACATGAAGAATAGCCATTGCGTGTAACCTTTTCTCTTCCTGAAACTGCCAGTACACAACATCATTCTCTGCAAGTTTTCTTTTGAGAGTAGCAATTTTTATGAGTAAATCCTCATAATCAGTTTCATGGATGGTGTGATCAATAAAGACATCAATGTCTTGGTACTGATCTTCATTTCTTACTTCACACCCATCCTCACTAACTCTCTCATCAAAATATTCTATGAATGTTTCTCTCAACACATCCTGAGAAGAGACTGAACATGATGGTAGGGATAAGAACCAATCCCTTGTATCCTTAGTAAGAGACTGCACCAATATTTTCATTGCAACATCTTCATGCTCAATCTAAAACTCAACCATTAAGTCAACAAGGTCATCTAAATGTTTAGCTGCTGAAAATGATCCATTACCACTAAATTTTGGCAAATATTCCCTAACCTTAGTAGGAAACTTATTGGGGGCACCCTCAATACTATCAGAACAAAAGGGCATGTACTCCTCCATAGAGAAACTACTACAAGAACTTGTCATGGGTTATTATGTTCAACTTTACAACTTGTAGTAAGAGAACACCCTTTATCTCAGATACATACACACTTCAAGACCTCAAAGCATGGGCTTGAAATGCATATCTTAAAAGCATGTAAAAACCATTCCCTTTCTTTAGTGCTGAAAATCACTTAATGGGAACAAAATACATTTATAACAGATTTTCATGAAAAGGCTTCACACATGAAAATCAAAATACCTCGAAGTGTTGCATTTGGAACTCAACCCGTTGACTGGAAATACTGATAGATCTGAAGCTTGCTTCATTGAAATATTTGTAGATTCACCACCTCCTTGAAGAGGACAAATATTCTAACCACTGAAAACTCTTTTTGTATCCTTTTCCATCAACACAACAAAACTTCAACAAGGTATAAAAACTATTTATCAAGATTGCAAATACATTATTTTTTCATTCTAAGCATGCACTGATCAAAAAGAGAACCTCAGAGTCACCACTCACAACTTGGTGAGATGATATAAAATATTTGAACCTGAATCTATACTATCAATGGTAACTACTGGATAGGATAAATAAGAAGGCTAGGAGTCTAGCTCTACTTGTACCTGCATTATTTAAGCTTCATTTAACATGTCCCCAATAGACTCACCGTCTTGTTGGTGACTCAGATGGGCCAAATCAATCTGGATAGTATAATATTGATAATATGTGATATAACTAGAGATTCTCAATAGATTTTATTACTTTTTTATGTTCTCCCCAGTGGAGTCGCCATCTTGTTGGTGTTTTTTCCTGCAACCTCCTTTCCTAGGTGGGAACTTGGGAACCAAGTTGTGGGACTGATAACTCAGAACAAAAACTCAACACCGTCAACAAAAAAGATACAAGATAAATCCAATAGAACAAGGTACAAATACCTCCTTCACTTTGAGCTTCACATCACTCAAGCGAGTATTGCCTTGTCTACACATGCATAACTTCCTTTTGATAAATAATAGCTTGCAGACACATAATTGTGGAATATCTTTCAAACCCATTTAAGTAACATGTACCTCAATGATTTCGACCATATCTTGTGCAATATCCCACTTGCATAGAGTGAGCTTGAAAACTAGAAATACCTCTAACTCCTCCTATCAACATGAAAGGGAAAATGGTTTCATTTATAATTTGGGTGAATAGATCTCTGAAATACCCCAAATCTCTCATAGACCAGTGCCTTATCCAATGGGCAATAAAGTCAAATAAATCAATGCAACAGAAGACAACATAGTCTAATATGATCATACCTCACATTAATCATATACCATTGACCAAATTCTACTTGTGAACCCACTTGTGTATCCAAATATACAACTACCTATTTAAAGGATTCAACCCTCCCCTTAGAAGATACCCTGAAATAAGCAATACATTAATCAACATCCACTGAAAGACAAGTATGAAATATCCTTGATATCCTAACTCATACATATCTAATGACAAATCCTGAATCCCAGTTATTCCCTTGAATAACATCTATTGTGATCTTTCAATAGAAGAGACCAAAACACCCTTGATGTTTCAACCATGTAATTTAGGAAGCAAAATGGAGACAACTTGATAATAGTATGAAAAATTTTGAAATCTTATTCATCAGATAGACTATTACAATTTATATTCTCCTCTGAGAACAAAAAAGGAAGAATAACACCCTGTATGAAGAAAAGAGGATAGTATTTATAGAAGGAGCCACTCTTGGAACTAGCTCTAAAAAATACAAAGAGTTTGGAACCCTTTTTCCCAGTATTGGAAACCCTTTTATAGAATAGGGTTGCAACAAGCTACAGAACATAGGAAAAGTTATGAAAAAATTAGGTCTTATAACCTCTTCAACCACCAGACACAACAATAAATAAAAGTAGACAGGAAAGCTTGAAAACCCGGGAAGGATCAAATCAAATCTAATTTACAATATTTGGGTTTCATCATCTAGGCCAACTGCGGTTACAAATTCAAAAGGAATTCTTGTTGCAGAAAACAATTTAATGCCAAAACCATCTTAGCAATCTTGTTTGTACTAGTGCATGAAAATTACTAACAACCATCATACCCTAGCCACCCTTCTCAAAGTACCAGTCCTCTGCATTAAACCAGAATGACACATAGGGAACACAAATCAATTCATAATGGCTACCTGTATCTACTCGTCAATTTTAACTTGCAACCATCCTTAATTAGAACAAAATAAAATTGATTAGGCTTGACATTTCTAGCACACAAACTTCAACCTTTCTAGAAAAAACCCTTAAACGATTCAAATATCCCAGTCGCAATGGTTAATTGATCAAGTTTAAAATGAAACCGTTGATCCTTCTCTTTACCGATACATCGTGCAACACACACAAATCGACAGACCAGCCAACTTGACTTTAAAAATAACTAGCCACATCACCTCCTTGGCAACCAATCAAAAAATAACACATTTGCAACACTTGGCTCAGAGGACCCACCTTTTAAAAATATTCATTGGGATGGAAACATGGTGGCAAGGCATGATCTCATGACCACTAACCCTCAAGAAACTTTCCATTGAGGCTTTACACCCTTTGTCGATTTAAACCAATATCACAGTCCACATTAAAAAGTACCACTGGCCCCACTGCAACTATTTCCTTGTCTCTACATATGATCGGATGGCTGTCGCGATCATGTGTTGGATAAAGGTTGGGCACTTTTCTTTTGAGGCATCATGCCTACTGTTGATCTTCCTGACAACCAATCAAGCCTTACACTGCAAACAAATCAGGACCACCTAACACTAACCACCTAAGTGACCTTGATCAAGCAGTTTAACAAATGCTTTGAAGCTGGTGGTCCCACTGATAACCATTGATAGGTGGTGCTCTTTTGTGATACTACAATGGACAAAAAGATTGAAACTTAAGGCTTGAGGGATCACGCCAACCATTAGATCATCTAGATCTGACTGCACTTTAATCTTTTCCTGAGATTTGACTATAGTTCCATCATGAGATTCATTAACCAATACAATTCTCACAATCTCAAGACATACCTTCAACCTTGGTTATATTAGGAGACTTAGAGATAACACTTATCTCCAAGTCGTTGGATCTTCAAATGTTTAGCCAATAAAAAAATTGTCTTAATTGTCAAACATTAGGAGATCTAGGGATGATCGCGAACTATCAAGTCTTTCATTTTATCACTGAATCTCTAGATTCAAATAGACTTTACCACTTCTTCATGAGATTCAGAGATAACTGTCTCTCTTAAAACTTATTTCCTTTGTCACTTGATCTCTAAATGATCCTTAACTTAACTGTTACCTTGTGAGATTTAGAGAAAACTATTGCGCCAGATCGTTGAAGGTTAAGACATCACTACCAAACATTTGGGAGACTTGGGGAAAGCTTTAATTTCCAAGTCACTGAATAAAAATAACTAATTGCCTAGGACTTGGAGATTAAGAGATAAGCCAAAATAGTTAAACCCTTTACCCTTTTCACTGAATCATCAAATGACCATTGGGTTTTGCACTGCTTACCGACTAGGCACGAAAGACCTAACACCTTTGTTGGATTTCTCTCTTCTTATATCTGTCGGACTTAGCACTACGTACCGACTAAGCTCGAAAGACAACATTTTTAAAACATTGGGAAAAGTTTAAGAGGCATCGTCAGGATTTTTAACTTAGGAAAATTGATTGAGCCCACTACATAAAAAACAAACTAAAGAGGAACATGGCCCCACTTGACAATGAAAAATAACACATGTAGCAAAGGGAAACTTAAGTGATCGAAAAATAAATGATCAATTAGAAAGGAAAGACATGGATTTTAGGGTTTTTGGCATGGGAAGACCTAGGGTTTATGAAAATGCATGGAATTTGTGGGAATTTTCACATCAGGGGCCAAAATTTTGAATAGTCCTAATAGGTACCTAGTCCCCTATCCATACACAAGCCAAAGAAACCAAGATATATTTCAAATAGTTCAATTTGCAGGTCTGGGGAACCCTCATGTGCTCTCAGGCCATTAGGATGAGTCCTAGCCTCTTATATGTGAAAATGAGCATAAGGAAATAATTCCAAGTACTAAAACATATTAAAAAACATATTATAACACCAACAAAGTAAGAGATGGATACACATAAGTGAGAAATGTTGTAGACTAGGCATAGGGAACAGGTTGTAGGAGTCACATGCCCAAAATTTGGCCAAATTGATCCCTTAGGACCCTCCAAAACCCCATACGACATTCCCCACATGCCCATATGAAATTCCACACATGCCCATGCAACATTCCACACATACCCATATGGGTAGTAGTATATTCTCATCTGATATTCTAGGCATGCTCGTACAAGACCATCTCAAAAAAATCCTAGAATTACCCGAATATGAAAGTTTCAAGTGTGGAGAGTGCCTGGGAAAGGTTCCCTGAGGTCTACTTGATTCAGGTACCTCATTACCAATTCTAGAAGACTTCCTCAACAAACCATAAAACACATAACAAAACTATATGATCAAAATTACAAAATGAAAGTAAAAATTTGCAAATACATAGAAAGGGAAACTGACTGTATTTCTTCCCTAATCCATCCTAACCTTCCTTAAACCTTCCTAAAATTCCATAAACCATAAGTAAACATACAAATAAACAAATATGCATTATTATAAGCAATCACAAACTCCTTGGAAGAGATGTAAACAAAAACTATTACAGACACATTCATTATACTTCCCGTATACATATCTTTTAAGCCATGAAAGAGAAATCTAATACATTTCCTATCAACTCAATAGTTTCACCTACATTATAAAAATAAAATATCCATAAGACACACATACACACTCATGAAAGAAACATGATTGTTCCCAGTTCCAGACCCTACCTGGAGTCCTACGGAGAATCCTATCAAAAAATGGAGCATACAACTGCAACCTTCCAAGATTTAAGAAATGGTGGCTTCCCGGTTAGACTTCCCTTCAGCAAAAATCCTTCCTCCTTCTCAAACAAACTCCTAAGTGCCCTCACAGAACATAATGGTGATTCAAAACTCAAGAAACCCCCAAATTGACACTTCCAAAAAACTTCACAAATTTCTCCTAAATTTTCTAATCTCCAAACTCTTCTCTTGTGAATAATTTATCCTCAAAACTATATGGTTGGAGGAGTTTCTTTACGGGAAGAAACTTCTCCAATTACTATAGTTAGTTGAGAGATTAAATCAAACCATTCCTGTAACAACTATTAAAGCTTTTTTATTATTTTATTTAAAATATCCACCTAAAAAGACCATAACAAGAAAAGGAGTACAAAAGATCTCAAGTAATACACATAGCCCAATTGGAAACAAACTATCCTAACTTCTAGGAGGTCTTAGGTTCAAATCTCCTAGATGGCTAGTTTTACCAAAAGAGCTTTATTTTTACTCTATTGTTATTTTTATTTAATAAAATTTATTTAAACATTAAAGATATCATTATACAAACAAGTAAAAACACATAAGTAATAATATTTATATATGCATAGGTATATATGTGTGCACCCATATATACACATACATATATAACATACATCCAATAATACTATAGATATAAAATAAATATATTCATACAAGGGTAAATCCAACTTACAACATAAATCTCAATACAAACATCATAATTAACACTGCACACAAATCCCCCAACTAGGGTAACCTCCTAACATGAATCTAAGTCCACTGGATTTCTTTGAGAGTAGCTTGGTAAAATCTCCACACAACAATAGTTCGAGGATTTTGAAGGCATGCTCAGACCTATGTAGCTAGGTGGAGTCGATGCTTGGTACCTACATCCTACAACACCAATCAACATGTATACATATATATGCACAAACCATGGAAAATAAGGAGGGAGAGTGTGACATCATGTGGATCTCCCGTAGGAGTAACTACAACTGCCTCTCCTCATCCTACACTCACATCAAATAGTGTAATCAATAAAACATAGTGGGATTAGTAGAGTTAGATCCATCATAAACATAGGGTGAACCCACAATAGTGGGTTACACTTTTTTGTCTGAACGGACACTGTACTCTAAATTTTGAATAAAATTTTTAGATTTGAATGCATATTTTTGTTAAACCGTCAAGAATCAGAAGATGAAGTAAATTAGAGTCTTTTAGGATTTTCTATCTAGATTCTAAATATATTTTTTATTTTTATTTTTGAATTGATTTGATTGGTTTTTTCTTTCTCCCACAAAAATTGGTATGTTGCTAAAAATGTCATTTTCAAAGAGTTACATTATTTTCGTAGAGCATAACTTTTTTTCTAAAATAGATATCAATGCGATTCTTTCAAATTTAGTTTTTTAACATCCATATGGAGGGCATGCAAATGGTTTTATGATATTATCATGATTATTTCATATTTTATTAATGTTTGAAGTTGACTAAGCCATAATTTTGACATACCTTGACTACATAGCTTATAACTTTTTGTGTATTTGTCCAATTTTATTTTTATTTTTTTTAATAGAAATATAACTTCAATACGTAGGGCATAGATATTTTGTAGAATTTTTTTTCTCTCATTTACTATTTTTCGATAAGCATCGAACATAGAGGTGGAGATACAGTGAAATATCTATGTTTAGTAAAACTAAAAATACAAAGTCATAATAAACTTAATATATATTAACATTATAATAATTGGAAAGAGTTTTCTGAGTAGTACCTTACTACATAGATAGGTTTTTCAAATGGATTCATTTGATCTGCCAAAAGATAAAGTCGAAGTGATTTTTTATCAGCATTTTAATAGGTGCGAAGGAGACTCCATTGTAGGTATGAATGAGGAGTATATATGTTATATCAATGATTTTTTTATCTAAGAGGCTTTGAGGTAACCATTTCTAATTAATTCCTTCAAATTGAACCTCTCAAGGCTTAAATAATCATATTTTATTTAAAATGTGTCATTTCAGCAAAAATCAGCATGTCTAAAAAAGTGTAACCCACTATTGTGGGGTCACCCCATAATAATATAAATCAAGTATGAATTATTTCAAAAATAGTATTTTCCTATACATATACATATCATCTCATGTCAATCATTTATTATCTCCTCAAAGTAATTCTATCAATTATATAAATATATATGTTCAAGATGTCCCATCATGAAATGACAATAATCGAACATATAGTCAAAAGTAACAAAGTAATAATCTTGTCAATCCAAAATATGAAGGTACTAGGGTGGGAATTACACCTTGTTAGAGGGCTTTAAACACTCTTTAGAATGTCACCTTTTTCAAGGATTTTACAATAATACTGTTAGGTCTACTATGTTAAGAGATTTCCCTACTACAAATGCTAGTAAGAAAGAGTAAATAAAATTGACTTGTAGATTAACAACTATCTTTTCTCAATCAGATCCTTGTGTGCTCTTTTGTCTTCACTTCAATTCTTCATGATCCACTAGCTTCAACACTTCATCAAATCCTTCTTTTCCACTCGGAATCTCTCTATTCCTTCTTCACTACATTAGTCGGTAACCCTTCAACTATTTAGTTTGCTAGCCATTTGTCCATACAAGATAATCCTTTATATATAAAACTTTTTCCTCTCAATCTCATCTATTACGTTTTACTTTAATCAATGTTGACCGTTCATTTCATTATTCCCCATATCTGGATCTCAGTAACACATTTTATTTTCACTTAGGAACTTGAAATTTTCTAGAAACTTGTTCCATCTCTTTTTTCTTCTTAGATCTTGTTGTAGATCTTCACCTTGAATATTCCTATCCATAGATCTCTTTTAACTAAATTTACTCATTGTCATGATCATCCAACTCATCATAGCTAATCATTAAATGTCGATTCAATCCTTATTTAATATATGTTCCTCACTCAGTGTTCTTCATTTGAGTTTCAGTTACATCGCTCAGTGTCTTGAGTTCCTTTTACTTTACTAAGTGACCTTTCTTTTTACCTTTACCTTACCGAGTGACTTTTCTTCTTGGTAGCCAAAACAACTTAACTTACCGAATTGTCAAATATTCATCACCATGCTTTACCAACTTAACATAATCATATGTTAGGTAGAAAAAAATTATATCAACATAATCTAATCATTGTCCAATTTGTATCAGTTGCCCATTTAAGTTTTTCAACTTCTCAACTTGTCATTTCTTCTTCTTCTTAACTCATTCACCTTATATCATTAGCGAATGATATGGCAACATAATATAAACTATAAATCAATTGCTTGACATCAACGACAAGACAATAGCTGATCTAACCTTTCTACTATCATGTATTCCTCTGATCTTTATCGGTCTTCATCATCATCTCCATTAGATAATCAATCTTCAACATTACTATCAGTTATAGTAACAATCTCCCTCTTTGGCATTTATAGAAACACTAACAAATTCAATGTTCAATTGATGATGGCATCCTTCAGTATCTTTCATTCTCATTCATATTATGTACTCCCTCTGAGTTGTAACATATCCTTTCCTATTCTTGATCTTCCATCTGTAGTCTATCTATTTCTGCTAGTAACAATTCCCATTCTGATTCAATCAGCAACATTCTCCTTCTATTCATGTCAATCATCTCCCTCTTGATATATTATTCTTCCTCTTTTAGTAAACATCTCCTCCTTACATCAATTAACTTATTCATCTCCCCTTCTAATCTTCTCCCTCTTTGACAACAATGCCAAAGAAACATAAAATTCACAGATTATACCTCGAGTGTATAGATTTTCCATTGCAGTCATAAACATCCTTCACAACTTCAGGCTTCACCTAAAGAGAGAACACTTAACATCAACTCACAAGATATATATTCTATTGAGTCCTTGAATTGATGTAGCATACATCTTTTATTAATGAACATTGGATAGGGGATGGACCCTAACTTACCTTGGAGATACTCAAAAGAATCCTTCGGTAATGGTTTTGTAAATATATCAGCTATCTCTTCTTTAGTGTTCACACACTCTAATGTCATATGATTATCTTGTACTTTCTCTCTCAAGTAGTGATACTTAATAGATATATGCTTTGTATTTGAATGCATCATAGGGTTCTTTGATATGTCAATAGCACTGCTATTTTCATAATAAATTGTAATAGGATAAGTAATATGTTCATGCATAACTTCCAGTAGTTGTTTGATCCATACAATGTTTGAACAATTCATAGATATTGCAACATATCTATCTTCGATAGTAGATTATGAAATACAACTCTATTTCTTACTTAACCAAGTCACTAGTATTTATCCTAAAAATAAAGGTCCACCACTAGTGCTTTTTATGTCATCAATATTTCCAGCCTAGATAGCATCAGTATATACCTTGAGATCAAAATCTCCTCCTCTCATGTATAAAAGACCAAAATCTTTAGTCCCTTTCAAATACCTAAATATCCCTTTAAATGCAGACAAATGTGTCTCCTTTGGGTTGGTAGAAAACCTTACAATAATGCCAACTAAATGTGCAATATCAGGTCTATTGTGTACAACATATTATAGTTTATCAATCATAGATTGGTAAAGTATTTCATTCACTTCCTTAGTGTCATCTTCCTTAGATAATTTCCAACTAGTAGCCATCGGTGTTCCAATCGGTTTTGAGTCTTCCATATTGAATGTTTTTAGGATCTACTTGATATACATTAATTGAGTTATGTAGATCCCATCCTTTACTTGTTGAATTTTAAGTCCAATAAAGAACTTAATCTCTGCTATCATAGACATCTCAAATTCCATTCTCATTTCCTCAGAAAATGATTTAGACATTGTCTCATTACCACCAAATATAATGTCATCAACAAATATCTCAGCAATCAAAATTTTATCAAACTTATCACATTTCAAGAATAAATTATTGTTATCACTAGTCCTTTCAAATCCAATCTTAACTAAGAGTGTAGTCTTTCATACCATGCTTGGGTTTCCTACTTCAATCCATATAAAGCTTTATGAAGTTTGCATACCATATCTTTATTGCTTTTGTCAACAAATCCATCAGGCTGTTCAATGTACACTTCTTCAAGAATTCCATTAAAAAATATAGATTTAACATCCATTTGGTAAACTTTGAATCCTTTGTACGAAGTATATGCAAGCAATATTCTTACACCTTCTAATCTAGCAACAAGTGTAAAAGTTTCACCATAGTCAATACCTTCTTCTTGTGCATACCCTTTGTAGACTAATCTTGCTTTGTTTCTAATCACATCTCCTTTCTCATTGAGTTTATTCTTGAACATCCATTTTGTTCCAATCACATTCTTGTCCTTGAGTCTCGTTACTAGTGGCCAAGTGTTATTCTTTTCAATTTGATCAATTTCTTCTTTCATAGAATTCATCCAATCTTCATTTTCTAGTGCATCATTCACTAATCTTGGCTCAAATTAAGAAATCAAACATGTGTTATCTTTCAACTTACTTCCTGTCATGACTCCTGCATTCTTGTCTCCAGTTATTCTTCTTGATGAGTGGTGTCTCCTCACATATTTTGCTAATATAGGTTCGGTAGACTGATCATCAGTATTTTCATCTCTTGGTGGAGGATCATATTTCTCATCAATTTCTTCTTGATGTTGCTCGATTGTGTCAACCGAATTACCTTCCTAGACATAGAAAAATATTTTGTAATCCTCAAGTTCATTTTTGCTATCCTTTCTACAAATTCATCAACTCTTACATTTTCACTTTCAACATTTTTGTTAGTATCCTTGATCAAACATTTATATGCTTTTCTCTTTGATGAATAAGCAATAAACATTCCTTCATCTCCTTTAGAGTCAAACTTTCCATTTATAGCATCTTTCAATATGTAACACCTACTTCCAATTTTTTTTAAATAACTTACATTCGATGTGCAAACAAATCATAGTTCATAGGGTCTCTTGTTGGTTCCTTTATCCAACTGTACTCGGTTGAGAGTATAAACTGTAGTACTTATAAATTCTATCCAGAATATTTGTGCAACCTTCTTGTCAATCAACAAAGTTCTAGCATAGTCAATAATGGATCTATTCCTTCTCTTAGCTATCCATTCTATTATGGAGTCATCAGTACATATACTTGTCTTTTAATTCCATGCTCATTGCAGAAGATAATAAATTCATTAGAGATAAATTCACCTCCTCTATCATATCTCAAATACTTCAGTTGTTTACCTGTTTCCTTCTCAACTCTTGCTTTATACCACACAAACATTTGAAATGCATCATATTTTTCTTTTAGAAACATAATAGAAATCATACTTGAATAATCATCAACAAAAAAACTAAAGTACCGATCTCCATAATAGCTTTGAACTCCCATAGGACCACAAAGGTTAGTGTGAACCAATTCCAAAATACCATTGGTAGAGTAAGATTTTCTTGAAAAACTAGACTTAACAATCTTACCAATCTGGCATTCCTTGCACATCACTTTATCAGGTTTGCATAACTTTGGTAGTCCTCTCACTCTACTCTTCTTACTTACTCTAATCAAGTTATCAAAATTCACATGACACTGTCTCTTATTCCATAGCCATACATCTTTAGTTTTAACAAAAAAGAAACTCTTTGCATTAGTATCAAGATAAAATAAACCACCTCTTGATTGTTCACTAGTTCCAATTAGATCTCCATCATCACCATAGATCTTAACTATTTTATTCTAAAACTCCAGTTGGTGGCTAGTATTGTTTAGTTGTGCAACACTCAATAGATTATAGTTCAATCATTTAACCCAATATGCATCATTAAATTTCATCTTGTCATTTAAAACAATGGATCCCTTACCTTTCACAAGACATGGAGAATAATTTCCAAATCTGACAAATCCTCCATCATACTCTTCTAGATTATCAAACTTGTCAATGTCACTAGTCATATGATGTGAACAACCACTATCAATAATCCAAGGGTCTGGTTTACTTACATGAGAAACAAGCTCTTTTTCATCTTCATACTTTTCCTCATCTAATTCTTCCTATACAACAACATAGACAACTTCATATCCTTCCTCAGTGCCATCAGATTCATCATCAGTTACACCTTCCTTAGCTAGGTAGCAGTAATTCTTACCTTTGTCCTTAAAGTCTCTAAATTTTCAGTGTCAATTGTCTCTTTTTTCATTCTTATAATTCATGTCATTGCTAGGACATCTAGATGCAATATGTCCAATCTTATTAAAATTGAAACATTTCAATGGTAACTTGCCTTTGTACTTTCCTTTACCTCTAGGTAGTTGGTTGGCCAGAAGTGCTTCTAATTCCTCTTGTTCTTTTTCTTCATTTAGAATACTTTCATACTCACATATAAATTATCGTGACTTTCTCTTTCTCTTCTTGATGGTCCAAAGCTTATAGATGACTTGAAGGTAGTTTCAATGGTCGGTAGACTATTGTCATAATTGCTAAGATCAAATGCAATCTGCTTACTGATTAGGGCTTCAAGAGTAACAACATTGTTCGGTGTAGATCTGAATTCTTGAATTGCATATACTCTAATAGCATACTTAGAAGAAAGGGTTCTCAATATTTTACTTACCACTTCTTCATTGGTCAAGGTTCCACCATCACCTCTGATGGCACTTACAAATTCCTTGATTCTACTACTAGATTGTGTGATGTTATCTTCATCTTTCATCCTCATTTTATCATAATTTCCTCTTAGACTATCAACCTTATCTTTTTGTACATGTTGATCTCCTCCATAGATAAGTGTGAGCATGTCCCACATGTCTTTTGAATTAACACAATCCTTAACATAATTGAATTCAACATTAGAGAGGGGAGAAGAAATCTCTATCATAACTGAGTCATGTTCCTACTTTTCTCTCACACGATCAACTATCAAAGGTCTGGTAGGTGGTGGAGTGTAATCATTATCCAGCAGATTCAGTGAAAATTCTCCAATCCCAGATAGATACAATCTCATTTTGTTTTTCCATGTTGAGAAACTTTCCTTGTTCAACTTAGGTACTTCTCTCCTATACATCTTCAGATCTTTTACTCAAGTCTTTTAAACTTATTTCTTTAGAGTACCTAACTCTGATACCAATTTTTGGACAGAGAGGGGGGCTGAATCAGTAATCCATAATCCCAAATACCTTAATAATTTTTCTCTAATTAACTCAGTAGTAACTCAGTAACACACATGTCACTATTTATTGGAAATAGTAAATAAACTATAACAATCAAAAAATCATTCACAACATGTAACACCAATATTTAACGTGGAAACCCAGTTTTGGGAAAAACCACTATGAGAATTGTCACCCACTAAGAAAATACTCTTATGAAGTACACCTAGTTAAGAGCCAATCTAGTTAAATATTATAATACAGACTATTAGGTGTGAATCAGTCAATGGATTTACCTTAGATCTGTTAGGATCTTCACCCTATTAGGAGTGGTCTTGTTAGAGGGCTTTAAACACTCTTTAGAATGTCACCTTTTTCAAGGATTTTACAAGAAGACTGTTAGGTCTACTCTGTTAAGAGATTTATCTATTACAAATGATACTAAGCAATAGTAAATTAAATTGACTTGTAGATTTGAAACTATCTTTTCTCAATCAGATCCTTGTGTGCTCTTCTATCTTCACTTCAATTCTTCATTATCCATTGGCTTCAACACTTCATCAAATTCTTCTTTTCCACTCAAAATCTTTGTTCCTTCTTCACTACAATAGTCGGTAACCCTCCAACTATTTAGTTTTCCAGCCATTTGTACATACAAGATCATCCTTTATATAGATAAATTTTTCCTCTTAATCTCATCTATTATGTTTTACTTTAATCAATCTTGTCCATTCATTTCATTATTCCCTAGATCTAGATCTCAGTAACACATTTCCTTTTCACCTAAGGACTTGAAATTTTCTAGAAACTTGTTCCATATCTTTTTGCCACTTAGATCTTTCCATAGATCTTCACCTTGAATTTTCCTATCTGTAGATCTCTTGTAACTAACTTTCCTCATCATCATGATCATCCAACTCATCATAGCTAATCATTAAATGTCGATTCAATCCTTATTTAATATATGTTCCTCGCTCGGTGTTCTTCATTTAAATTTTGGTTACTCTCTTGGTGCCTTGAGTTCCATTTACTTTACCGAGTGACCTTTATTTTTACCTTTACCTTACCGAGTGACTTTTTTGCTCGGTAGCCAAAACAACTTAACTTACTGAATTGTCAAATCTTCATCACCATGCTTTACCAACTTAACATAATCATATGTTAGGTACAACATAATCTAATCATTGTCCAATCTATATCAATTTTCCATTTAAGTTCTTCAACTTCTCATTTCTTCTTCTCCTTAACTCATTCACCTTATATCATTACCGAATGATATGGAAACATAATATAAACCACAACTCAATTTCTTGACATCAATGACAAGACAATAACTAATCTAACCTTTATACTATCATGTATTCTGATATTTTTTGATCTTCATCATTAGCTCCATCAGATAATTAATCTTCAACATTACTATCAGTTATAGTAACAACTTGATGGCTCTCTTTATATTGTTACAAAGGTTAATGATCTATATTATTGTAGTGTTCTTATTGACCCTACTTACATGGTGAATGTGATAACTAAAGAACATCCTTTTGATATACAATTGCAATGTGATTTATATGATAAATCTAATGTTATGATTCAAAATTGCAATGGTTTCCTTTATCCTACCCATTGTTCTATTTTATTTCTTGTTGAAGTTGGTGGTAAAACTATAGATGTTACCTTTGTTGTCATCCCAAATTATAATCAATTTCAAGTCAAACTTGGCCTTCCTTGGCTTACCTCCATGAAATTCATAGACTCTTTTATTCATAAGTGTTTAACATTTTATCACAATGGAAAAATAATGACTATTAACCATAGCCTTCATCATCCTTCAGTGCCTCGAGAGTTTGTTGAGATTGATTTATTTTTTCCTTCTATTCCTCAACCAACTCAATCTTGTAGAGATAATCTCTTTCGATCATATCAAAGCTACACAATCCAAATGATTTGTGAGCTTAGAAAACCTAAGGATGTTCCATCTCCTTTCCCTAGACTTGGACTTCTTCCTACACCACCTACACCTCCTATATATGATTCAGATCCACCTAATATAGCTTATAAGTGTTTTATCTATGCTATCTCTCAACCTAGTGTGATTCCTTCCTTTCTTCCTCCTAAAGAAGAAGAGGGCCCAATGTCGATTGATCCTAAACCAAGCCAAATTTATAGAAAAACCAAGCATAACTATTGTGCTCATGACCATTGTTGTAAATGTCATGCTAGAGCCTATCTATATGCTTCCCAAAACCCTTCTTCACCAAAAACACCTATTGATGTTTTGATTCCCTTTGATCAACATATGCTTGAACCAAAAGAGGAAGTTAACTTGAAAAAACTGAAATTGAACAAACATGATAATTCTATTCATATCTTGGATTCTATTGCAATTAACTTGGATGAAGAAGATACTCTTGATAATGATGCTTTTGATATTCCTAATGAAACTAACGGTGATATTTATGCTAGTGATTTGGAGGATGTGTATGAGCTTATTGATGTTAATCATGATTATTAACTATGTTTTCAAAATAATTATCTCTTAGTCCTACTGAAGAACAAAGTGACCCATCTTCACAATATGATCATACTTTGGAACCAACTATATTGTTCTATCTATCATGCTTGATGTTTCTCTTATTCCATGTTTCCCACCTTCCCTAAACACTACAAATCGAGATGGGGTAAGGAAATATGCTTGACTAGCTCTTCTTGTGTAATGAATTATGTATGTTTTCTTGTTGTAACGTGCTTCCCACATGATGTGTTGCTTCATATATGTTTGTTTAGATTTATTTAGAAAAACCTTGTTTCTCTATTGGCACAAGGTGATAAAGGAATCGAATGTTGTGACATTCCTCTATTTGTATCTCACTTCTTTTATATGTTGTTGCATGTTATGTCATGCATGTGCCACTTTTTATAAATATTCCTTTGTGTTATCTAATTGGGGATGATGCAAAATGGTAGCTACCTATATATTCTTTTTGGTCTCCGTGATGCTAACCCAAAAATATTCTTCTTTGTAACTCTTACATGACATTCTTCCATTCTGTTTATAGTTCTACTACCTTTTGGAATAGATGAAATTTAATTTTGATATAATATCTCATGTATTATCATATAATTATACTGACACTAGAGTTAGTAGATTCCTTCCATGCTCTCTTTTGTCAAGTGTTCATTTCCCTTGATTTGTCCTTTCTTGGTGGCATCTCATAGTGAAAATGTTTCTTGTGGGTGCATGTGCTCTCCATTAAATCCATTGCTCTCGATAAGTCATTCATAATCACTTTAAAGTGCAGGCATACACTCCACTCCTTGTTTTACATTTTGAACACACACACAGTTATTCAATACAAACTCTCTTGCAAATGGCCATGGATACAATGCTTTCCTTGTGTTCATCTTTTCATTGGATCCCTTAATGGATACAATGCTTTTCTTAAGGATTGATCCTCCTTCCTTGATCCCTTTGGAAAAAATGATTTCCTTAGGCCTAATTATTGTCCTAGATCCCTTAATAGAGATAATGCTTTCCTTAAGGACTGATCTTTCCTATTTCTTTGATCCCTATGGATACAATGCTTTCCTTAGGCTTGATCACCCTTGTCGAATCCCTTAATGGAGATAATTATTTCTTTAAGGACTCATCCTCTTAGATGGGTTGACTAGTATAATACAACATGCTATACTTTAAATTTCATCTTTTGTAGTGTTTCCCTATGTATTATCCATAGTAAGGAAATCCCTTACTAGGCTAGTGGTCATACCTCTCTCTCTCTCTCTCTCTCTCTCTCTCTCTCTCTCTCTCTCTCTCTCTCTCTCTCTTTCTCTCTCTCTTATGATGCCTCTTTTATCTTGGTTTTGGATTTGATAAAGACTTAAGTCACTTGGGGGATTGATGTTTCTTTGTCTCCTTGATCTTGATAAGATTATTCTTATACATTGATCTACTTTACCATGAGAATGATCTTGTTTCATAATCTCGCTAAAGTGGGGGATAGGTGTAATGTCCTAAAAAGTTAGCACCCATAATTGGACACTTTATTAGGACCTAGTAGACCCATTTTGATGATTTTGTGGTCTGAATGTCCATTATGCTTGATCCTAGTAAGATGATTTTTCTATTTCCCACTCCTTTTCACTGTCCCAAATCTCTAGTTTGAATTTGAGCCCATTTCCTCATGTAAATTTCACCAATGGTAACATGTTCCTAGGATAGGTCACCAATGGTGATGCATCTCTAGGTTTTGGAGCCCAAATTTACCTGAGGCCCAATGCTGGGGTTTTCTCTAAGGATTTCCTTCTATGGTCGGCTTGGATCAAATTTGAATCCTAAAATTATGGATTTAGTATAAAAACCCCTTCTATCTCCTCATTTTGGATATCACAATCATATGAAAGCATTTTTGGCAATGAAGCTATCAATTTTTCAAGCAAGAAAAAGAAATTGGATTTAAGTTTTGAAGGAAAGCATCCAAGGACAAGATCTCCAAGCTATCTCTAATTATTCAAGATCATTAAAATCTAAATAAATAATCTTTAATTGATGTAATTTTATCTCTCATGATGGTCGAGTAGAGGAATTATCAATCAAGAAAGAAGAGTCATCCTTCATTCCATCTTCTCTCCTTTGCAAGTGGTTATCAAGCATATCTACATTCAATATCTAGGAGTGGCATTTACAAATCTATGTATTTGTGAAGGATTCATTGGTTCAAACCACATTCTAGGGTCAACTCTTTGGATTTAAAGTACATTCAATCATCTTCATGGAGCAATTTCTACATCTGTATGTGGGTTTATGCAATGCGAATCTATTATTTGCCTTTCTATCTACTTTATTTTATACAATATTATTTAATTTCTAATGTTAATTCCTAAATAGGGGTTTAACCAATGAAAACCCCTTTAGCCAACCTTTTTACCCATTTTTCTATGTCCAGGAACTAGTTATAGAGACATTGGATCAAGCTTGGGTAGATCAGGAACAATCAAACAAATTATGAAATAATTCAATAAAAACATTAGGAACACATCACTATTATCATCATGTTTTGCGAACAAGTTGTTATCATCATCATGTTCCTACCATTTTGAGATCATTTTTTTTGTCATAGGTCATTTTCACCTTTGGTTTTCTATTTTCACTAGTTTCACCTCACTATCTATCTGTTATAGTATGTTTTTACTAAATTTTTAGTGACTTTTTTAGTTAATCACTTAGATTACTATATCTTATCATTCCCATTTCATCGATTACATATTTTAGTGAAGGAACCATTGTCCCCATTTAGCACTTGATTCACCTCTTGAGCCTATTGGGGGCGTCTTCCTTCCTAGATGTGTAATTCATGAAAAGGGAAGTAATCTATCCATACATACATTTGACCTTGCTCCCCCTTTTATTATCTACAAATATAACTTAAATAAATATATTAATCATCAAGTTCCAATCTCTAGGTTTAAATTACCTCAATATGATCAAGTTCTTTCCTTTAGTACAAAATAAGATAATAAATACAAGTATACAGATTAACCATTTCTCAATAATCAAATAGTATCTCTTACCTTGAGTTGGTTTAATTACAAGGTATATGAATAACTACAGTTCTAACTCTTCATATATTTATTTTATCCTATAGTTGGGATCTACTTATATCCATAATTAAAGTATAAGAATAAATTTTGTTTACAATCTCCTAGTCCTAGAAATTTATCACCCATAATTGAATGGTTTACGATCTATTAGGCCCCATTTTGGCAATTTCAAGGTCTAAATGCTTGTTATGCTTGATCCTAGCAAGCTGTCTTTTCTCCTCCCACTCTTATTCACTTACCCAAGCTCCCTCTAAAATTAGAGCCAATTCTCCATGGGACACATTACTAGTGGAAACATGTCCATGGGACATGTCACCAATGGCGACATGTCCCTAGTTTTTGGGGCCCAAACTTTCCCTGGGGTCCAATGCCAGGGTTTTATTTTGAGATTTTTATTTGTAGCCATCTTGGATCATATTTTAAACTTGAAATTATGGAGACAATAGATGAACCCCTTATTACTCCTCATTATGTATCCATCAACTATATGGAATCAATTTTAGCAACCAAGCTATCAAGATTTCAAGCAAGCACGAGCAATTGGATTCAAGATATGAAGGAAAGAATCAAAGATCAAGATCTCCAAATCTCCAAGCCTTCAAAGATCATTCAAATCCAAGGAAATATTCTTTATTTGATGCCAGTTCTTCTCTCATGATGGAGAAGTAGATGAATTCTTAAATCAAGCAATAAGATAATTTCATATCATCCATCCTTCTTTCTCCTCTTTGCAAGTGATTATCAAGCATATCCACATTCAAGATATAGGAGTGGAAATCATAGATCTATAAATTTTTTGAAGGAATCCTTGATTCTACATTAGATTCCAAGGTCAACTCTTTGGATTCCAAGCACATTCAAGCATCTTCATGGGTATGAACAATTTTTACATTCATCTATGAGGGTTTATGCAAGGTGAATCTATTATTTTTCTTTCTATATACTTTCATTTATGCAATTTAATTTCATTTCTAAGGTTGATTCCTAAACAAGGGTTTGACCAAGAAAACCCCTTTTCCCCAACCTTTTTCCTATTTTTTTGTGTGTAGAAATACAATACAGAGTTGTCAGATTAGATTTAAGTAGAATAGGTACAATCACATAATCGAGATGAAAGTTTTAGCTGAAAACATAGGGGACACATCACCATTCCCTCCATCTCCCTTCTATTTTGAGCTCAAATTTTTGTCACATGTTAGTTTCCATTTTTATCAGTTTTAGCTCATTATCTATTTGTTACAATCTATTTTCAATAGTTTTTTAGTGACTTTTCTAATAGATCAATTACACTAAGTTTAATCATTCTCATTTCATTCAATTATATTTCTTAATGAAGGATATATCTTTTTCCCAATTGGGGTCATTCTTCCTTCCTAATGTACAATTAATGAAATGGCGAAGTAAGTCAATTTACCACATTAACTATTGCATTGTTCTCCCAATTTTTCCCTATTTTACATTTTGGTGAACCTGACTCATAACATTCTAATTCTGATTTGGTGTTTAGATCTACATTATATGCATTACATATTCATCATTTTTATAGTTACCTCTAGAACTACTTTTCATGCTTTACATGAGATCTTTAAGATTCTTAGTTATATGTGCTTTTTATAAAACTATTGTTATTATATATCTCTTTCAAATCATAAAATTGCATTAGAACTATTTTATCTTTCATTCCCTTGTGTATGAGTGTTATCACTTTGAGTCCTACTTATAGCACTCTAGTTAGGAGAAGTCGTAGACTTATGGGTTCCTTTGATCCTGAGCCTTCTCTTTTTCCTAGGAATCTTGATGAGACCAACATGAATACTAGTGACAAAAATCCTATCATGGATAAAAATCTTCCCATTATTCTCATGATGAAAATGAGGCTTTAAGAGTCCCTCATATAAAAGTTCAAAAAATTTCCATTTTTTTAAAAAAAAATGAGCGATGGTTAGGACAAGAAAATGCTAATTTCAAAGTTGTTTTTGTTGTAGAAGGCTCAAGGAAGTTAATTCATAATGATGAACATGTTGTTAACATCTTGCATAGTATCTCTCATCTCATTGATAATAATGTCAAACTTATTAGAGATTTTTCTCAAGTGATAGGTTTCATTCCACCCACCACTAGTTTTGAGACCTATATGCCTATTTATACCTTGATTCCTAGTGTGTCCACCTATGCTCAATCTATAATAACAACTTCAATTCAAAACCTCAATCTTGCACATGTTAGGTTTCCTATTTTTCCTATTATCCCTTCAAGTGTGTCATGAGTTTCTTTACCTTCATCAATACCCACTTACAATAGTGTTCCTTTTTCATATCCTACTATTCTTTCCATTTTCCATAATGCTCCAAACATTTCAAACATATATCCTCCTACTATTCTTTATACCAATTCTACCATTAATAGCTTGGCTCAAACTGTGTCTTCTTTTCAACAATAAATTTCTTCAATGACTCAATCCAAGTTCAACATTCCTACTTGTGTCCTTTTTAGTCCTCTATCTTTGGACATTATCTATGTCATTATTCCACAATACATGGAGATTCAACACATTGAGACTTATAATGGGAAAGGTGATCCATTAAATCATGTCAAAATATTCCATATAATGTGTAGTGATTTTTCTCATGATCATAGGTTCATGGATAAATTGTTTACTAGAACCTTTTGAGACAAAGCCTTACAATGGTATCTTTCGTTTCCTCCTTATTCTATCGATTCTTTCCAAAAAATTGCTAATGTTTTCATTCAAAAAATTTAAAACAACTTTGGTCCTAAGATTTATTTAACTTATTTAATGCATTGTAAACAAGGAGTTAAAAAAAAGTGACTGATTTTATTGGTAGATTTAAGAATTTGCATTCTGAGATTTCTTATCATATTCATGATATTGATGTGCAATGTATTTTCACCACTAATTTACAAAAAGACTTTAGAGATAAGATTCTAATTTCTGAATTTTCCTCTTTTATTCAATTATGTGAAGTGCTTCATAATTATCAGCTTCAAGTGAGTCATTTTGAGAGCACCACTCTAATGGATCTTGTTAATAAGAGTGTTGTCACATCCAAAAATTTTAACAAGTTTCAAAAACCAAATAACTTCATTAAGATCAATAATTCAACCAACCATGTTGATGAGAAAGTGGTAGCAATGTCCAAAGGTGTGGTAACTTTGTCATCTATTTTTACACCTACTTGTAATTTTACTCATCTTTCTAAATCTTTTCATAGTGTGATGTTGAAGTTGATTAATGATAAAGTGTTAACTCTTCCTCCTATTAAGATAATTGACTCATCTAAGATATTACCCAAACACTTTGATCAAAAAGATTTTTGTCAATACCGTCATCAACCTAGTCATGATACTAAAAAGTGTTTCCATTTGAAATCTGTTATTCAAGACCTCATTGATTCTAATGTTATATCTTTTGAGGGTATTAATGATCAAGGAAAAAAATCCACATCACCTCCCAACCAAAACCTAAAAATTTATACCAAACCTTTTCCATCTCATTTGACCAAAACCATTGAGTCTACTCAACCTATGCCTTCTTCTTCCACCCATATTGTTGACTATGATGATAAATGTAATGAAGCCAATAACATTGTCAACCTCATTGACTAAACTAAACCTAAACCAACACCCAAACCTTGGCTTTGCATTAACTTTGAACCTACTAAGAAAATTAAAGAACCTAATGGTCCTCTTTATATTGAGGCAAAGGTTAATGACCTTCATTCTCATGGTGTTCTTATTGACCCTACTTTCTTGGTGAATGTGATAACCAAAGAACATCTTTTCAATAGATAATTGCAATATGATTTTTATGATAAATTTGATGTTATGATCCAAACTTGAAATGGTTTCCTTTATCCTTACCATGGTTCCATTTCATTTTTTGTTGAAATTGGTGGTAAAAATTTAGATGTTACCTTTACTATTATTCCAACTTTTGATCAATTTAAGTCAAACTTGGTCTTCCTTGGCTTACCTCCATGAAAATTTTGGCCTCTCCTATTCATAAGTGTCCAAAATTTCCTCACAATGGACAAATCATGATTGTTAAACATAGTCTCTATCAGTCTTCAGTGCCTCGAGAATCTATTGATCTTGATTTCTTTTGGTCTTCTATGCCTCAACCAACTCAACCTCGCAAGGATAATCTCTTTTAATCATATCAAGCCTACAAGATCCAAAAGATTTGTGAGCTTAGCAATCCTAAGGATATTCCATCTCCTTTCTCTGGACATAGAATTCTTCCTACAACTCCTATATATGCTTTAGTTCCACCTCCTATATCTTACAAATTTTATGTCGATGTTATCTGTCAACCTAGTGTGGTTCCTTCTATTCTTCCTCCTAAAGAAGAAAGGGAGGACCTGATGTTGATTGATCCTAAACCAGATCCAATTTTTAGAAAAACAAAAGGTAACCCTCATGCTCATGACCGCCATTGTAAACATCATGCCAGAGCCTGTCAATGTGCTTCCCAAAATATTTCATCATTGAAAACACCTATTGATGCTTTAATTATCTTTGCCCAACCTATGCTTGAGCCAAATGATGATGTTAACTTGAAAAAGATGAAATTAAGAAAACATGAAAATTCTATTCATATCTTGGAATCTATTATAATTAATTTGGATGAAGAAGATACTCTTGATGATGATGATTTTGATGTTCCTAATGCAACTAA
The DNA here is from genome assembly GCA_027943335.1 of Chamaecyparis obtusa. Lineage (NCBI taxonomy): Eukaryota > Viridiplantae > Streptophyta > Pinopsida > Cupressales > Cupressaceae > Chamaecyparis > Chamaecyparis obtusa. Next base: position 1,165,178 of record BSBK01005981.1, on the reverse strand, counting down.
TGATGATATTCATGCTAGTAATTTTGATGATATGTTTGAGATTATTGATGTTAATCATGATTTACTAACTATGTTTTCACAATAATTGTCTCTTAATCCTAGTAAAAAATAAAGTGACCAATCTTTACAACATGGTACTTTTTTGGAACTGGCTATTGTTCTATCTAGTGTGCTTTATGTTGTTCCTCTTGCATGTTTTCCACCTTCCCTAAACACTGCAAACCAAGATGGGGGGGGAGTGATATGCTTGACTAGCTCCTCTTGTGAAGTTGATTTTGTGTGTTTTCCTATTGTAATGTGCTTCCCCCATGATGTGTTTCATGTTATATGTTTTATTTGTATTTATTTAAATAAACCTTGTCTCTTCCATTGGCGCAAGATGACAAAGGAATCAAAATGTCATGACATTCCTCTATTTGTATCTCACTTATTCTAAATTTTGTTAGATGATATGTTTTCCACATGCCACTATTCATAAATGTGTCTTTGTGTTATCTAATTGGAGATGATGCAAAATGGTAGCTACCTATTATTTTTGGTCTCTTTTATTCAAATGGTAGCTACATTTCTTGTGGGTGCATGTATGCTCTGTTAAAGCCATTGCTCTTGTTAAGGTATTTGAAATCGCTTTAATGTGGGGGCATACACTCTTCTTTGTATTTAATATTTTGCACACATGTACACAATGATTCAAATAAACCTCTCTTGTAGATGCCCAAGGATAAATTTTTTTCCTTGTTCTCATCCTTTCATTGGATCTCTTAATGGAGACAATGTTTTCCTTAAGGACTAATCTTCCTTATTTGATCCCTAAGGAGACAATGCTTTCCTTAGGCTTGATCACTTTTCATAGATCCCTTAATGGAGATAATACTTTCCTTAAGGATTGATCTTTCTTTTCTTTGATCTCGATGGAGACAATACTTTCCTTAGGATTGATCACCCTTGTCAAATCCCTTAACAGAGACAATGCTTCCTTAAGGAATAATTATTTTTTATGGTTTGAATAGCATAACACATCTTGCTAGACCTTCTATGCCATATTTTATAGAGATTTCCCTCTATGTGATCCATAGTAAGGAAATACCTTACTAGGTTAGTGATCATGCCTCTCTCTCTCTCTCTCTCTCAAATTTGATGAAGACCTGAGTCACTTGGGGGCTTGATGTTTCTTTGTCTCCTTGACCTTGATATTATTTTTCTTATGCATTGATCTACTTTACCATGAGAATGAGCTTGTCTCATACTCTTTCTAAAGTGGGGGATAAATATATAGTCCTAAAAAGTTAACACCCACAATTGGATTCTTTAGGATCTATTAGGCCCCATTTTGGTGATTTCAAGATCCAAACACCCATTATATTTTATCCTAGAAATTTGTCTTTTCTCCTACCACTCTTATTCACTTTCCTCAAGATCCATATGAAATTTGAGCCCATTCTCCATGGGACACATTGCCAACGGTGATCTATCCTTGGGTTTTAGTGCCCAAACTTTTCCTAGGGCCTGATGTTAGAGTTCTATTATAAGATTTTAATTTGTGGATGACCTAGATCAGATTTGAATCATTAAATGATGGATTTAGTATAATAATCCCTTATATCTCCTTATTTTTTATCCATCAACTATATGCAATAATTTTTGGCAAACAAGCTATCAATATTTCAAGCAAGCAAGAGTGATTGGATTCAAGATTTGAAGGAAAGAATCCAAGATCAAGATCTCCAAGTCTTTAATTAATCAAGGTCATTAAAATCCAAGGAAAGATTATCCATTTGGTGAAATATATTCACCCATGATGGCCAAGTAGAGAAGTTATCAAATCAAGCATGAAGATCAATTCATTTCATCCATCCTTCTTTCTCCTCTTTGCAAGTGATTATCAAGTATATCCACATTTAAAATCTAGGAGTAGAAATCATAGATCTATAAATTTTTTAAGGAATACTTGATTATACATTACATTACAAGGTCAAATCTTTGGATTCCAAGAACATTCAAGCATCTTCATGGGTATGAATGATTTCTACATCCATCCATGAGGGGTTATGCAAGGTGAATCTATTATTTTCCTTTCTATCTACTTTCCTTTATGAAATTTCATTTCTAAGTTTGATTCCTAAATAGAGGTTTTACCAAGGAAAACCCCTTTTCCCAAACCTTATTACTATTTTCTGTGTACAAGAACAAGATATAGAGCTATTGGATTGGATTTGAGAAAAATAGTTACAATCACAGAATCTGTGAAAGTTTCAGCTGAAAACATAGCAGATATGTCGCCATTCCCAACATGTCTCGGGGACACATCACCATTCCCACAATATCTTGGGGACGTGTTGCCATTCCTACCATGTCCTTGGTATTTTGAGCTCATATTTTTGTCCCAGGTCAATTTCATCTTCCGGTTTCCATTTGTGTTAATTTCAGCTCATTTTCTATTTGTTACAGTCTATTTTTAATAGATTTTTAGTGATTTTTCTAATAGATCAATTATACTACTTAATCATTCTCATTTTATTCAATTATATTTCTTTGTGAAGGAAAAATCTTACTCTTAATTAGTGCTTGAGTCACCTCTTGAGCCTATTGGGGGCATTCTTCCTTCCTAATGTGCAATTAATGAAATGGGGAAGTAAGTCAATTTACTACATTACCTATTGCATTGCTCTCCCCATTTTTCCCTATTGTATAAGTATCATTTTGTTAGAGATATGGTTGAGGATGGAAGGGTGAAGCTGGGTAAGGTTGAGGATGAAAGATTCTGGGACACATTTTGTCAAAGGAAGGTATAAAGATTGATCCTGAAAGGGTAAAATCAATCCAAGGTCTTATGCTACCCTCAAGTAAAAAAATAGTTCACTCTTTCTTCAGAAAGGTAAATTTATTGCGAAGATTTCTTCCTGACTTTGCTAAGAAAACTCATCATATCATGGATATGATGAAAGGTAAAAATGTTTTCCAATGGAGTCCAGAAGGAAAAGCAGCATTCGTAGAGATCAAAGAAGCAATCAAGAAAGCTCCAGTGTTAGTCTGCCTAGATTATACAAAGGATTTCATAATGTATAGTTATGCTTCTGAGCATACTATGTCAACAATTTTAATGCAAAATAATGATGGAGTTGAGTCTCCCATCTCATTCATGAGTTGTCCATTGAAATCTCATGAGCTGAAGTACACCCAAATGGAAAAGAATGCATTTGTTGTTGTCAAGACAATAAAGCATTTTAGGTTATACATTCTAAACTCACATGTCATTGCTTTGGTGCCAGATACGACAGTCAAGACAATTTTAACACAACAGGATTTTGGTACCGAAAGAGGAAATTGGATAGCTAAGATCCAAGAATATGACATGGAGATTAAGCCCACAAAACTTATTCCTCAATCTCTTCCAACGGTTTTGTTCGTCAGCACAACGGATGAATGGTATTTTAATATCATTCATTTTCTCACATATGGCGAGTGTCCACATTTTTCATATAAAGAAAGAAGAAGCATTAAATTAAAGGCTGCAAATTTTATTCTTTGGAATAATGGTTTATATAAATGAAGCTTAGATGGGACATTTCTTCTTTGTGTGGATAAAGTGCAATAGGTATGATTTCTTGAGTCTTTTCACAACCTTGCATGTGGTGGTCATTTCTCTACACCAATCACAACACATAAAATCTTGAGGGAAAAGTATTCTTGGCCCACTATGTTTCAAGATGCGTATCATTGGCTGCAAAAATGTGAGTTGTGTCAACAATTCGTAGGTAAGCAAAAGATTGCTGCTCTACCATTAAAGCCAGTAGTAATTGAGGAACCATTTCAGCAGTGGGGACTTGATTTCATTAGTGTAATCAATCCATCCTCAAGCAAGGGACATACATATGTTCATACTACAATAGACTACTTCACCAAATGGGTGGAGGCAATAACAACAAAGAATGCTACATCTGAAGTTGTGTGTGATTTCTTGAAGGAGAACATTATCTCACGTTTTGGTGTTCCTCATAAGATTGGCACAGATAATGCAACAACTTTTTCATCACATGACATAACAAGGTTTTGTTATGATTTCGGGATCACTTTGGTGCACTCATCTGACTATTATCCCCAAGGTAATGGTCAGGCAGAATCTAGTGACAAGAACTTGGTTGCAATTATTAGAAAGCTGGTAGATGAAAATCAAAGATCATGGCACAAGGCATTATATGATGCATTGTGGGCTGATCGAATTACACCCAAATGAGAAATTGGTATGTCACCTTTCTAATTGTTGTATGGTGTGAATGCTGAAATTCCCATCACTTTGGAGTTCCCTGCTCTGAAGCTAGCCAAGGCCATTGAAGATGATACTTTTGAAGGTGGCCTGGACAAAAGAATCATGTTCCTATTAGCATTAGAGGAACAACGTACCCAAGTGGTGTATTTCATTGTGGAACATTAGAAGAAGGTGAAGGTACTCTTTGATAAGAAAGCAAAGCAAAGAGAGTTTCAAGTTGGTGATCATGTAATACTTTGGGATAAACGAAGAGAACCCAAAGGCATGCATGGGAAGTTTGATACTCTTTGGTGTGGTCCTTTCACAATCCATCAAATCTCTGGTGAGAATAGTTTCCAATTGACTTACCAAGATGGAACACCATTTGTGTTTCCCTATAGTGGATAGCATCTGAAGCACTATTTTGAATGAGCTCAAGATAAGTACCATTGTACATACAAAGTCCAAGTCTTTGAGTCTTTTTGTTTTTGAGTCTTTTGTGTCTTTTGTCTTTTTGGTCGCCTGACTCTATAGCCCAATGTAATGGAAGAAGGCACTAAGAGAACTGGATTCTACATCTCTTGTCATTTCCAAGGATGAACAAGAGACGTTCCCCAGTCAGAGCCAACTGTTGTCGTAAATTTTGTTTTAATAAAATTTAGACAACTACACATAAATTTAATCATGTTTTCGATTAAATTAAATTTGGTTTTAAAACTCTAAGTATTTTTATTAAATAAATTTATTTATTTATTTATTTGAAGTTTTAAGTCGTTAAATTGAATGTTTTTCTTAGATTTTAGTTTTTACTTTTATTTATTTATTTTTATTGTTTTTCAATTTTAATAATATATTGATAGTATATTATTAAAATTCTAAATATATTTAAATATTATATAAAATCTCAAAATATTAAAATAAAAACCTTTAAGAATACATCATATATATAATATTAGAGGTTTTATATAATATTGTATATATTTTAATGTCTCCTAGCTCAACATAAGTCTTTTTAAAATAAAAGGAGGTCTTATTTTAAAGTTTTCAGAATTTTCAAGAGGGATTACATGTCATTTTACATGTAACACATGAAGTTACACACTTTAAGAAAACTCCCGAAATATCATTAAAGAGTCAGGCTTTGTTCACGCCTTTGCATGTTTTATAACATGTTAAATGAAATGTTGATAAATATTAAAAAGCCCCAAAGCTTTTAAAATGTCATCAGACTTTTTTGTTATCATTACATATTGCAAAATTAATTTATGCAAAGCCTTTGTTTTTTGAAATTATTGGGCTTTCATTATATTGTTGCAAAATATGTAAGAAGCATGCCAATATTGATAATGCCGAGGTCTCCGCTAGCGACTATGAGTTGCAGAGAGTGTCATGTGAGGACTCTTAGTCTTCATCATCACATAGATAAGAAACACCTAGATCATGAGTCTTTAAACATCACCAGTCCGCCTCATTACTTTTCCATAAAGGACATTGATACAGGTTTTCCCTTCTGCATTTTTTCTTCTTGGCTTGTGTTCAGTTTCAAAGAGAATCTTCTTTTGCATTTTTACTTTGAATCAGGTATTCTTCCTCTGCATTTTTATTTTTGATGGTCATTTTTGCTAAAAATAGTGCATTTTATTTTTGTTTTTTATAAAAACGTGATTCAAAATGAAACATTTTAGCATTTCTTTTCAATTTACAGTCGTGTCTAGGGTTTTTATTTGATCATTTTATCCATTTTTCGTGTTTGTTATTGCTTCTTGTTGCAAGTGTTTTTACTTTCTTTAGTCACGTCTAGGGTTTTTTATATGTATCTGTTAAAACAAGTTTTGACTGCATATATGTCCATAGTCTTGTTTATGACAAATACAACATTCAGATTTTGGTAAAAGAATATACAAATTTCTTCTCAAGATTTTGCAGTGACCTCATACTTTAATAAAGCTTTTAATTTGCAAAAGGAAAGCAAATATTCTTGTAGGTTTCAATCTTCTTTTCTAATGGTACAATCATATACACAGTGTGAGAAACTAAATTTCTCAAACGTTAAAACCATAGCTGGAGAAATTCACCTTGTGAAGAATGAAGTTCCATTTTATTTCATTTCCATGGAATAAAATTTGCAATACAATATTTGAAAAACTTGCATAAATATACCTTGCAAAAAATCAGTATACCTTCATAATTACCATGTAGTGTTTCCTGATGTTCAAAATGTAATTCCCTCCAAAAGTCCCATCTCATGCCTACCTATGTTTTGAATTTCGGGGTTTTTTATATCCATTGCATATTTCATTGCATGCCATTTTACATGTAATGCAATATGTAATCACCTAAAAAATCCTCGATTACATTTTTGCCCAAATTCGGTATAATTCCAAAATCGAGATTTTTGAGACCCATTACATGTACTGTTACATGTAATCAAAAGTGAAACTACCTCAAAAATCTCCACTCTAAGTTTACCCAAATTGGAGATTTTTACACCAACTGCATGTACTGTTACATGCAGTTAAATGCACAATCGCATCTAAAATCTCCTACAATACCCAAGTTGAAAAAACAATTCCAAGTGCAAATCGGGGATTGTTGACCTGATTGCAAAATGAACTACATATGCAACTACACATGCAATCCTAAGTGCAGTTTGTTCCAAAAACCCTGATTTCACTTAAAGTCCTATGTTTTTCCCTTGTAGTAGGAACTTTTTGGTCCAACTACATAAAATATTACAAGTTGAACTACATGCAGTTAAATCTGCAGTGCACCCCAAAATCCCTGAATTGCATCCATGGATTACTAATGCAACATTTTTCAGCATTGATTGAAGCATAGCTTGTAGACATGAGCCGCCAACATCTTGGTGCTACAAGCATTCATCCAAAGTCAGAAGGGCCAACCATCACGAATGAGAAAAAGATGAAACTCAAAGTTTCATAAATATTAGAATGCTTTCAAGACTAATTCCAAGCAAGTGGTAGCAGGATCAATAAGAGGGATCGTGAATAGTTTTTCACTTATGGGTGATAACGAAAATCAATGATTGGTTGATACCACCAAATGCAGAGGTCAAAGTGTTATTTTCTGTAGATGTTCCCACTCATGTACATATTTGGAGATTTCTAGCACTTGGTATTATGGTGATAGGAAAACCTCTCCAATAGAGGTTAATGTAATAGGAGTTGTGTTTTGACAGACACTTAGTTTATTTTTCGTTATGCATTTTTACAAGTTACATGTAAAGCATAAAATTGCAATTACATATGTAAAGTAAAAATTTGCAATTACATATCTTGCTACATGTAATCACATTACAAAGGACTATAATGTTGAATAAGTCAACCCTAGGTAGTTAGTTTTCCATATTTTTCTCATAGCCTCTCTCCTATAAATACAAGAGGGCTCATTGTAAATATTCATCTTTATGCATTGCAAGAAAACTCTGGAGAAATTGTGCAAGTTCAAACTTTTCTTTAATTTGTGCAAGCTGATTTTTGGAGTGAATAAAAAGAAAGTGTTTTTAAATCTTTGAGTTGAGGAGACTTGTGAAATTATTTGTGTTGTTATAAAGAGACCCTTGAATCTGATTTTGTGTAGACTTTGTGCTATAATTGTCAATTTGAGTTAGTTGAAAGTGAATGTGTAGTCTTTGAGCTGTGGTTCATACCGATATTAAGAATAGAAAAGGAGTTTCATGTGTTCAAGTCTTTGTGCTTGTCATATTGCTGCTTCATAGTTTAACTCTCTTCAGGATAGTGTATAAGTCTGCAAGCTTATATATATTCCTTAGTTTATAGTCAACTAGTTCGCTTAACAATTAATCTTTCAGTTTATTGGTATTATTGCTCCAACTATTTCTTAGAGGTGAAATTGTAAAAGTTTTCAATGTTTAGAAGTGTATCCTTGTGAAAGTGAAATCCTTCTTGAAGAAAGAGGAAGTGATACGTAAAACACCCAATTTAGATTACATTTGAGTTTCTTGTTAAGTTTTAGTTGAATTAGTCGCAATAAGAAGGGTGTCTCCCCTAAGTTGAGAGGAGAGATTATTTCTCATACACTGTGTCTAAATATCTCATTTTGCAAGTAGTGTGTCTATGACTACCTACAAAATATTTAGCCAACAGTTTTTGGTGACTCTACTGGGGAAATGAACACATTCAGAAGCCTCACGCTTTCATTTGAAGTTGTTATTTTACCCGTTGTTTTCCTATTTGTTCACACTGGACAATTTTTGTGTATACGAACGTCATCCTAAAAGAGAAGATTCAAAATGTTTTGTTTTAATTCGGTCTCGAAAAGCCAAGATTGACTTGCTTACCAATAAAACTTCTCTTGAGCAAACTACCAATTATCCACCATCTAGAAAGAAGAGCCCTGTACCTGGTGAAACTTCACTCTTCTTTGAAAAACCACTAATTTCTTTTGTTTTCCCTAAGATGGCTACTACAGGTCCATGGGGGACAACCTTTGGTCCTTTAAATCTTACTCCACCTTTGCATCCCCTTCCACAAGGCTCTCGTAAGAACTTTCCCAAGTTCTATGGTGATGGCAAGAAACACCCAGATGAGTATATTAAAGCTTTTTATATTGCATGTGGCATATTGGGTGTTGAACATTAGGATGTTTTAGTAAGGCTCTTTGTTGAGACCTTACAAGTTATTGCTGCTAATTGGTTCTATAATTTAGCTACAAGGGCTATCGTTGATTGGGATTCCTTGAAAACTAAGTTTGAGGAATGTTTCAAGCTTGCAGAGGATGAGCACACACTACTCGCTCAACTAACATGAATGAAGAAGGATGCTCAAGAGGGTATGTGTGAATTCATTTCCAAGTTTAGCAAATTGGCAAATCAGATTCCTGCTTCCTCATAGCCTACTGCAGAGAACCTGAAGTGTTTCTTCATAAACACGCAACTTCCAGAAGTTAGCTTCTTGTTGAGAAGAGTTGTTCCGACAAGTCTTGTTAATGCTCAAACTCTGGTGACAAAGATTAAAGATGATCTTATCATGGCTGGTAAGATTCGAAAGGATCGTCCAAAAGGGAACTCTTTCAATGATGTTTCCACTTCAAGTAGCACAGATCCTATGGTCCAGAAGCTGGAAAATGAATTACTTGCACTCAAAAAACAAATATCTCAAGGGTCCTTTGTTGCTCCATACAAGGACATTCCACAGAGGACATATCCCAATGCTGCTCACAATTATGCAGCAAAGAACCAAGCAAAGCTTCCCCCTCCTCTGGAGAGGCTTGCACTTGAAACCCCACCAAGTAACCAAGCCACGAGATATTTTGAGAATGATCAAACTAGTATCCTATCAGAGGATAATCAGATGGAGGACATTGCTGCTCTATACCATGAAAATGATGGAGTAGTTGGCAACTCTAGCATTGGTTACATACACTATGAGGACAATGATCTAGAGGAGAGTTTTGGTCAAGCCTATGCTATTATGATGCATTCTCAAACATAGTTGGTGCATCAAAAAGATGAAGCTCTGAAAGAAAAGGTTGATGTGAAAATGCCTATCACCCTTGTAAAAAGAGGAATGTCGCTGCCAACTCTACCCAAGGACATAGCTAATAATCAATTAAGTACACCTACTCCTCATGTTTCATCTAGTGTACCTAAATCTAGTACGTCTAATCCTAGGCCTTAAACTAAAAATTTTTCTTCCTTAGCAATTTCCTTTCAAGCCTTTGATATCATTGATCATACTAGGAAGACCAAAGTCTAGATGTTTGAGGTAGAATACTTACAAGCATATCCAGATCAACTGGAAAGGCTTACCAAATTTTTTAAGAAATCTCAACTTGCCCAAACTCAAATCACTACCCTGGAGCCCAAGATTTTTCCTAATAACCTTGTTACTATTCCATCATCTATTCCTGAAAAGATAGAACTTTTCTATATTTCCTTGCTCATTAATGGCTTTAAACTTAGTAACTGCGTTATAAAAATTTTGGAGCTTCTGATAATGTCATGCCAGCTAAAGTGGCTAATGCATTGGGTCTTGCCTTGACAAAGGCCTTTGGAAATTGCTTTTCAATGGAGAATAAGCAAGTGCCTCTTCAAGGGAAAATCAAGGATGCATAGTTCACATTCGCATCTTTCCCAGAAAAGAAAATTAAGATGACTGTCTTAGTCGCAGATGTTCCTACTTCCTATGGAATGTTACTTGGTCATAATTTCTATAAGGATGTAGGCAGAGAGCTTAACATGGATATGTTAGAGGCAAGAATTACCATCAAGGGGGTTATGCAAAAATTGCATCCAGAAAGGGAAACCAAGTACACAGTGGTTAAGTCTGACGACCCTCATGCTCAGATTTTATTTGAGTTAGCAAAAATGGGAAATTACTACTTTCATGCAAATGAAATTTTAGAATTTTCACAAGACTGGATTGATGGATTAGAAGGTTCTTCTTGTCTTTCTGTTATTGATAGATTTGCTGATGCAAGTGAAGATCAAGAGATTGATCTTATTTCTAATGAATCCTTCGTCATGGTTGAAGATAAATCTTCTACCATGGTTGAAAATTTTTTAAGTCCTACTCAAAGCCCTATAGATATAAGTGCTAGCAATTCCAATGATGTTTGGATGTTGGAATTTGACGGTAGCTATGCATCTTTGGGGTCCAGTGTGGGAATAGTTTTGATATCTCCAAAAGGTGAATTCTTTCCCTTTTCCTTCAAATTGCAGTTCAAAAATACCAACAATATAGCTGAATATGAGACCTTATTATTGGGTATTGAAATGGCACATAAAAAGGGAATTAGAAATTTACATGCTCAAGGTGATGCCAAGTTAGTAGTGTGTCAAGTTTGTAATCAATATCAAACAAGAAATGAGAGGTTAAGACACTACCACAACTTTGTGTGGGATTTCTTTGAGCCATTTGATGCTTTCAACATTCTGTAGTCCCAAGAGAGTACAATGAAAGAGCTTATTCTCTTCCTACATCAGAAACCTTGTTAATTCCTCATAAAGATTTTGTTGATCATGTTTATCAAATTGAGATGATTTTTTGACCAAGTGTTCTAGATAATTCAGATCATTGGCAAGTCTTCAATGATGACAAGCAGATCATTAATCTCCTTGAAACAAAGGATAATTTTGATGAGCTCTGCTTTGAGGGCAGTGAGTCATCATCTAGAGAATCAGTCCTAGATATTGATCTTGAAACTGGGGAAGAATTCATTCAATTAAAGGGAAATAAAATTCCTAAAGGCTTAGTTTCTTTAGAGAAATTGTTTGACAAGCATGACAAATATGTCAAAAAAAAACTACAATCAAGGACTGATTTTACCATGGAATATGAGAAATAAAACCTTGGGTCAGAGGCTGATCCAAAAATGGTGAACATTGGAAAATGTTGCACTTCGGTAGAAAGGGAGAATTTTATTTCATTGTTGCGTCAATATATGGATGTCTTGGCATATTCTTATGATGACCTCAAATATTTCTATCCAAAGGAGGTACAACATGAAATTCCTCTCAATCTTGGTGTTGTTCCTTTTTGACAAAAGCAAAGGCAATATAATCCAAAAATCTCAGGGACAATACTCTCTGAAATTCAGAAGATGTTGGATGCTCAGATTATATTTCCTATTCACCATTCAACATGGATAGAAAATATAGTTCTAGTGCATAAAAAGAATGGATAAATTCATATTTGTGTGGATTTTAGGAATCTCAACCAGTTGTCACTAAAGGATAATTACCCACTTCCAGTAATGGATCAAGTTTTGCAGATGGTGACAGGTTCTGAAATGCTGTCCATGCTTGATGGATTCTTCAGTTACAATCAGAATGAATTTAGTGAAGAGGATCAACATAAGACCACATTTAAAATGCCATAGGGTACTTTTGCTTATTGTAGGATGCCTTTTGGTCTCATTAATGTGGGGGCTACTTTTCAACGGGCAATGAACCTTGCCTTTTGAGAAATTATTGATAAATTTATTGTTGTTTATTTAGATGACTTGACTGTATTTTCCAAAAAATGGCAAGATCATTTTTATCACTTTCAACAAGTTCTCGAAAGATGTAGGCAACATGGTGTTTCTCTTAATACCAAGAAATCAGTTTCTGGTGTGACTAAAGGAAAGCTTCCGGGACACATTGTGTCAAAGGAAGGTATAAAGATTGATCTTGAAAGAGTAAAATCAATCCAAGATCTTACGCTACCCTCAAGTAAAATACTAGTTCACTCTTTCTTCAGAAAGATAAATTTCTTGTGAAGATTTCTTCCTGACTTTGCTGAGAAAACTCGTCATATCGTGGATATGATGAAAAGTAAAAATGTTTTTTCGATGGAGTCCAAAAGGAAAAGTGGCATTTGCAGAGATCAAAGAAGCCATCAAGCAAGCTCCAGTGTTAGTCTGCCCAGATTACACAAAGGATTTCATAATGTATAGTTATGCTTCCAAGCATACTATGTTAGCAATTTTAATGCAAAGGAATGATGAAGGAGTTGAGTCTCCCATCTCATTCATGAGTTGTCCATTGAAAGCTCATGAGTTGAAGTACACCCAAATGGAAAATCATGCATTTGCTATTGTCAAGGTAGTAAAGAATTTTAGGTTCTACATTCTAAACTCACATGTCATTGCTTTGGTGTCAGATACGACAGTCAAGACAATTTTAACACAACAAGATTTTGGTACCAAAAGAGGAAATTGGATAGCTAAGATCCAAGAATATGACATGGAGATTAAGCCCACAAAACTTATTCATGGAAAAGGTTTATGTCAACTTATGGCTGAAAATAAACCAGCTGAAGTGAAACTGGAAATTCCTCAATCTCTTCCAATGGTTTTGTTCATTAGCACAATGGATGAATGGTATTCTAATATCACTCATTTTCTCACATATGGTGAGTGTCCTCCACATTTTTCATATAAAGAAAGGTGAAGCATTAAATTAAAGGCTGCAAATTTTATTCTTTGGAATAATGGTTTGTATAAATGAAGCTTAGATGGGACATTTCTTCTTTGTGTGGATAAAGCGCAATAGGTACAATTGCTTGAGTCTTTTCACAACCTTTCATGTGGTGGTCATTTCTCTGCACTAGTCACAACACATAAAATCTTGAGGGCAAAGTATTATTGGCCCACTATGTTTCAAGATGCATACCATTGGGTGTGAAAATGTGAGTTGTGTCAACAATTCGTAGGTAAGCAAAAGATTTTTGCTCTACAATTAAAGCCGATAGTAATTAAGGAACCATTTCAGTAGTGGGGACTTGATTTCATCAGCATAATCAATCCGTCCTCAAGCAAGGGACATACATATGTTCTTACTGCAATGGACTACTTCACCAAATGGGTGGAGGCGATACCAACAAAGAATGCTACATTTGAAGTGGTGTGTGCTTTCTTGAAGGAGAACATTATCTCATGTTTTGGTGTTCCTCATAAGATTGTCATAGATAATGCAACAATGTTTTCATTGTAATGCCCCAAAAATGGGCTATAGGTTCATTAACCTCCTATATCGACACATCGAATGAAATCGACATCAAAGTCCTAACCTAAGGCACATCGACACATTATCGAATCTTAATTGATTATCCTAAATTCTACATCGGGGAATATTCCTAGTAATATTCCTATTTTATCATAATTATCTTTAATTTAATGATTATTTGGCGATAAATCATATTTATCCTAAAGTTGATTAATTGAATATGATGAATATTTAATTAATTAATTTAATTCTGCCACTTAATTATTTAATTGAATTTAATTATATTTATTCCTAATTATTATTATTTAAATTTAACAATAAATCAAAATTCCTATCATTAATTGATTAAATTCTTATTTAATTAATTAAAGCAAGTTTTTCATATTTAATGATATTATTTTGGGATAAAAGTTTGATTTAATAATTGATTAACCCATAAATCAATTATTTTATTTTTAAAATCAGTTAAGTTGAGGATAAATCACTTTATTTATTTATTTAATTCATAATTAGTTATGCACATCCAAAAAATAGTTAAACTTTAAATCAGAAAATCAATTCAAGTTGTTTTAAAAATAAACTCAACTCTCTTTTGAGTTAAAAGCTGATCTCAACTTCTGATTTAAATTAAAAAGCTATTTTTGCATGATTTTTTATGAGTTAACTATCTTTAATTCCTTGTTGACTCAAAAATCAACTAGAGTGATTTATGGCTTTTCTATGCATCCCTAAAGCCCTAGATTTCTATAAAATCAAGGCTCAACTCTTCACAAATCATCTCATAATTTTGCAAACTTATGCTGGCGAATTGACATCTGAAGAATTGAAGCTTCTTTGCGAATCAACAACTTTTGTGAGATCATTCATATTTAGCATATCATTGTTAGATTAATTGTATTGCATATCAGTTTTTCATATAGATTAGATTTCATATCATTTTTCATATTATTGCATAGAAAAACCAAAAATATAGATTAATTTGCATCTAATTCATATCTAGATTTTGCATTCAAATCCTTCATTTAGGTGTCGTCAAGGTCACTGATTTCGGTCCAATCTGAGAATACATACTCGCACCTACTAGAAGGTAGTAAATAGTCTGGTTAGATTAGTTTCCATTTCATTGCATGATTTTGATTTTAGCTAACCTCTAATGTTTTATTGAAGTGTTGTGTCTACAACTAGGTACAAAATTCACATACACATTTCTGGCACCCACCGTGGGGCCCTGAAATGGGTTTCCATTCAATTTCTATCATCTTCTTGTCATTTTCTATTCCAAGCTACGATTTTTAATTTTTGTCCGTACAATTTTCATATGATTTTTGTCAGAAACTCGTATCAGAGGATACCCATAGTCGTACAATAGTTTATTTGATCAAGGATTGTACCACCAGAATCAAAGTGTCATTTGGAATCTCAATTGTCGTATGATCCTATACCCAGTGTTGTACGAGTTTCTGGACTATCGTCTGGGAGGTGACCCACTATCGTACGAGTTTTAGTGCCAGGTTTCAATTGTTGTTTCACTTTTCCAAGTAGTTTTCCAGATTTGTTTTCCTGATTTGGACTAACAACTAACATTAACGATTGAAATTTGTTGTTTCTAATTGATTTCTGCTGATTTTGATTGGGAAAAGCATAAGAATTGCTAAAAATAGGTAAGAATCTACTAACCGCATTGCGAGGAATTTAGGTAATCTTTTCAGCTGACAACATTTTGATTTGGGATTAAAAAGAACTCTTGCGTGTCAAGCTTGTGTGACCTTTATTGCTTTCATATCACAGATTTCATTTTGGGCTATAAAAATGAACATAGATTTTCTTTTTAGCATCTTTGTTACACATAGTAAATAGGCCCTATGAACACTATTCATGGTTCTTAAGAGAGTGGGTTTCCAGCAAAACTCTTCTCAATGAAGGAACCCTTGTAGGTAGGGAGGTTACTGAGAGAGTCTCATGTTCTACTAGATTTGTGCATCTTCAGCTTCTGATTGATACATTCTCTCTGGAGAGGTTGATAGATCATGAGTGGTTGACATCATAGATCTTTGTGAGATAATCTTGGTCTTAGCGTGTCGGATTAATCTGTCTACTTTGTTTGGGTTAAAAGTGAAAAGGCTAGAGGACTATGCTCTACTCCCTTTTTGGGTAGTACCAGAAACTCAGATCCTTGAATCTGGAACCAGTCTCCATGTGGTATATTTTGTGAGTCACCTTTAGAGAGGGTTAACCATAGTGGACATTCCCTTAATTGGGTCAACCACATTGACAGAACCTCAAGCGGTAATAGCCATTTTCGTCGTGGTAGTGACAACCACTATATAAATGTCCTTATGGAAGAAATCTCCATAGGTATGGTCTCTTGTTGGGCTGTAAGATCTCCCTAGCAGCTCCCGATTGATTAAATTCTCAGACTATGTCAAAACCCCGGTGTGCCTGGATTGGAGTTTTCCCTCTTGAGATCACAAAAGTTGTAGAATCAGACCATTACTAAAAACCCTAGTGAGGCTGAATTTTCATTTTCTAGGAATATGTGCATTATGGAAAAACTTTTTGGAACATACACTGTTAGCACTCCTAGGGATTAGCATAATTCAGTCACTTGATTGTTCATGCATAGGTTGCTTTGTCCCCTGCTCATTGTTTTCAGACGTGCTTGAAATCACTTGCTTTCTATTTTGTGTGCCTGTTTATCTATCTGGTTACTAAGAACAAATCAATCTGATACAATCTTGAAATTTGAACAGATAATTTTGTGAACAATTTGGAATTGAAAACCTCAAAAATTGCAAAATCTAATGTCAAACACCTTTCTGGAGTCAAAAGTCATCTTGTAAAGTCAGAAAGTCATACGACTTTTAGCTATTGTCATTTTAGAACCCCCAGATTGTTGTATGGTAGCTGATATATTATCGTACAAGTTTTGCTGCCAATCAATTCAAAAAGTCAAAAACCCTGCTATCAACTATCATGTGAGTTTTGCAATAGTCGTACGAGTTTGTCAATTTTCATTTCATGCTATACCCACTTTCGTACAAGCTTGTAGAAAGTCATTTGAGAAATTTTGAAAAATTGCCAAAAAGTTGTCAGAACTGTCAGAGACCCAGCTTTTCCAGCCTATTTCCAGAGTCTGCCAAGAAAATCACTGTGTCAGGAATAGAGTAGCAACTACTGAGAATCCAATCATTTTCCTAAAGTGGCCTTTTGAATCTGATTTAGCCTTCTGTTTAATCAATTTGAGTCTTTATCATCTTGTGTCAAAACCTTGTCATAACTATCAATCTTCAATCCATCTTCAAAGCGGCTAAGTGTTGTGAACTCGTGTCCGCTATCCTTTGGGAATCTACCCATACATCCAGGGAACAGTCTCCTTCATCTAAGTCCAATCTAAGCTTCAATCAATTAAACCTTGACAAGGTTGTGTCATTTGATCTTCTTGAATCAATTCATTCTTTAGTTGTCTTCATCTTGTTCTTTTGCTTCACCCAAGGTTAATGGTGGAAACTAGAGCGTCCTCTCACAAGAAATTTGGAGAAGCATCCCATACCTTACCTATAACCATTGTCAAGGGTCCAACTCTTGAGCAACTCTACAATTTTGGTCTTTACAAAGATGACAGTCTTGGCAACTTTCAATTAAAAATTGGTTACATTCCTCCTTCATCAACTCACGGAGGTAATCAACAAAATCCTCCTCAATCTATCCTAGGGAGAACTCCTACCATGTCTCAAGTAGGGAAAAACTTTGGCTCTCAAAGAGCTCAATCTCAACATGATGCAATTCAGGAACCCACACCTGAAGAAATTGCTCAATATCAAAATGATGATAACTTCAAATGAATGATGAAGCATTTCTTGAAAGAAGACAGAGAGGCATACTTTTTACAATTAGCTCATCAAGGAGCTAAGCTTTCTCCCAAATTTAATGTTGAAGATATCATTACGCATGAGGAAGAAACTCCACTTACAACTATGATGAAATAGATGCATGCCATGCAAGTCAAACTTAATAAACTTGAGAAAGAAAAGGAACCCAAGGAGTTCTCCACGGAGGCCCTATGTCCTTTTCCATTTGACAAAGACTTGTACATGCCACCATTCCCAAAAAGAGTGGAGATGCCTAAATATGATAAGTATGATGGACACTCGGATCCTCAAGATCATGTTAGAGAATTCTATACACAATCTTTGGAGTTCATGCACGAACCAACCTATCTGATGCATCTCTTTCCTCGATCTCTGGGGGGAGCAGCCATTCATTGGTTCTCTAGATTTCCTTCTACTATCAAAACTTTTAAGGAGTTGATCAAATTGTTCTATCGGAAATAATCCTACAACATTCAACATCCAGTCACCATGATTGATATCTGCAATCTCAAACAATATCCTAGAGAACCATTCCTGACATTTCTCAAGAGATGGAGGAAAAAATTCTCTCTATATGCTAGGCCTATTCCAGAAACTAAGAAGCTGGAAATCTTCATCAATAATCTTATCCCAAAGATCAACTACCCTTTACAAATGCAAGATCAAACATCTTTTGATAAGATGGTAGACAATGCGATCAAAATTGAAAAGGTACTTGTGAAAAAAGGAGACATCACACTTCAAAAGGACAAGTACGAATCAGGGTCCAGTTCTAAAGACAAGAACAAAAATTGGAACAAGAACAAAGGCATCATCATAGATGGCATTGTTGATACTATCTATGCCCCATCAAAGGCACCAACTTTCAATCTAACTATTGCTACCCAAGCAATTAAAGTCTCAGAGCAAAAGGTGTCTGAACCATCTCAAAAGAAGCTAGAATACAAATCTTGGTCCACTGATAATAAATGAAAGTTCACTCCTCTTGGGGAATCTTTGGAATCAGCTATGAGAACTTTGCTAGCTAATAACATCATCTCTTTGTCTGAGATCCAACAATCTAATCCTGATCCTAAGCCAAAATGGTGGAGAGAGAATGAATTCTATGATTTCCATCAAGGTAAAGGTCACAAAACTAATAACTACTTATGCTTGAAACATACTATTCAAGATCTAATTGATAAGGGAGACATCATGATTGACAATCATAAGAGCAATAATGATCATACAACATTCACAGAACCATTTCTGAAACATGGTCAAGAACTTTCATCTTCTTAGCCTAATATGGGGGCAAAGGTCAATTATGCTTACCCTGGAAATAATGTTGTTATCAATATGGTTGAACCTTGTCTCTCTGAGCATTGCAATGTCATCACAATTGTGCAAAGAGATAGAGATCATACTTCAGCTAACGCAGTGACTCGATCACAAGCTCAGGCACATCTGAACGGACAAATTCTAGATTCATCAAATGTCCCTAAGATGCCCTTCAATCTTTCTTCTGCTTCCAAACAAAAGGCTGTTTCTAAATCTTCCAATCCTAAAGATACGAGGCCAACATCTTATAGCATTGTTCAACAACTCCAACACACTAATAAAGTAAAGGCTATCATGGAAATGTAACCTCCAAAGAATATTAGTCAAATGAGGACATTGCAAGGAAGAGTTCAATCTATCAGAAGATTCATATCACAACTAGCAGACATATCACAACCTTTTACAAAAACATTACATAAAGGTGTGACCTTTACATGGAATGAAGAATGTGAGAATAACTTTAATCATATCAAAAAGTATCTATCAAATCCTCCTATCTTGATGCCTCCTATTCAAGGGAAGCCTTTGATCTTATATGTCTTTGCTATAGATACATCATTGGGGGCATTGCTTGCACAACATGATGAGAACAAAAGGGAAAGAGCTATATACTATATTAATAGAACATTGGTTGCATATGAAAAGAATTATTCAATGATTGAGAAAGCTTTTCTAGCTGTGACTTTGCATCACAGAAATTGAGACATTACATGTTAACTCATACCACACATTTGGTAGCTAAGATTGATCCACTCAAGTACCTTATAAGCAAAGTTGCCCTCACAGGTAGATTAGCTAAATGGGTCATGCTCTTAAGTGAATTTGACATTGAATATGTGGAATGAAAAGCTATCAAAGGATAGGTTATTGTTGATCAATTAGCGGATGCACCTATGATTGATGATACACCAATGCAAATGGAATTTCTAGATTCCTCTATCATGACTCTTTCTTCTAGAGAATGGTAGCTATTCTTTGATGGATCCTATACGCAGAATGGATCAAGAGCAGGCATATTGTTCATAACTCCTCAAGGATACTCAATCCAAAAAGCATTCAGATTAAAGTTCCCTTGCACAAACAATATTGTAGAATATGAAGCCCTTCTTAATGGCATGAAACTAGCAATTGAGTGGCGAGTAACAGAATTACACATTCATGGAGACTCACAACTTTTTATTCATCAAGTAAATGATGTGTACCAAACTAAAGATGAAAAACTCATTCCTTAAAAAAGAATGGTAGATGATCTAAAGAAGTATTTCCTATCTATCACATTTGAGAAAATTCCTAGAACAGAGAACAAGGTTGTCGATGCAATGGCAACACTATCTACTCTATTACAACAGCCTGAACATGAGCTACACTACGAGTTCCTGGTGGAAGTACTATCTTATCCTGCATATGATTCGCTCGAAACCCGCATGATCTGCACTATTGTTGGTCATGATTCATCCAGATACAAAAACCTATTCCCCTATCTCCAAGACCAAATCATTCCCGATACCTTCAACCGCCATGAAAAGAGATACCTTATCCGTAATGCCTCCCCATATGTCATCATTGGTCACGATCTGTACAAACAAGGTCTAGATGGTACACTACTTAGATGTTTAGAATGGGAAGAGTCTCAATGTGCATTAGAGGAAGTCCATGATGGTATTTGTGGGTCACACTCGAACGGTTTAACACTAGCTCGAAAACTTATTAGGGATGGGTAATATTGGCCTGAAATGGAGAAAGAGTCTATCAAATTTGCTAAGAATTGTCAAAAGTGCCAAGTGCATGGCAACTTAATTCATGCTCCAGGGAGATATCTAATTCCCTTTACTACACAATGGCCTTTTCACCAATGGGCATTTGATCTTATAGGAGCTATACATCCTCATTCTTCTAATGGACATACCCATATAATCACAGCTACAAATTATTTTACAAAATGGGTAGAAGCAATCACTTTGACACAAGCAACTAGAAAGCAAAAATCTATGTTCATATTGAACTATATTATATGCAGATATGGGATACCTCATTCCATAATCACAGATAATGGTGAACAATTCAAGAACAAAGATCTAGATGATTTATGTGCCAAATTCAAGATTACACAACATTGGTCATCTATCTACTATCCTCAAGGGAATGGCCAAGCAGAGGCTTCTAACAAGAATCTATTGAAAATCTTGCACTGTACAGTTAATAAAATAGGAAGAGACTGGCATCTCATGATCAATCCAACTCTCTGGGCCTATAGAACAAGTATCAGAACACCCACTAGGGCTACTCCATTTGCTTTAGTTTATGGGTCTGAAGCGGTACTACCTATTGAGGTTGAAATCCCATCACTAAGAATCAGAATGCATGGTCTAGTAATTGATGATGACTACAGAGTGTCTAGGTTGCAAGAACTTGAACTACTAGATGAGTGCAGGCAAGCAGCATATGATCATCTCAGAGTATATTAGAAGAGAATGTCTAGAGGTTACAACAAGAAAGTTAGACACAGAGAATTTCAAGTTGGTGATCTAGTCTTGAGAGAGAATCCTAAAAATCAATCACATCGAGAATGCAAGGGAAAGTTTGAACCCAACTGGCTAGGTCCCTTTGTAATCACTGCTACTTTTGGCTCTGGTGCCTATCAACTCTCAATGATTGAAGGAGAACAGCTCCAAGAACCAATCAACGTTCTCCATCTGAAGAAATTCTACGCCTAAGGCATTCAGTCTATGGTAAAATGTCTTGAAAAAATCATAAAAATAAGAAAAAGTCCTAAAAAAAATGAACATCTTGGTGAAAACCTAGCAATAGGCACCTTGATGATTCACAAAAAAAGTAAAAAATATCAAAAGTACAAAAAAAATTGAAAAAAATAAAAATACAAAAAAATGAGAAAAAGAAAAAGTGCCTTGGTGAAAACCTGGAAACAGACGCCTTGGTAGCAAAAATAGAATCTCTGCCAAGATGGTGAAAACCCGACAAACGGGTGCCACTTGTTTCAAAATTATCCATCTATTAGCGCAATCTTGGTCTTTCCCAACTTTCAGTCTTGCTTTAGTTTGTACATATCTCCCAGTTTGTTTCCGCATTCCTGTTTTCAATTAGTTGGTCTGTACACCAATCAGCTAAAGCGTCTGTATCCTATCAATGTTCAAACTTGGGGGCAATCAAAGTCATATCCTATGGCCTCCAATGAATCTTAGACGTATCATATCCGGTCAGAGTCCTTTGAAGCTTCATTTGAGTCAGTCAGTCAGTCTCCTCTCCAAAAAGGATTTTGCATCTACAACAATGCAATCAAACACAAACTAAAAACAATCTATGCTTTTACATGCTTTTATCTCCTTGTATGCTTACTGATTCACATTGAGATTTTTTCATATTGTGTCCTTTGAGCTCTTCGATGATGTCCTTTACAAGATTTAGAGAGTGATGACTGGGGGCATAATCTTTTCTTTGTCTTCTTGTATGTGAAAATCCAACAACTTTGGAAATTCTGGATTGAAATGGTGTCTTTATGTAAGAGCCTCTATCTCGAATTGGATGGCCATGCGTACCTCAACCATTGATACCTAGAAAATTCAAGGAAGTTTGATCTAACTATTGTCATTTTGAGTGAGTTCTTTCTCCTACTATGAAACGCAATCTTACCTAAGGATGTGAATGATAAAGGGTCACTACGGGAAATTCACATTGGATTTAGAATGATCTCTTGACTGTTTGATGTGTTTGACCGCAAGGCATATTCTGGTCATCACGACGTTTATGTTTTGATGCTTATACAAATTGCTATATCAAAATGGACATGATATTTAGGTCATCCTAGCGCTTATGCTTTGATGCTTATATCTAATCTTACATTCCAAAAATAAAATCGATATTCATACATCCATGGTTGCCTAATCAGTGGATGTTGTATTGATTCCCGCGCATACAAATCGATATTCATATGTCTTTATTTTCATAACTAGTGGGCATTGTATTGATCTATCTGGTTACCTAAAATTTCAATGATGAGAATGACCGACACATGATCAGTGACTAGGTCCTAGGTCTTATGTTGCATTTCATTCTGCATGTCTCTTTGCATTTTGCATGCTTGCATGATCTCACAGTGGTTGGCTAAACTTCAATGCTTAAATGATTCTTCAAATCGCATCTTCAAATCTAACAAGAGCTGAATCTCACACGAAGGTTCCTCCAATGAAACAACAAGTAGAATCCTTTTTCAGGATCAAAATCAAAATTTGAGATCATTCATATTATTAACTACTTGCATAATCGACCTTCGATCATCACAGAAATCCTGTATTCAACTTAATTGATTATCTTACATCAAACTATCAAAATTTCAACTTGGTCACCTATGGTCAACTCATGGTTTCACCTAGTCAAACTTGGTCTCCAGGACCTCTAAACAATGCAGAACGCATTCTTGAATGTGTATAACCACTTCTCAAATCAATTAACATGCTTCTAAACTATAATGCTGACTTTTCTTGTCAGATTTCAATTTTAATCCCGAAGGGGGCATGGTATTGCACATCATTCAAAGTCTGTAATCTAAAATTGGAATCATATCTTTCCTCAGTAATCAAGACAACAACCACGTCTAATTGTTGATTCATCAAAAAGACCTCATCGCTTGGGGCAAATCAATCATCGCTCGGGGCATATCAGACCCATCGAGATCCATATCAATCTGGTATTCTCTTAATCTTGTAAACTGTATCAGTTTTTGTAACTATCGGTTCAATTGTGTTATTTCCTTGGTTCTTCATAACTGAAGGGTTCAGATGTGATACCAATGTGATTCTTATCAACAATCGGGTCTGGAATCAATCACTCACTTCTTCGCAATCATAAGGTTTGGAATTAGGCATTTTGACACTTTTTCGCAATCATCGATTCATTTACTATTATAGTTAACATTATCTTTGGTCATTCAGGACCTATTATCTTCATATCAATTTCAAATCAGTTTCTGTCTCATATCAATCAGTTTTTGCTTCATATCAATTTCAATATTCAAACATCAGTTTCAACATCATACACAAACTGTCTTTGAACCACTGCACTTCGTACAACAATTCAAAGAGGGGCAAAATGTAATACCCCAAAAATGGGCTATAGGTTCATTAACCTCCTATATCGACACATCGAATGAAATCGACATCAAAGTCCTAACCTAAGGCACATCAGCACATTATCGAATCTTAATTGATTATCCTAAATTCTACATCGGGGAATATTCCTAGTAATATTTCTATTTTATCATAATTATCTTTAATTTAATGATTATTTGGTGATAAATCATATTTATCCTAAAGTTGATTAATTGAATATGATGAATATTTAATTAATTAATTTAATTCTGCCACTTAATTATTTAATTGAATTTAATTATATTTATTCCTAATTATTATTATTTAAATTTGACAATAAATCAAAATTCCTATCATTAATTGATTAAATTCTTATTTAATTAATTAAAGCAAGTTTTTCATATTTAATGATATTATTTTGGGATAAAAGTTTGATTTAATAATTGATTAACCCATAAATCAATTATTTTATTTTTAAAATTAGTTAAGTTGAGGATAAATCACTTTATTTATTTATTTAATTCATAATTAGTTATGCACATCCAAAAAATAGTTAAACTTTAAACCAGAAAATCAATTCAAGTTGTTTTAAAAGTAAACTCAACTCTCTTTTGAGTTAAAAGCTGATCTCAACTTCTGATTTAAATCAAAAAGTTGTTTTTGCATGATTTTTTATGAGTTAACTATCTTTAATTCCTTGTTGACTCAAAAATCAACTAGAGTGATTTATGGCTTTTCTATGCATCCCTAAAGCCCTGGATTTCTATAAAATCAAGGCTCAGCTCTTCACAAATCATCTCATAATTTTGCAAACTTATGCTGGCGAATTGACATCTGAAGAATTGAAGCTTCTTTGCGAATCAACAACTTTTGTGAGATCATTCATATTTAGCATATCATTGTTAGATTAATTGTATTGCATATCAGTTTTTCATATAGATTAGATTTCATATCATTTTTCATATTATTGCATAGAAAAACCAAAAATATAGATTAATTTGCATCTAATTCATATCTAGATTTTGCATTCAAATCCTTCATTTAGGTGTCATCAAGGTCACTGATCTCAGTCCAATCTGAGAATACATACTCAAACCTACTAGAAGGCAGTAAATCATTTGGTTAGATTAGTTTCCATTTCATTGCACGATTTTGATTTTAGCTAACCTTTAATGTTTTACTGAAGTGTTGTGTCTACAACTAGGTACAAAATTCACACACGCATTCATCACATGACATAACAAGGTTTTGTTATGATTTCAGGATCACTTTGGCACACTCGTCAGACTATTATCCCCAAGGTAATGGTCAAACAGAATCCAGTAACAAGAACCTGGTTGCAATTATTAGAAATCTAGTAGATGAAAATGAAAGATCGTGGCACAAGGCATTATATGATGCATTGTGGGCTGATCGAATTACACCCAAATGAGCAATTGGTATGTCACCTTTCCAATTGTTGTATTGTGTGAATGTTGAAATTCCCATCACTTTGGAGCTCCCTGCTCTGAAGCTAGCCAAGGCCATTGAAGATAATACTTTTGAAGGTGGCCTGGACAAAAGAATCATGTTCCTGTCAGCATTAGAGGAACAACGTACCCAAGTGGTGGATTGCATTATGGAATATCAGAAGAAGGTGAAGGTACTCTTTGATAAGAAAGCAAAGCAAAGAGAGTTTCAAGTTGGTGATCGTGTACTACTTTGGGATAAATGAAGAGAACCCAAAGGCATGCACATGAAGTTTGATACTCTTTGGCGTGGTCCTTTCACAATCCATCAAATCTTTGGTGAGAACAGTTTCCTGTTGGCTTACCAAGATGGAACACCATTTGTGCTGCCCTATAGTGGACAGCATCTAAAGCACTATTTTGAATGAGCTCCAGATAAGTACCATTGTACATACAAAGTCCAAGTCTTTGAGTCTTTTGTGTCTTTTTAGTGTCTTTTGTCTTTTTGGTCGCCTAACTCTATAGCCCAATGGAATGGAAGAAGGCACTTAGAGAACTGGATTCTACGTCTCTTTTCATTTCCAAGGATGAACAAGAGACGTTCCCCTGTCAAAGCCAACTATTGTCGTAAATTTTGTTTTAATAAAATTTAGACAACTACACATAAATTTAATCGTGTTTTCGATTAAATTAAATTTGGTTTTAAAACTCTAAGTATTTTTATTAAATAAATAAATTTATTTATTTATTTGAAGTTTTAAGTTGTTAAATTTAATGTTGTTCTTAGATTTTAGTTTTTACTTTTTTTATTTATTTTTATTGTTTTTCAATTTTAATAATATATTGATAGTATATTATTAAAATTCTAAATATATTTAAATATTATATAAAATCTCAAAATATTAAAATAAAAATCTTTAAGAATACATCATATATATAATATTAGAGGTTTTATATAATATTGTATATATTTTAATGTCTCCTAGCTCAACGTAAGTCTTTTTAAAATAAAAGGAGGTCATATTTTAAAGTTTTTCAGAATTTTCAAGAGGGATTACATGTCATTTTACATGTAACACATGAAGTTACACACTTTAAGAAAACTGAATTGGAAAGCTGCTTCTCCACAAGACCTGCAATCACACCTTATTGCTTGGCCATCTCTCTTCAAAGAAAGCTTATGTGGAAACCTTTGGATCATATCCCCATCAATACTTCTATGGTAATTATGGAAGGAAAGGAATAGGAGATTATTCCAAGAGAAAGCATTGAACATGAATCAGCTATTAAATAGAATTGAGGTAGCTATAGTGGAGGTCATGAATTCCAGGAATCGGACATTCTCAACCATTCATAAATTTTACACCAGTTGGGATGATAGGATGTTAAAAGGCTGGCATGGATTGAAAACGCCTACCATTATTGGTAGAGGCAGCAAGGGCAGCTCTTTTCACAGGTTGACATGTGTCTGGAAATCTCCTTCTCCAGGCTGGGTTAAATTAAATTTTGATGGGGCATCAAGAGGAAATCCGGGTCCTTCTGGGGTGGGTTGTATTATTCTTTCAGTAGATGGCCAAATTATTGCTCAATTAGCACAACCATTAGACCCGAACACTAACAATGTAGCAAAAATAAAAGCTCTTTATCATGGTTTGGTTCTAGCTAGAGAACTTAATCTTAATAGAATCGAAATAGAAGGAGATTCAATGATTATTATAAATGCAATAAGGACAGGGTCCATTTTAAATTGAAAACTTCAATCTTATTTAGAAAACATATTAAGCCTGATTTCAAAATTTGAATCTTCAACGGCTAATCACATTTACCACGAAGGCAATGGCAAATCAGATGTGCTGGCAAATCAGGCAGCAGATGGAATACACGTTAGATCAATCTCCAACGGTTGGCTCCCTAGTCAAATTCACCAAAGTTAATGTGCAGAGTACAGCTTCAAAATTAATCACTTCACAAATATGAGTCGGACTAGCTTCCCCTTTTGGTGATGATTCTATTGAGGATATTGACTGGATACACAGTTTCAAATATGATGTCCAGATGGATGGGTTGGGGAGCCCTGATTTTTTAGATAATGAGGAGGATGTTTCAGAAGGTGCCAACGTGCCCTCTCATAAGGAAGATGAATTATCTGAGGGAGAAGATTAGGAGGAAGAGAATGCAGAGCAGGAAGAGGCTGATGAAGAGGAAATGGACGAGGACGAGGAGGAAATCAAAAGTGAAGTCAATGAAGAAGACCTGGATGCAGAGGACATGGAAGAAGGGAGCTCTCAGGCCTCTGAGAATGATACAACATCTCCTTCCCTATAGCTTTGGGGTGTTGTTTCATAGGTTCCTCTGAGTTTTGATATTTTGTTTCTTGAATTTGAAGCTATTGGACTTTGATAGAATCGTAGACTATGTATTCATATTGGTAATAGAGCTCTGTTGCTCTTCGATTTCCATTTGCAAACATTGGACTGGTTTTATTGATAGTTAGTTTCTTAGATACTTTAATATTTTCATGTACATTTTACTATTGTTTATCTTAATACAAAACACTGGCTTCAGCCTTTATCGATAAAAAAAAAACAAAAAAAACTCCTGAAATATCATTAAAGAGTCGGGCTTTGTTCACGCCTTTGCATGTTTTATAACATGTTAAATGAAATGTTGATAATATTAAAAAGCCCCAAAGCTTTTAAAATGTCATCAAAATTTTTTGTTATCATTACATATTGCAAAATTAATTTATGCAAATCCTTTGTTTTTCAAAATTTTCAGGCTTTCATTGTATTGTGGCAAAATATGTAAGAAGCACACCAATGTTGATATTGCTGAGCTCTCCGCTAGCGGCTATGAGTTGCGGAGAGTGTTGTGTGAGGACTCTTAGTCTTTGTCATCGCATAGATAAGAAACGCCTAGATCATGAGTCTTTAAACATCACCAGTCCGCCTCATTACTTTTCCATAAAGGACATTGATACAAGTTTTCCCTTCTGCATTTTTTCTTCTTGGCTCATGTTCAACTTCAAAGAGAGTCTTCTTTTGCATTTTTACTTTGAATTAGGTATTCTTCCTCTGCGTTTTTATTTTTGATGGTCATTTTTGCTTTAAAAAGTGCATTTTATTTTCATTTTTTATAAAAACATGATTCAAAATGAAACGTTTTAGCATTTTTTTTCAATTTATAGTCATGTCTAGGGTTTTTATTTGATCATTTTATACATTTTTCATGTTTGTTATTGCTTCTTGTTGCAAGCATTTTTACTTTCTTTAGTCACGTCTAGGGTTTTTTATGTGTATCTATTAAAACAGGTTTTGACTGCATATATCTCCACAGTCTTGTTTATGACAAATACAACATTCGAATTTTGGTAAAAGAATATCCAAATTTCTTCTCAAGATTTTGTAGTGACCTCATATTTTAATAAAGCTTTTAATATGCAAAAGGAAAGAAACTATTCTTGCAGGTTTCAATCTTCTTTTCTAATGGCCCAATCATATACATAGTGTGAGAAACTAAATTGCTCGAACGCTGCAACCATAGTTGGAGAAATTCACCTTGTGAAGAATGAAGTTCCCTTTTATTTCATTTCCATGGAATAAAATTTGCAATACAATATTTGAAAAACCTGCATACATATACCTTGCAAAAAATCAATATACCTTCATATTTACCATGTAGCGTTTCCTAAAGTTCAAAATGTAATTCCCTCCAAAAGTCCCATCTCATGCTTACTTATGTTTTGAATTTTAGGGTTTTTCATATCCATTGCATGCCAATTTACGTGTAATGCAATATGTAATCACCTCAAAAATCCTCGATTACATTTTTGCCCAAATTCAATATAACTCCAAAATTGGGATTTTTGAGACCCATTACATGTACTGTTACATGTAATCAAAAGTGAAACTACCCTGGAAATCTCCACTCTAAGTTTACCCAAATTGGAGATTTTTACACCAACTGCATGTACTATTACATGCAGTCAAATGCGCAATCGCATCTAAAATCTCCTACAATACCCAAGTTGAAAAAGCAACTCCAAGTGCAAATCGGGGATTTTTGACCCGATTGCAAAACGAACTACATATGCAACTACACATGCAATCCTAAGTGCAGTTGGGTCCAAAAACCTTGATTTCACTTAAAGTCCTATGTTTTTCCCTTGTAGTAGGAACTTTTTGGTCCAACTACATAAAATATTACAAGTTGAACTACTTGCAGTCAAATTTGCAGTGCACCCCAAAATCCCTGAATTACATCCATGGATCACTAATGCAACATTTTTTTAGCATTGATTGAAGCATAGCTTGCAGACATGAGCTACCAACGTCTCGGTGCTACAAGCGTTCATCCAAAGTTAGAAGGGCCAACCATCACGGATGAGAAAAAGATGAAACTCAAAGTTTCATAAATATTAGAATGCTTTCAAGACTGATTCCAAGCAGGTGGTAATAGGATCAATAAGAGGGATCATGAACAGTTTTTCACTTATGGGTGATAATGAAAATCAGTGATTGGCTGATACCACCAAATGCAGAGGTCAAAGTGTTATTTTCTGCAAATGTTCCCACTCATGTACATATTTGGAGATTTCCAACACTTGGTATTTTGGTGACAGGAAAACCTCTCCAATAGAGGTTAATGTAATAGGAGTTGTGTTTTGTCAGACACTTAGTTTATTTTTCATCATGCATTTTGACAAGTTACATGTAAAGCATAAAATTGCAATTACATATGTAATGAAACATGTAAAGTAAAAATTTTCAATTACATATCTTGCTACATGTAATCACATTACAGAGGACTATAATGTTGAATACGTCAACCCTAGGTAGTTAGTTTTCCATATTTTTCTCATAGCCTCTCTCCTATAAATACAAGAGGGCTCATTGTAAATATTCATCTTTATGCATTGCAAGAAAACTCTGGAGAAATTGTGCAAGTTCAAACTTTTCTTTAATTTGTGCAAGCTGATTTTTGGAGTGAATAAAAAGCAAGTGTTTTTCAATCTTTGAGTTGAGGAGACTTGTGAAATTATTTGTGTTATTATAAAGAGACCCTTGAATCTGATTTTGTGTAGACTTTGTGCTATAATTGTCAATTTGAGTTAGTTGAAAGTGAATGCATAGTCTTTGAGTTGTGGTTCATACCGATATTAAGAATAGAAAAGGAGTTTCATGTGTTCAAGTCTCTGTGCTTGTCATATTGCTGCTTCATAGTTTAACTCTCTTCAAGATAGTGTATAAGTCTGTGAGCTTATATATATTCCTTAGTTTATAGTCAACTAGTACGCTTAACAATTAATCTTTCGGTTAATTTTGAGTTTATTGGTATTATTGCTCCAACTATTTCTTAGAGGTGAAATTGTAAAAGTTTTCAGTGTGTAGAAGTGTTTCCTTGTGAAAGTGAAATCCTTCTTGAAGAAAGAGGAAGTGATATGTGAAACACCCAATTTAGATTACATTTGAGTTTCTTGTTAAGTTTTAGTTGAATTAGTCGCAATAAGAAGGGTGCCTCCCCTAAGTTGAGAGGAGAGATTATTTCTCATACGCTGTGTTTAAATATCTCATTTTGCAAGTAGTGTGTCTACGACTACCTAGAAAATATTTAGCCTACAGTGTTGTGGTATGAATTTTATTTATGTTATTTCATTTAAGTTTCTATAACTATGAAAAAGATCTGAGAAATTTTTTACATTATTCTCCCCTTCGGGTTAGTGTAAAAGTTGTTTCGCTACTTAACTTCCTTACAGTTGTATCTTGATGTTCCTTGTAATAAAATTTACTCTTCAAAGAAGGAAAAATTGCTCCTAAATTGGAATAATAAAATCAATGGATGTTGAGAGATGATAAAATTAATTTGAAATGATACCCTTATATGGGTTTCCCTAGGTATTTTCACATTTAGGCCAACTTCCAATGGTCATATCAAAATTTTGAGATCTGATTATGAACAACAAGAACACACCCGCTAATATGTTTTGGCGTTTGGATCCATAGTCCACTCAAAATAAGGAAAATGAAAGGTGGTTGCAGAGTTCATGTTCTTAGGACATTATATCAGGTTACCTCATGAGCATATGATGATAGTTTGGATGAGATTCCCAAAATAGGTTCAAAAGGACCCATAAGGTATTCACACTAAGGAAGGCCCAAAAAGGAGTGTGAAGTTGTAAGAGGTAACAATTTACAACACTGCATTTATCCTCGACTTTAGCGAGAGTATAAGCCTACGCTCATACTCACAATAAATTAGAGATGAAGAGATAGAGTAGATGAGAGGAAGGCAAGATAAGGACATGATGACACTAAGTTTGAGGAATGATCAACTCCCCAAGCATAGGATCATATCAATCCATGCAAAAATATTTAAATGTGCACAAATAAAAAAATATTAGTACTAAAGAAAACAAAATGTTGCAAGTACACTAATTGAAGAGACCTCAATGTAAAAATGTGTTGACCGCTAATATCATTCTCAATATGTTATTAAGGACATACACTAATTGATGAGACAAGAAGACACAAATTCCACTAGCCAACAAGGTTTCTTATGTTTTGTGATTCATGTAGTGTAACAAAATGAGCACACTACAAGCCATGCTATACTAGGTAATCAACATTTGAGGAGACACAATCAACAAAGATCACACTAAAAATCCATACTATACTAAAGAATTGATCAAAATAGTAAGCCATGTTAAGCTATTTGAATAACTCAAAGATTAGATGCTAGAGATAAATTGATAACCATGCCTTAGGAGGTATTATGCAACACAAAAATTCCACTTTGGGGAAATATATCAATGAATGATTACAACAAAAAATGAGTCTATATATGCCCCCTTTAATATGACAACATATTGTCATGCTGATATCTTAAGAAATATGGAGATCTACATCAAGGATAAATCACCTTCAATGCTAAAGATATATCCTTAACAAAAATGCATGTATTCCAAGCTAGGAAGAAATTCCTTATAAAGGATACAATTATTTAATAAAGGAAGAGATATTTATTAAAGAGATATCTTGCAACAAGTGTAAAGGATCCTTATCAAGGATACATAACTATCAATAGGGGAGGAATATATCTTTTAGATCTTTTCCTAAAGATATATACTTCCTAAAAGAGAGATCTTTAATAAAGATGTCACCTTCAACTAAAAGGAGAAGGGGATCAATAAAACACACCTTCCTAATTGCTAGGGGAGGGAATATTGAAGAGGGTTTGCACACTTTCTATCACCAAAGAGAGATCATTAAAAATAATCCGCTTTCAAGAAAGGAAGATGACCTAATCAAGGATACACAATTCTCATGAAGGACAAATAAATCTATGAAAGAAAGAATATACTTACAAAATGTGCAACTTGGCAATAAGAAAGTTTGTTCTTAGATTGAATGCAAGTATCTCTAAAAATTATTTTTTAAAATATTCAAGATGACAAGTTTGAGCTAGAAAATGGTATCAATTGGTATAAGAATAAAAAGTTTAGTGGTTTAATTTGAAATGAAGTGGAACACTTGTGAAAGTTTTGCATGATGCATCCATGGTTGTGTACCTTGGATTCTACAATGTTTGTAGCCAAAGGGAGATAATCTCATGGAGGAGACTTGAAGAGGAGCTTCTCATACATAGTAGGAATCACTGTATATTTCAACAAAATGAGGTGAAGTAAGTGTATCTAGCTAATTGCAGCCATTTATTACTCCTTATCAAAAAAGAAAAAAATATATTTAAGGATATCATTATATGTTTTTCTATGGAA
Source organism: Chamaecyparis obtusa (assembly GCA_027943335.1). Classification (NCBI taxonomy): domain Eukaryota; kingdom Viridiplantae; phylum Streptophyta; class Pinopsida; order Cupressales; family Cupressaceae; genus Chamaecyparis; species Chamaecyparis obtusa. The sequence goes on along the minus strand of BSBK01005981.1, from coordinate 1,131,947 downwards.
TATGATGAAGGTTGTAACTATGGTGAGGATAGGTTTGATAAGCTAATGCATATAGAGAGAGGGGGATTTTACATTCATGAGAAAATGTAATGGATATATTATTTATATTATTGTAGTTTGAAACATGAAGTTACTAATACTCCACATGAGAACAAGTTTTTTTAAAAGAGGTGATAAAATTATATGAGTTGTATAAGAATATTGTGAATTATAGAGGTTACAAATATTGTAGTTTTCTTTGGCTGGAAATGTCACTCTTGATAGGTCCAAATTTCACATCATTTGAAAATTCTAATTTGATTTATGATATTGCTATATAGGTACTTGATTATTTTGGTTTACACGTATATCTCCATGGCACAAGATCTAGAATCTATGGGAAATATGGAATGACTTCTCATATTGGCACATTAATTCCCAAACAACCTATTTTGTGATTGCTTGAGGACAAGCAATCTTAAGAAGAGAGAATTCTTCATGCACCCCTTTTATTTAATTCACGTGTGACGAAATTTTCCAATTTAAAATAAAACCTTGAAGAAAAGGTATGAAAATTGGAAAATAATTATATTTAAAGTTGGTCATTCCCTAAACCATGTATTAAAGCTTATTTTTGATAAAAGAGGTCAAGTAATTGATTTAATATCATATTTTGGGTAATATGCACATTTGGGGGTGTGGAATATGGAATATGTATTTGTAGAATAGCCAATATATATATTTTAGAAGATTTTATGATTGTTATGACAAAGATTATATGGCATGTTGTCATAGTGGAAGTTAATTTCAAATTTTTATAGGAATATTACATGTGATTTTTTTTTAGATTGGAGAAATCATGTATCCCCCCATAACTTGTAGTGCATTAGATCAAGTTTTTAATGTGCTTGGTGGTGCTGGTATGAACACCTTTTGGTACTAGGTGGATGAGGGGATACTAGACCTCATGACCTCGTGCAGATTTTATGATTGTTATGACAAAAATTATATGGCATGTTGTCATAGTGGAAGTTAATTTCAATTTTTTATTGGAATATTACATGTGATTTTTTTTTAGATTGGAGAAATCATGTAGCCCCCCATAATTTGCAATGCATTAGATAAGGCTTTTAATGTGTTTGGTGGTGCTGGTATGAACACCTTTTGGTACTAGGTGGATGAGGGGATACTAGACCTCATGACCTCGTGCCTACCATATGCAACTATAGCTATTTGAGCCAAGCACAAGTCCTTTTTTGGGATGGAATTTTATAAAAATAAATTTATTTATTTAATTTTACAAGAGAGGGCCGTTTGGATTTGGTCCTCTATTTATTCACCAAAAAACACACATTTCAAGCATCTCATTTTATCATACAAAACCTCCACCAAAATTTGTCTAGACACTTATCTTCAACAAAAATCTTCCTTTGAAAAAAAGCCATTGGATATTGACATCAAAGGACAAAAGCCTTCCCTATTGGAGAGTGATATCATTAAGAGGTTGCATTAGAGCTTCAAATAATTTTAGATTCAATTGTCTCAGTTGTGAAATGCAAGTAGGTTGTTTGATGGTTTCGAATGAAGTTGAGTGGATATTTGTGGGTGTTGTATTTTTAGAGTATTTTGGTGTTGTCTTCAATTTTCCGCTACTATAGATTAATATCTTGGTGTTGTTTTTTTTCCTTCTAGATCATCTCCCATAGTTATGAAGATTCATTCTTCAAACTGAGGCAATCTAATGTTGCATTCATATCGTGTAGCTTGAGAAGATATTAATCTAATGTTTCTGAATTTATTTTAGTTGTTTATTGTTATTTTTGTGATTATAAAATTAAAAAAAAACTTTTTCTTACGTCTATCAAATATTTCAATAATACAAGTTGAATTCTATAAATTGTCATCTCTATGACTTTTGGTGAAAAAGGGTGTAGTGAAATTATTAGTTTGGTATGTAAATTTGTATTT